>WAAF01013747.1:7661-82167 GCA_013400475.1 Tricholaema leucomelas | reverse complement strand
CTTGGTGTCATCTTCAAACTTGCTTAGGGTGCACTCAATTCCTCTGTCCATATCACTGACAAAGATGTTAAAGAGCACTGGTCCCAGCACTGACCCCTGAGGAACACCACTTGTCACCGGTCGCCAGGTGGACATTGTGCCATTGATCACCACTCTCTGCATGCGACCATCCAGCCAATTCCTTATCCAGTGAGTGCTCCACCCTTCCAGTCTGTGTTTTTCCAGTTTGGTGACCAGGATGTCATGTGGGACAGAGTCAAATGCCTTACTCAGGTCCAGGTAGATGACATCAATTGCCCTTCCCCTGTCCGTTGTAGCTGTGACTTCATCATAAAAAGCCACCAAATTTGTCAGGCATGATTTGCCCTTAGTGAAGCCATGCTGGTTACCACCAGTCACCTCTGCTTGGTTTTCCATTTGCTTTTGCAGAGCCTTCAGGAGGATCTGCTCCTCCTTCAGGAGGACTTCTCCTTTAGGCAAATATCTTGCCTAAAGGAGAAGTAATATCCAAGGTAGTGTACTAAACTTCTTGGGGGGTGTACCTTCTGAATAGTGAAAGATGACTGCAACTCCAAACAACTTAGCAAACTCAGGAAAACCCAAATCAGTGAACTTTTGCGAAGGGGATCTTGCAGTGCAATATGCCACTTGCCCTCTAGGGGGCTCACGGGGAACCTGTGTGCCAAAAGCAGCTGTAAGTTACGGAGTAGGAACAGAGATAAAGCAGAGAACTTTCAATTACAAAGAGCCTTTATAAAAATAAGGTCACTTTACTCATGACCTGAATTCTCTGGAGCTTAACAGCTTAACATTACCCAAAACACTTGGAGGGGCACTGTCATCAGTATGATAACTGCTAAAAGCTTTTAGAGTTTCCCCAGGAGTCTCGCAGCATCCCCATACCAGGTCTTGGCCTATTCTCAGGTGGATGGTATGCTGTGGGGCTCTGGACTCTGCATAGAGGTTCCCAGTATGCAGGCAAGCATGGCTTCTTGCTGTTTGGCAATAACCTGCTTTGTCTCTCAGCACCAACTGCAGTGAGGTCTGTGTAAGCAGGTGCTCAGGCTGGAGTGGCTTGTTGCCTTCAAAGCTGTAACTGTGAGTGGGAGTAATGCAGCTTACTTGAGGGCACTTGGCTCTCCTGCGCTTACTCCTTTTCTGCACAAGTAGGCTGCTGTTACCTGTCAGTGGGATTCAGGATCTTGGAAATGGCCTGGTTCACTCTATGTGCTGAAGCAGTGAGATCTAGGATGCAAAGCTACATGCTATGGCTATGCAGTGCTCTTGTGCTTCTCCCTGGTAAACTGAGGCACGGCAGACTCCAGGAAACAAGGCTTAAAGCGTCAAAGTTAGGTATTAAAGCAACAAGGCAAGTGGTTTACAGCTTTGGCCTACTTTTATCACAGTATCACCGTATCACCAAGGTTGGAAGAGACCGCACAGATCATCAAGTCCAACCCTTTACCACAGAGCTCAAGGCTAGACCATGGCACCAAGTGCCACGTCCAATCTTGCCTTGAACAGCCCCAGGGACGGCGACTCCACCACCTCCCTGGGCAGCCCATTCCAGTGTCCAATGACTCTCTCAGTGAAGAATTTTCTCCTCACCTTGAGCCTAAACTTCCCCCGGCGCAGCCTGAGGCTGTGCCCTCTCGTTCTGGCGCTGGCCACCTGAGAGAAGAGAGCAACCTCCTCCTGGCTACAACCACCCCTCAGGTAGTTGTAGACAGCAATAAGGTCTGCCCTGAGCCTCCTCTTCTCCAGGCTAAACAATCCCAACTCCCTCAGCCTTTCCTCGTAGGGCTTGTGCTCGAGGCCTCTCACCAGCCTCGTCGCCCTTCTCTGGATACGCTCAAGCATCTCAATGTCCCTTCTAAACTGGGGGGCCCAGAACTGAACACAGTACTCAAGGTGTGGTCTAACCAGTGCAGAGTACAGGGGCAGAATGACCTCCCTGCTCCTGCTGACCACACCATTCCTGATGCAGGCCAGGATGCCATTGGCTCTCTTGGCCACCTGGGCACACTGCTGGCTCATGTTCAGGCGGGTATCAATCAGCACCCCCAGATCCCTCTCTGTCTGGCTGCTCTCCAGCCACTCCGACCCCAGCCTGTATCTCTGCATGGGGTTGTTGTGGCCAAAGTGCAGCACCCTGCACTTGGAGCCATTGAATGCCATCCCATTGGACTCTGCCCATCTGTCCAGGCGGTCAAGGTCCCGCTGCAGAGCCCTTCTGCCCTCCAACCCAGCCACATCAGCCCCCAGCTTGGTGTCATCTGCAAACTTGCTGATGACTGACTCAATGCCCTCATCCAGATCATCTATGAAGATGTTAAAGAGGATGGGGCCCAGCACTGATCCCTGAGGGACACCACTAGTGACTGGCCGCCAGCTGGATGTGGCACCATTCACCACCACTCTCTGGGCTCGGCCCTCCAGCCAGTTCCTCACCCAGCACAGAGTGTTGCCATCCAAGCCGTGGGCTGACAGCTTAGCCAGCAGTTTGCTGTGGGGGACAGTGTCAAAGGCCTTGCTGAAGTCCAGTAAGACCACATCCACAGGCCTCCCCACATCCACCAAGCGGGTCACCTGATCATAGAAGGAGATCAGGTTGGAGAGGCAGGATCTGCCCTTCCTAAACCCATGCTGGCTGGACCTGAGCTCTTTGCCATCCCTCAGGTGAGCTCTTATCACCCCCAAGATAACCTGCTCCATCAGTTTCCCTGACACTGAGGTCAGGCTGACAGGTCTGTAGTTCCCAGGTTCCTCCATCCGACCCTTCTAAGAATCAATTGGTCCAATCAGCAGCTGAGATAAACAGAACCATTAACCAATAAGATGGCATTTTGCCAGAGCTAACCAAATTTGATGAAGGCATGAGCCAAGCTTTACCCAAATTTGGGAAGGCAGGGGCCTTGCATCAGGTAAGCATACGCCAGGTGTGTGCATCTTGTTTACCACAAGATGTAAATACAAGCGAAACATGGCTGGGCAAGCCTAACGTGGACTTCATGGCTCTGGGCTGCTTTGTCCTCCTTCCTGCGTCACCTCACTCTGGAAGGGGGAGGCGAAGTGGGGCCCCATGCCTGGACATGCCAGGATTTGTACTAGGCCTGTTTTGGTCTGCTACACATTGTCTTAAGCACTCACAGCCAAAGATAGAGGAGGGAAGAGGCTAGAGAACCTGCTGGTTCACTCAGCAGACATAAACTGAGGACAAACAAGCTAGGGATGTAGGGAAGGCCAATACCACTGAAAGAGTCACAGTGACTCAGTCGGTCAATTTAGTCTGTAGTTTAGAAATAACCATGGTGTCTTCTGTCATGTTAAGGCAGGTTGTTGCGCAGGGGGATTCTGCTGCCTATGACAATTGTGGTGGAGGGGAGAAATTAATTGGTGCGAGATAATATTCTATAAAAATATATATTTATTAACTTCAATATCCTGATCTCTCACCACCCCCAACCACTGTATTTAATATTAGAATGATTCAACACGCTCATGGAAGACATGGAAGGCAAATACTGCTTTGGGGTCAATATACTATTTGCCCAGCAAGTGGGATGAACACTCTTTCTGCCCTATGGCAGAGACCACAGATATTACAGAGGCATTAAAGCAGTTACATACAAATTCTTGTTAATTATCAATAATGACCCTCCGGGGCTATGTCACAGCCTATATAAAGTGCCCAATCTTCAGGGTCTCTGCCTGTGGACTCTGAGGCTGGAATCCTCCCGGTTTCTGGGGAAATGAGTCTCTGACCTTGTGCTGCTGGCTTCTACTGGATACTCTGTCCAGGGAATTCATAGGCAGGATCTCCAGGTGCAGAGGGATGTGGTGCCATGCAGTTTGAGCACGGTTTCATGCTAGCTAGCAGGCCGATTGTGTGCAGACAATTGGAGTCTGCTTCCTGGTAACTCGGCGGCAGTGGCGCATACCAGGCAATGGTAAGGCAGAGGGCATACATGGCTGCTACATGGGAGACTGAGCTCCGTAGGTAAAGGCAGGCGATACAGGATCTGGTCTTGATAACTCACTGCAGTGGCGTGCAAGTGTGCAGAGCTGGCTGGGAGACTATGGGAGATACTGTCTCTATAATAACTGCGAAGCAGATAGGCATAAGCAAGAAGCTGGTGAGTCTAAAGCCTAATAATGAACGAGTGTGCCTGAATGTGAGCGATCTGGGTAGTCTTGAGCACGGGTCCTGAGCATGAGCGAGAGCGAGAGCATGTTGTTTTCCTGTGTGCCTCTATTTATCAAATGTGGGCTGAAATTAATGGCCCTTTGGACACCACAATGACCAATCGGGGTTTGGCAGTCAGCCACACCATACCATAATAAGCAAAATCACAAGCCTAGCACCCGGCAAGCATAAGCTGGGCGTGTGGGTCTTACACAACATGTTTACAATCAGGGGTCCTGGCCAGGCCAGACTTTATGGCATCAGGCCTATTGTGCCCCTTTTGTGCTTGTTTATCCATTTAATGTGTTTACCTCTGGTTTAGGCAGAAAAAACATGTCCAGGCAAGGTAAGGCAAAAAATAAGCCTATTTTCAGGCCTACAGGCCCTCCACAACACAAGTCATCCTATCGACTACAACAGTTACAAGTACAGAGAAGAATGAAAATGAAACAGGAAATTGTATCCATGAAAAGATTGAAGACTGAAAATTTTAATGTTGAAAAAGATATAACTAGGAGAACTTAATAGCAATCTGTAGACTGACTATTCAAGAGGTGAACAAAGAATGATTGTTAAGAATTTGTCACAGCTAAATTCATTGACAAGATAAAAAAAAAGGAGCAAAAAGAGATAGCTGCTGATAAACTGAAGATAGGTAAGTATAAAGAAGTACCTTTTATGTAGCAAATAGCTAAATCATGAAACTTTTGTGGCAGCAGAAACCTCAAAAGTAGTCAAAAATAGTTGATCTGCTTTGCGGAGGATAAATCCACAGATGACAAGTAAACTTCATAATATTGATGTGACTTTTGGTTCAAGGAGACCCAAAACCATTTAGTATCAGCAGCTGGAAAGATGTGCCACGGAAAATCACTCTCCATCAGGTTACATAGTGTAATAATGTTAAGATAGTTGAATGTTAAGATAGTTAATCATGCCTTCATAATATTTTGGATTCACTACTGCAATGTAACTTATCTGGGCATGAGTCTTTCAGCTCTTAGAATGTTTGAAATCATAGTTCTTCTTCTCTGTCTTCTCTTTAAAAGAGGTGCCAGCATCAAACTTGTCCTTCAGACAAACTCTGGCATCCATGGTGTTTTTCATCAAAATACAAAATATGGAGTTCATCAAAATACTCAGTGATTCAATCCAGGGATATCTAAAAGCTGTCCTAAATCTCTAGGTTGATGATTTTCTTCCCTGCGCAATGCAACACTCGTGAAGTTTTCCTGGCAAAGTCTAAGGATTTGGAAAGAAATCACTGGGGAACTAGGGGTCATTATTAATCTCAGTACATTTTCTTCTTTCAAACTGGCTTTTTCTAAGATAAATAAATGTGACTATATATTTTAAAGAATAATGTATTAGAGTATGAAAACAAACACCCCCTTTAGAAAACTCAAACATCAAACTAAATAAAATCTGAACTGCAACAGGACAAAACTGTCCTGTTTCTGGCTCTTTGCTTTTTTCTGCTCTTGGAGAACTGATAACAAAAATACACAACAGTGCATAATCTGTCCAAATTAAAGGAGATCAGAGTGTACTGTAATAATCACAGAAGAGAATAAACATAAAACAGGATAGATGTCTCAGTTTATGCTGAAACAAGTCATACCATGATCAACTGTTCAAACAGTGATAGATTTCTTCCTTTCTTCCTTCCTTCCTTCCTTCTGAATTCCTTCCTTCATTCTGGATTCCTTCCTTCTGAATTCCATTCTTCCTTCCAATCTCCTTCCTTCTGAATTATTTCCTTCCTTCTGAAATCCTTCCTTCCCTTTCAAGCAGGAGTAAGCAGAAATTTAGAAGTCCACTGCAGACCCAAAATGCAAATACACTGTCTCTTTATACTATTTATCTGTTATATATGATAACTCATGAGCTGTCTTCACATTCTTGCTCATGAGTATATATATGAAGACTTTGTATCATGAAGTAAATACAGAACTCATTTTACTCTTCCAATAGTCAAGTAAAATGACTTGACACGATGTCAAATAACTCTACTCTAAGGATATAAGTATATATATAGTGCACTACTGGAACATAAAAAAACTTCACAAGCACAAGACATAATTCTACATCATATCAACTTCTTCCAAGGATATTTCCCTTAGATTTGATGACTTCTATCATTAAATATCTGATATCTCTTGTAGGGAGACCTGGATCCTGCAGAAGCTCATTAACTAGCCATAGAATTCTTAAATCCTTTCTAATCTCATAATTTCTATCCAGGCTACAGGAGCCTGAAGAAAACACAGCCTGGATAACAGTTGCACAGTTGCTTGGCTTTGTGATAGTTAAAAAAATACTTGCATACATTCAGTATGCAGTCAATGCACTAGGACTAATAAGCATAAATATTGTTTTACAATAACTTTCACAGAGGGTAGTCACTTTTTCAGAACAGTAAATTGTCATCTGGAGCTCATTCAATGCCTTATCTCCTGCTGCCTCATGAATAGTTTACCATGAAAAAGGTTCATGCTGGAACATTGTAGCAGTACCTCTGTACCCTCCCTTTATTGCCATCTCTCAGATGAAGTCCTTTGATCCTTACAGTCACTTTTGCCACATATATTCCTGTGATGGAGACCCCACCTCAGAACAGTGAACTGAACTCTAAATTTATTAGAAATGCTGGACATAGACACAAGTCTATCCAGTACCTGAAGGGTACAAGAAAGCTGAGAAACAACTTTTCATAAGGGCTTGTAGTGATATGATGAGAGGCAATGGCTGTAAGCTTGAGGAGGGTGGATTTAGACTAGGTATTGGGAAGAAATTCTTTATGGTGAGGGTGGTGAGACACTGGTACAGGCTGCCCAGGGCTGTCATGAATACCCACTCCCTGGAAGTGTTCAAGGCAAGATTATATGTGGCCTTCAACAACCTGGTCCAGTGGAAGTTGTTCTTACACATGGCAGGGGGGTTGGAACTAGATGATCTTCAAGGTCCTTTCCACCCTAAACCATTCTATGAATCTATGAAAAGATGTCTTTTGTCCTTGTTTGAACCTTCTCCAGCTCTCGTGCTGCTGTGCTGGCAGCTCACAGTCCCCTAATAGTTGTGCAGCATCGTAGTATCTCTCCTGTTCCTCCTACTCCAGAAAGAAGGAATAGGTCTGTGGAATGAATGGACAAAAATCTTTACATGTCTCTAGCTTCAGCCTACGCTCACAACTGTAATGTTAGACTCAGTCTGAGGGAGCAAATATGTGCAAGCAAGGAAATCCGATGACTGACATTGATGTGATGATGTGAGATGTTGGCTTCCATAACACATATCTTTGTCGATGGATGAAACTAGTGGAACAATATAGATGATTTGGGGCTCCCTATGCTTAGCTATGAATCTGCTGAGGCTGGCAGACCAGGTTTGAATTTGGTCTAATACCAAACATTCATGCCATGAGGTATTTGGACTCAAATTTCACAGAATCACAGAATTAACCATGTTGGAAAAGACCTTTGAGATCATTGACTCCAACCTATAACCTAACACCTTCTAATTAACTAAACCATGGCACCAAGTACCTCTTCCAGTCTCCTTTTAAACACCTCTGGGGACAGTGACTCCACCACCTCTCCAGGCATCCCATTCCAGTGGCCAATCACTCTTTCTGTGAAGAATTTCTTCCTAACATCCAGCCTGAACCTACACTGGCGCAGTTTGAGACTGTGTCCTCTTGTTCTGTCACTGGTTGCCTGGGAAAAGAGATCAACCCGCACCTGGCTACAGCCTTCTTTCAAGTAGTTGTAGAGAGCAATAAGGTCACCCCTGAGCCTCCTCTTCAAGGCTGAACAACCCCAGCTCTCTCAGCCACTCCTCCTAGAGATTGTGCTCTAGCCTCCTCACCAGCCTTGTTGCCTTGCTCCGGACAACTTTGAGCATCTCAACACCTTTCTTAAATTGAGGGGCCCACAACTGGACACAGTACTCAAGATGTGGCCTAACCAGTGCTGAGTACAGGGACAGAATGATTTCCCTGATCCTGCTGGCCACATTGTTCTTGATACAGGCCAAGATGACATTGGCTTTCTTGGCCACCTGGGCACACTCTGGCTCATGTTCAGTCTACTATCTACCAGTACCCTCAGGTCCCTCTCTGCCTGGCTGCTCTCCAGTCACTCTGTCCCCAGCCTGTAGTGCTTGTTGTGGCCAAAGTGTATAACCCTGCACTTGGCCTTGTTAAAATCTCATCCCATTGGCCTCTGCCCACCCATCCAGCCTGTCAAGGTCCCTCTGCAGGGCTCTCCTACTCTCCAGCAGATCAACACCTGCTCCTAGCTTGGTGTCATCTGCAAACTTACTGATGCTGGACTCAATCCCCTCGTCCAGATCACCAATGAAGATATTAAACAAGACTGGGCCCAGCACTGATCCCTGGGGCACTCCACTAGTGACTTACTGCCAACTGGATGTTGCACCATTCACCATCACTCTCTGGGCCTGGCCCTCCAGCCAGTTCTGAACCCAGCACAGAGTGCCTCTATCCAAGTCACATAAACCCTATGCTTTATGTTAATCCTTGGATCATATTCCATTGATACTGCTTACTCCTTGGCTTTAATTTTCTCATCATTAAGCTGTTAGTAAAAATCTCAAGTCTGTGTGTCAATAAGATGTAAATTTGAAATATCTGTTTTACCTGGAGATTTCTGCTGTTTACTTCTTTAAGTGTATTTAAGGTAGAGAGTATCACTAATAAACACAAAGTCTTTAATAAGATAAAGCAAAAATTATGTATAAGTTTTTTGACTGTCTCTCATGAAGCTGATTTCTTAACTTTGACCTTAACCACATTAGTTGTCCTAGAGTTCTGCAATCTCAGTCATGCATCTTCAGCAGCTCATAAAGGCTGCATTGTGTCTGTCCAGAACAGACACGTGGATATCCTCTGCAAGAAAATGAGACACACGAGAGGATGAAGAGTGTAGGCAGAAAGGCACACCCACCCACAGGGAAGCTGGGATATGGTCATCTGGGTCTGAAATCTTGGATGTGCACCTGTCTGTGGGGACTGGGCATGGTCTAGACAGTGTCTAGACATGATTTAACAAAAAATATGAGGTTTTTGGCTAGAAAGAAGCTTGAAATCTGCCCAGGTGGAGCAGAAGGGATGCTCAACCAATAGTATCCAGCTGCCTGACGATAAATTAATACTGGGAAATTCTCAAATATGGTAGTTTTCACAGCCCTGCTGGCAGCCTTACCACTGCTAGGGGTAGGTAACTTTGAACTTACTTGTGGACATGAAATGAAGTCTTATTTTTTGTTCTATAATATATAATTGCAGAATTTGGTAAGAGAACTACAGTTCTGACAATTTCATAGAAGAAAATTGTGGGTTATATGCCTAGCAAAAGAACATGCTCATGCATATGTAAGAACTTTTCTATTCACAAACACATTTTTCCAAACAAAAATCCACCATTCCTTCTCATGCTCCCCAACCCACTAATTCCAGGTTATACTCAAGTTTCAGATGACACAGCTCAATTTCTTTGTGGACGAAGTTTGTGGCTGAACAAAAAAAACAACTGTTGTTTTTTTTTAAATTCAGTGAATCACACCAGAGCAAACTGCTGCACTAAACCTCATCATGCAAAAATGAGTAGAAGCTTTATGATGGAACATTACGTAGTTCAAACTAGAAAGACTTCAGTTTTCCTTTTGGGAAACTGGAGAGGAATTTGAGTTGAAGAGAGAGAATAAAGAAAGACATTTAGAATAGAACAGAATTAGAATAGAATGGAACAGAATAATACAGACTAGAATTTGACTAGAATTAGAATGGAATGGAATGGAATAGAATAGAATAGAACAGAATAGAATAGAATAGAGACTGTTCCTCAATAATCTTTCTTTTTTATCACTATTGTTCCGTATCACAGTATCACAGTATCACCAAGGTTGGAAGAGACCTTGTAGATCATCAAGTCCAATCTGTTACCACAGAGCTCAAGGCTTGACTATGGCACCAAGTGCCACGTCCAAACCTGCCTTGAATAGCTCTAGGGACTACCAATGTTCAAATCTATCTCCCATTACATTAGTTATCATACAAACACACAGGAAGGATAACTACCAGCATAAAGAACCTGTGTTTTAATTAAACAATAATTGTTTCCAAATCAGATGTACTTGTCCTGGCACCTCGTAGTAGTCTAGCACTGATTTCTAAGAGTATCATCATGCATTCAGGAAGTACAGATGCAATGAGAAAAGTATTTTTTAGATCCTGGAGCTCCTGCAGATTGGGAATTGGACTCTTCATTCAGTTATACTGCTACAGATTGCATGGCTATGGCAGGACACTTGCACGAAACCTTGCTAAAATGTAACTGTTATTCAGCAAACTGGGGGCAAAGTTCCCAAGTACCTGGGTTTGCTGGGATATCAGAGAAGATTGTCATGTACATCCTTACATTTTAAGAAATCTTAATTCCTTCATTAAAATATTATACTCTATAAAGTCTGTCATGACTTTTAAGTGAGCAGCAGTGATAGGTCTAGATGTGGTATGGGAACATTCTCGGGAAGAAAGTCTGCTGGAAATCACTCCTCCAGAAGAACACGGCTCTTTGATTAAACGTTCAAGCAGAAAATCTCTTGTTGATACCAACAATTTTTAAAAGTTACTGAGTTTGAGATGCTTTTGGTTTGATATTTGGTGAAGGTGATTTTTTTTCCTCTCCATTTACTTTTGTCCAATGTTTTTTTTGAAGAGGTGCAGTGCATGGCAATTGTGTTCAATAGCACACAAAATTATTCTCCTTTCATGTTCTTGTGAAGAAAACAATTTAACAAACCCAGCCCAAGCACCAAAGTGCTTTACTCAGTGTCTTATTTGCTCAGTATCTTATCTATTTGCTAACACTGAATGTGCTTCCCTCTCTTGATTACATTCCTTTTTTGTTGGACGAGGCAGCAGAAGGCAGTGCTAAATAACACACAATTAATCTTTTTCCTTTATACAACCCTGAAGGGAGCTTTTGGAACTGGAAATTAAGGTTTTTTTTTTTTTTTTGTTTTAAACGGCCAGTTAAAAGATGTCTTTTAAACAAATTAATTAATTAATTAATGTCTGTCATGACTGGCAGAATTTCCCCAACAAAGCCTGCCTACAATGGCTGTCAAATGTGTCTTTTCTGAGAAGTGTGGGCCTTCACTCTTCATATTAATGCAATAACTTCATGTTAGACTTTCCTAACAGGAAATAGTAGCCATTATTTACTTATTTGTAAGTGTTTTTTCACCTCTGTTCCACAGCTGTTTGCGGTTTGTGGCTTGTTTTTGAGAAAATCTATACAGCATATGTGCTTTGGGCTTAAATTGCAGGGTTCTGTAGTTTGTTTGGACAATTGCTGAGGAGCAGCTGAAAATGCAAAATGAGTGGAGATGACTAATCATAGATGGTGGGACTTAAATATCTGACCAGGTTCAGGACTGACAGCTCCAGGGACACAAAGACAGTGGATGCTTCATCCATGAGCTGCTCTTTTCTCTGTGCTACTGTGCTGCCCAGAGCAGAGAGAGATACAGTGTTTGATCAGTTCCCAGCATTTTTGCTTTGCCTGCCAGCAGAAGGGCTTGTTATATATTTTATTTTCTTTACATCTCTTGTGAAAATGCTCCTGAGTTGTAAACTGGAAGGGATGGATATCTTAAAAAAAACCCCACCCTTGTGTGTGCTTAGTAGTTTTTCTGTTGGGCTTTTACTTTTTTTCCTCCAAAGGAAAGCAAAGCTGCTCTCTCTAAGAAAAGAAAAAAAACCTGAAAACAAACAAATCAAACTGTGTTTTTGCAAGTGAACACAAAGTAGATCAGTTGAAACCAACCAGACAGAGTACTTGCTGACTCTGTGTCTCTTGAGGAATCACACTGCATAGATATTTGGCAGCACTTTCACACTGTATCTGCACCTCAGAGTCTTTCTTTGTTATCTTCTGCCCTTTAGAAGCATGCTTTATGGATAGAAAAGGTCTGTAGGGAAGCCTAAAATATTATTTCCTTTTGCAAAGCAATCAAACATTGAAATGGGTCATATTACTTTCCCACCACGCAAATTCTAGCCTCAGAGGGAGCTTCCTAGGGTGCAGTTATTACTCTGCATAGGCAGCTGAACTGTATGTTCACTCTTATTATGTGCATGTTTTGATGGCCCTTCTGCATATCACAGTATTGATGAATAGCACTGTTAACTGTGAAAACTTGTCTTCTATGGAGTGATTTGAGATGTCATTATGTATGGTGTATCATCCTGACTTGACAGAAGGTCACTCATGTCCTAGGCTGCATCAAAAGAAGCATAATCAGCAAATCTGGAAAAGAGATTCTGCCACTTTGCTTTGGTAAGACCTCACCTTGAGTATGGTGCCCAGCTCCGGTTCCCTCAACACAAGAAGGACGTGGACCTGTTGCAGAGAGTCCAGAGGAGGGCCATGAAAACGATCAGGGTATTGGAACACCTCTGCTACAAGGACAGACTGAGGGAGCTGGGATTGTTCAGCCTGGAGAAGAGAAGACTCTGAGGATACCTAATGGTGGCCTTCCAATACCTGAAGGGGGCCTACGAGAAGGCTGGAGAGGGACTGTTTACAAAGGCCTGTAGTGATAGGATGAGGGGCAATGCTTTTAAACTAGAGAAAAGTAGATTTGGGTTGGATGTTAGGAGGAAGTTCTTTACCGTGAGGGTAGTGGAACTCTGGAACAGGTTGCTCAGGGAAGTAGTTGAGGCTCCATCCTTGGAGTTATTCAAAGTCAGTCTTGATGGGGCTCTGGTCAACTTCATCTAACAGAGGGTGTCCCTGGTCACTGCAGTGGGTTTGGACAAGATGACCTTTGTAGGTCCCTTCCATCTCAAACCATTCTATGATTCTAAGATTATATGACATTGGGATAAGACTGGACATTAGAGTGGTCAAACACTGGAACAGGTGTCTTTGACTAGGTGTTTCATAGAGAGGTGATTAATGCCCCAAGACTGTAAGCATGTAAGAGAGAATGTTTAGAGAATGCTTTTAATATCGTGCTTTAACTCAGCACTGAAGCAGTCAGGCAGTTGGACTATATGATTATTGTAAAGCCCTTCCAAAAAGATATTGCATTCCATTCCACATAATAGATAAGCCAACTTCTGTAGTTGATTTGGGAAGGAGATGAAATAATGAGTGAGAGGAGGTTTGCTCTATTCTATTTTATACAGACAGATAATACAGACTCGAAGAATCACAGAATGCCTTGGGTTGGTAGGGACCTTCAAAGGTCATCTTGTCCAACCATTCTGCAGTGAGCACGGACATCTCCAGCTAGGTTGCTTTGCTCTAGGCCCCATCAAGTTTGACCTTGAATGTCTCCTTATAACCTTCTGGGTTATAAGGTTTTCTTCTCCTCATGTCAGGACCTCAACCACTTCTCTGGGCAACCTGTTCCAGTATTCCACCACTCTACAATGAGAACTCTCCCCTTATGTCTATCCTAAATCTACCTTTCTCTAGTTTAAAACCATTGCCCCTTATTCTATCACTCCATGTCCTTCCACAGATTTTCTGTAGGTCCTTTTCAGATATTGAAATGCAGCTCTACGTTCTTTATGGAGCCTTCTCTTCTTCAAGCTGAGCAGCCCCAACTCTCTCAGCATGTACTCATAGGAGATGTGCTCCAATCCTCTGATTGTCTTCATGTCCCTTCTCTGTACCTGTTCAAGCAGCTTCCTGCCCTTCTTGTATTAGGGGTCTCAAATCTTGGACACAATACTCCAGGTGAGGTCTCTCCAGGGACAAGTTTCAGAATCATTTGTCTCAACCCAGTGGCCATGCTTCTTCGTTAGTTAATATATACATTATTATATACTAGTATATAATCTACAAAGTATACACTAATATTGGCAGAATTGTGGGGTTTCAAATTACAGCCTGGTTTGTCATTAACGACATAGATTACTGAAACATATGTTTAACTGTAATAATCCATTCTCTGTTGGAAGCAAAGTGCACATCAAGACTTGGTCTTTCTACACTTCATTGACACTCATTTTTTTCAAATGAGCATTTATATGATTAAGAGTTTATCTATGAATTTTTACCAGGCTTACTGATGCTGTTGTTGTAAGTTAACATGCTAAATCATGTTTTGGAATTAACCATTCCTAGATCTTTTTATCAGGGGATTAAGTCTGGGTAGCTCTTCAGAATCTGAAACATCTACATTTATGGTGAAGTTCTTACTTTAGGTGATTGTAGTATGAGCTATTGGAACAAAATTTGGCTGACATCAAGAGATTAGACATGTTTATATAGTGGGAACATCAAAGTAGTTTTGAATAAGTACTTGGTTTTCAGAATGTAATTCAACAACTGCCTGTGTGGAATGAGCAAGATATTCCTTCTTCAGATAGGCTATCCCACAAGTTTTTATTGGATAGATGGATCAGAGGTCTGTTCTTGATACGACAATCTTTTCTTCATATGTTTTAAGGATTAAGTGCAGAACAGACCTGGAAGCACAATGTGGCGTTTCCAAGGGTGAGCTGTGATACTTTCCATCTGTGTTTTCAGCTTTATCCAGTAGTCTGAACAGCAGCAGATACAGCCAAGACTGACATTTTCACTACCAAAGGAAGTCAAATAGAATTTAGAAAATAAAGTGGTTTATTATAGAATTGTCAGGGTAGGAAGAGGCCTTAGGGATCATCTAATTCCAACTCCCCCTGCCATGGGCAAGGACACCTCACACTAGATCAGATTGCTTAAAGCCCCATCTAGCCTGGCTTTAAAGACCTCCATGGATGAGGCTTCCACTACCTCCCTGAGCAACCCATTCTAGTGTCTCACCACCCTCAGGGTGAAGAACTTCTTCCTAACTTCCAATCTGAATCTACTCACTTGTAGTTCTTCTCCATTCCCTGTATATCCAAAAAAGTCCCTCAGCAGCTTTCCTCTAGGGCACCTTCAGATACCGGAAGGCCACAATAAGGTCTCCTTGGAGCCTTCTCTTCTCCAAACTGAACAGCCCCAATTCTCTCAATCTGTCTTCATAGAAGAGGTACTCCAGCCCTCTGATCATCCTCATGGCCTCCCTCTGGACATGTCCCAGCATGTCCATATCTTTTGTGTAATAGAGGCTCGCTCCAGAACTGGATGTGGTACTCCCATTTAGGTCTCACCAGAGTGGAGAAGAAGGGGAGAATCGCCTCCCTCGACCTGCTGGCCACACTTCTCTTGATGCAGCCCAGGATATGGTTGGCTTTCTGGGATGCAAGTACACACTGGTGGCTCATGTTATGTTTTTAATGTGACGGGCATGAATTCATATACCAATTATCTTCCTTTTTCTTATGGTCTGCCTAGTTTTCTAAATGTGTGTCTGTGGATTCCACAGCTTTACACATCCTGGGTTGATGAGTTTTTCTATATCATCCATCCCTGAGCTCAGTTTATTTATTGCATATTTTGGCTGTTGACAGTGAATTGCTTTCTTGTTTATCCAAGTCTCAGGTAGACAGGAAGACCTACTTCAAGTGCATTAAGTAAAAAAAAAAAAAACAAACCCCAAATTTGGTGTAGACAGGAGGTATACTTTTACTCAGGAAGGCAAGAGAGAACACATGAGGGAGGAGCACAGTTACTTGTTTAGGGGATATTTCCTGGACGTTTTTTACAGGGTTACTGAACTGACATTGAAAGCAATTAAAAAAACCTCACAACATTAACAGTTTTTATACATAAGGATTCTCCAACTATCAGGAGAGGCTCAATAGGAAAAAAAAAACAGACAGGGAGGTAGAAATCAAAGTACTCTCTGATCTCATTGGTCCTGTCAATACTATTGCACTGCTAAATCCTTGTGCCAGTGGAAGAGAGATATTTGTATTGCTGAATACCACATAAATCCGGGGCATAATGCTTAATTCAGATCCCAGTTTGAACAACTTCCAATATTAGAGATGCTTACAGACGGGCTTTGGGGTCAGACTGGTGTGAAGAATCATTTGCATGCAGGCTTAGTTTTCCACAACTCCTCCTCTGCAAATGGGCTTTGGTTTTGGCTCATTTCCTTAATATGGATATGGCCCTTTTTGTACGATTGTGTCTTCTGGCAGACTCTTCCTCTGCAGTGTGCTTTGGTGTCCGTTGAATTTGGGAAGCTTTTCTGAGTGGCTGTTCATCTCAGTTCTGTTCATGGTGAGGAGTGATGCAGGCACTGCTCTGATAAGTGCTTTCCACCGAGATCTCAGGGGAGAATTGGGCCAAGCTCTCGAAGGCTGAATTTATAACAATTGTTGTAGACTACTTACTGGCATCTCTAGGATCAGCTAACAGACAGAGGAGCCCTTGCAAACACAATGTCTTCATGAGCCACAGGGAGTGATACAGTGCAGTGGTAAGTAATGGCATGCAATATATGTGCAAGGGGCCTCTGGAAAATGCCTTAGAACACCAGAAGTAATAGCAAAAAGTATTTATCTATCTGTGAACTAGGAGTTGCCCATTCAGTTTGACTTTCAGTCCTGGCAAAAAAATCTGAAAAAGGTACAGGCAAGGTTGGACAGGTGGCTAGAGGCAAAACCTGTCTTTCAGAAGGCTGTTGCATTAGTGAGCTAAAGTAAGAATAATACATATGTTTGAATATACCCTTTCAATAAAAACCTTGCATGTTCTTGTTACATATATGAATGCCTAATTCTACTTTTATTGCTGGCCAGTGCTTGAATGTATCTCATAGCAATGACCCACATGGCTTACTGATGTGTAAAAAGCACCTTTTCAAATGCTTTTTGGTTTCATTACTCATACTTTGACTTTTACTAGAAAAGAGTCTTTTGCACGAAAGTTCTTTCAAAACTTAGCTTTTAGAATGCACACAATGGTTCTGGTTATCATTCTGTGACCATGAAATCTGGGAGCACTGACCTTACACAAGAAATGGCACACAATCTACAAAAATGTGCTTTATGAATCACTGTTAACAACTACAGGGGGAAGAAAGAAAACAAATGGAGTTGCAACAGGTCCCTTTGATTAATGCATACTCTTTTGTCTTGGGAAAATCTTTAGCGTTTTTTCCACTTTCTTTGTTTTTATTTTTGCTTGCCTGAACAATTTAAGCTATGAGCAGGCCCTTTCATTTTCAATATACACAAAACTGTTACAGACTTTGAGCTTGTCAGTGTTTTTGAAAATAGTTGGAAAGCTGGCACTCCTTTACAGCAACTAGTGGACATCACTCGTGTGCTCAGGTAGTCCATGCTATTTTTCCTGCCTCTGTCCTCTTGACCTCCATATTTTGTACATGTGTGTGACTGTGTTTGTGTGCTAACACAACCAGGAAACCTCACAAGAATTGTCACAGAAGGACCTACTCAATTTAACAAGAGAACAGTTTATATTGCTCATCAGAGGAGTGGAGTTTCTCTGTCTTCTACAAAATACTGCTCTTGTCCTTTAAGAAAGATTGCCTTCTTCAAATTCCTCAGAAGTCCTTCCAAGCCACCATTATTCAGCCTAGTAGGTGCCATTTTCACAATATCTTTGGTAGTTAGTTGGCATAAAAGCGGGTACACACACAGCCTGCTCAAGTTAGAATCATAGAATCATAGAATGGTTTAGGTTGGAAGGGACCTCAAGGATCATCCAGCTCCAACCCCCTGCCATAGGCAGGGACACCTCCCACTAGAGCAGGCTGCTCAAGACCTCATCCATCCTGGCCTTAAATGCCTCCAGGAAGGAAGCATCCACAACCTCCCTGGGCAACCCATTCCAGTGTCTTACCACCCTCACTGTAAAGAACTTCCTCCTAACATCCAGTCTAAATCTCCCCTCCTCCAGCTTAAACCCATTCATACTGACATTACTAGACCTTGTAAATAGTCCCTCCCCAGCCTTCCTGTAGGCTCCCTTCAGATACTGGAAAGCCACTATAAGGTCTCCTGGAAGCCTTCTCTTCTCCAGGCTGAAGAGCCCCAACTCTCTCAGCCTGTCCTCATAGCAGAGGTGCTCCAGCCCTCTGATCATCTTCATGGCTCTCCTCTGGACTCGCTCCGGCAGTTCCATGTCCTTGTTGTATTGGGGGCTCCAGAACTGCACACAGTACAGTTCCTAAACTCAACAAAATGTTTCTTCATGACCATGGCAGATTGTGGAAGTGATTTGCAGTCTGATGGGCTTTTCAAAATGGTAGAAAACATATGAATACATTTTTCAAGAGCTTATTAAAATGTTTGTATTAAGGCTGGTTTTTTAATCAGTAGCACAGTGCTATCAGAAAGTTAAAATTTCCCTGAGGTGAGGATGGAAAAGGACTCACAAATCTAACACTGCAGATTGCAGTAATACAGTTTACTGTACAAATACAGTTTCTAGCAGGTTAAATGCCATGGAAAATTGGAAAAGTGCCTGTAAAATTTTATGTGCTATTTTGAACTTGTTTAGTTAGTTTATTCTGGATTTAATGTTCTTCAGTGCATCTCTTCTGATTTAGACCAGATGGAGATGTTGTCCACCATATGTTAGGGAAATGCAGGAATGCATTTGAGGGAATCTGACAAATGTTTTCGAGTTACTCTTGCTGCAAATGTGAGTTAATGTCTGTGCCTTAAGAAAGTGAGCAAACTACCTTTGTCCATAGCACATATGCACTTTATGTGTCATATTCACCATGTGCAAACATTGTGAAGGACTTCTGTTGAACCTAAAGGTAATAAGATTTTTTTTTCTCCTTAAAGTTCATCCAAAGCATTTTGAATTGTATTTTGTCTCACACAGAGTAATGGCCTGGAGGATATAATTATGTTGAGACACTGACACAAGGTTAAAAAAAAGGCAAAAAAAGTGTTATCAAAATTCAGAAATCTTCTGTAGCAGTTGAACAAGGGACAAACTAATTCATGAAGTTTAAGCCCTGGTGAGGTTTTCTGCTGAGAGGGTTAGAAGGGCAGTTTGGAGATCTGGTGCATTTCCGGTTCATTCTTCACTAATGGAAACCATTGTGATTTCATATGAAACCGCAATGGAAACCATATGATTTCAAAGTATATATTCTATTATTTTTTTATTAATGTAACACTATATAGGAGTAATAATACTTGCTTCAATACTATGAAAATACGGACAAGTCTTTCTATACAGTGGGCTACTTATTTTCCATGCTCCAACAGTCTTCTCTTCCCATGCTTCAGGAGCTCTATCTCTGCAGTGTTCCATTAGTACACATCTGTCTCTTCCAATGAACATCCACTCTCATCGCAACATCCTCCCAAATTATTTCCCTTCGTTTTCACTTCTGAATAGCACTATTGCATCCCAGCTATTCAGCAAGCTACCATATCAAGTGAATAGATGCAGGAGTTGCATGCAAGGGAATGGGTATTTTTTGCTACAATCTACAGGGACAAAGAATATCCTCTCTGTGTGTTACATAAAACTCATTTCTCACTGTAACCTTGATATTGCAGTATAAAAAACAAAGAGTCAAAAAATGTTTTTAAGGTGTCACAAGGACACAACAAAGGAATTGCCCTTGGAAAAGCAGGGAAATAAGAAAAATGACAGTTTATAGGCAATTGAATTTAAGGTGTGCATGAATTAGATGTCCAATAAAGTGTTCATGTCAATATAGCAACTCTTGAGAGAAACTAAATGGGTTTATTTGTAATTCTTTGGGGTTGGGCTTTTTTGTTGTGTTTGTTTGTTTTAATAGTAGTAGTTACACTCCTGATAGCAGTGCAAGGATTCTTCAAATAATTTAACTCCACTGTATGAAATTAAATATGGTTTATGATTTATTCTTCTGGCTAAATTCTCTAGATGTTAGAGTTATGATAAGTTCTGGAGATCTGGGACAAATGTGGCTGAAAGAAAACTTGAAATAGCCACTGTAATCATTTGATAATCCAGATGTGAGATTGTTGTGTGGATTGGCCTGGCAAAAAGAGGGAAGGGGAGGTATGTGTGCCTATTCTGGGAATTGTGATTATACAAAGACATTTGCAGGAAGAGTTAGTGAATTGAAAGTGATTGTATGAGTCCTCCTGACAGTCATCCAAATGTCAGGGAAAGACCTCCTATATTTTTCTTTGTCTCACACCATTTCTTATTAATCCAAACAATTGATAACAGAGCTCTCATAACTATTACCTCTCCCTGATATTTTCAGGAACGCTGGTAATTCCTGTTAGGTTTCTCTCTTGTCTGAACCACTATGAGCTCTTTTCCCTCACAACCCTGCCCCAAAGCACAGGGATCTTTGATTCCTATGAACCAAAGATGGCAGGGGGAAGTACTGAGTCACCTGAGTGTGTCGCCGAAGTTTTTTCCAGTTTGGTGCTGGAAATTACTCAAGGAGTGATGGTGGCTACTTGAAGGAGAAATACTGTGTTCCCAGCATCCACCCAAATTAATATTGATACCAGCCTGTGAGGAATGCCATAGCCTTTCATTGCCAACAGAGGGCAGTGCTGGCTGTGGCTGTGTGCAGTGTGCAGCGGTTGATGGCCTGCACAGCCGGATGGCACAGCTCCAAGATGAAGGGTTGGAGCTCAGGCAATAGGTGAGCAGATTAAGAAACATCAGAAAGAGTGAAACTGATGACTTCCACAAACGGATGTCTACAAAAGTGGAGTGGGAAGTAACTTCTAGGGGAGCAGAGCAGAGGATTCCATATCCTTTCATCAGCAAGCCCCTTGTGTTCCTATAGCAACCCACAGGAGCAGAGTCAATGGGAACAGGTCTCCACCTGACGAATCAAATACAGCAAGCATGTTCCTTCAAGAAGTGCACTGCCTGCAGTGGCCTTGCAGAGCAGGTAAGAGGCTCCACAGGAGGAACCAGTTGTCCGCGAGGATGAGGGAAGGCCAGAAGTGCCACCAAGACTGACTTGCCCGAGTTCAGCTATCAAAACTGACCCTGAAAAGAAAAATCAGTGGGTCATTGTAGTAGGAAGCTCCCTGCTGAGGGAAGCGGAAGGCCTGATATGCAGACCAAACCTGACCATAGGGAGGTCTGGTGACTCCCTGGTGCCCAGGTAAAGGACATAGTAGGAAAACTTCCCACCCTTGTGAGGCCTTCAGATGATTGCCTGCTTCTGGTCTTTCAGGTGGGTAGTGATGATGTAGCAAAAAGAGGCTCACAATCAATTAAAAGGGATTTCAGGGCCTTGAGGCAACTGGTAAAGGGATCAGAAGCTCAAATTGTGTCCTCCTCCACCCCTCTGCCACCACTGATGGATGAGGGAATATATAAAAGGAGCCAGCAGGTCAATTCATGGCTCTGAGACTGGTGCCATCGAGAAAGCTTTAGGTTTTACAATCACAGCTCAGTATACAGGGCTCCAGAGATGTGAGCCACAAATGAGTTGCACTTGTCCAAGCTGGGGATAAGGAATCTGGGGCAGGATTTGGCAGGGCTCGTTGATAGGGCTTTAAACTAAACTAGATTTGAATGGAGAAAGGGTTAGTAATCTCATGCCTGTCTGTGACACACAGTGGGGCAGCACAGCAGGGGTAGAGAGGGAACATAGTACTATTAAGGGTTCTCAAATTGTTGCCCTGAGGCAAGCCAGGAATAATGCACTAGGACACCCCAAGGGAATCCCACCTAAGAGTAAGACACTGCCAGCCCAGCTGAAGTGCCTCTGTGCGAACACATGCAGCTTGGACTGTGAGCAGGATGAATTACGGGTCACTGTGCTGCTAGACATAGTGGCTGTTACCAAAACTTGGTGGGATGATTCCAATAACTGGAATGTGGGGAAAGATGGATACAAGCTCTTTAGGAAGGACAGGCAGGGTAGGAGGGGAGGAGGTGTTGCCCTCTACACCAGTGACCAGCTGGGATTGGTGGAGCTCCACCTGGGAAAGGATGATGAGCTGGTTGAGAGCATATGGGTTAGGATTTATGGGAAGACAGGGGAAGGTGATGTTACAGTAGGGGTCTGTTACAAAAAAAAAACAAGCAGATGAGACATACATAAGCAGATAGAAGTGGCTTCACATTTACAGGCCCTGGTCCTTGTGTGGAATTTCAATCACCCTGACATCTGCTGGAGGGACAACACAGCAAGGCATTGGCAATCCAGGATGTTCCTGGAATGCATAGATGACAACTTCCTCCTCCAAATGGAGGAGTGACTGGCTTGATAACAGCCCTGAAGCAAAGGACTTGGGGGTGCTTGTGGGTGAGAAGCCCAATATGAGCCACCAGCATGCACTTGCATCCCAGAAAGCCAACTGTATCCTGGGCTGAATCAAGAGAAGTGTGGCCAGTAGGTTGAGGAAGGTGATTCTCCCCCTCTACACCACTCAGGTGAGACCCCAGATGGAGTACTGTGTCAAATATTGGTACCCATATTACAGGGAAGATAGGGAGGTGCTGAAATGTGTCCAAAGGCCCATGAGGATGATCAGGGGGCTGAAGCAGCTCTCCTATGACAACAGGCTGAGAGAGTTGGGATTGTTCAGTTTGAAGAAGAGAAGGCTCTAAGGAGACCTTATTGTGGCCTTCCAATATCTGAAGGGAGCCTACAAGAAAGCTGAGGAAGGACTTTTTAGGGTGTCAGGTAGTGATAAGACTAGGGGGAGTGGATCCAAGATAGAGGAGGGAATATTTAGGTTAGACTTTAGGAAGAAGCTCTTCACCCTGAGGGTGGTGAGAGACTTGAACAGGTTGCCCAAAGAGGTGGTGGAAGCCCCATCTTGGAAGTTTATAAGGCCAGGCTAGATGTGGCCCTGTGTAACGTGATCTAATTTGAATTGTCCCTGCTGATGGCAGGGGGGTTGCAACTAGATGATCCTTGAGGTCCTTTCCAACCATAACAGTTCTGTGGTTCTGTGAAACTCTTTCCCACTACCTCCATTCCCTGGAGTTACTTAAAACCAGGCTGCCTCTGGAAACATCTGTGTGTGCCTTAGCGTGCTTTTTATCCAACTTGCATGCTATTAAGCAAATACAGAAGTATGAAAAAGAAAGAAAGAACCCCAAAAAGCCAAAAAAGAAAGCAAAATAAGCATGATAAAAGGAAAAAGCAATACATGAAAAAAAAATCATTGGAAAATCATCATGTTTCCTTGAAAAGCTATTGTGAAAAATTTTGTATGCATGACCAAGTTCTCAGTATAGGTTTGTTCTAGGGAAAGAAGAGAGAATGGGTAACACAGGCCATCTTTCACCTCTGTGAGTCTGATGATCTCATTCTCAGTGATTCAGTAATTCCAGCAGATGTAGGCTCTAGGGTTCTCTGGTTTATCAGTTTCCAAGAACTGGCTTCAGGAATTTTTTTTTAAGTTTAAAGTTTAAAGAACAGTGTTTTGAAACTATCTCTGGGATACATTAAATCCTAAAGAAAACAATAATGTCAGGGTCAAGTGAAGTTTGGCCTTCAATTGTGTTTTACTCTGGATGAACTCTGGTGTAGGCAGGGAAAAAAAAGGAAGGTGTTGGCATTTTGTCCTCCTCCTATTCAAAGATGTGATTTCCAAAGGACCAAATATTATTTTTGCACTCTATTACAGACTACTTAAAAAGTAATACTCCATATTGTTGGCTTTACCTATGATTATGAACATGTCTACTCATATTACAAATGTCACTGTCAATGTAAGTGTTCTGCTGTCAACACAGCATGGGCTTATAGGAGTTTATGTACTTTTGGAGGAGTGCAGGGGCTATTCTGCTCCTTGGTTATGACAGCTGGTTCCAGCTTTTGCAATGTGCTCACTGTTTTCAATGAGCAGTACATTGCATTAAGTACATATATTATGCTTGCAGGTTTCTGAGGACCTGCCAAAGAGTTTGAGATACTGGTCAGACTTTCCATTCTTTTTATCATGAGTAGTGATTTTCAGTAGTTGCTCTGAACTTCCCTAGAGAGTGACTTAATATATAGACATAGATGGACTTTGGGCACTTTAAAGGTGACTTTACTTCACTTTTAATTGTTCTTTCCTTTTTACATTTCAAATTTTATTAAATGTAGGCATGCTGAACGCACAAATTCTAAGATATTTAGTAGCTAAAGGGGCTATTCAGTGTTCACCTCAAGGAATTTTTTCCTGTGTACTTTATTTGCATCCATTATGTTGAAGAGTATTTCTACTGTCCATAAAAATGATGCTAGACTTGTAACTAATGTGTATTATCTGCAGTTTCCCTTCTCTGAAATTGATCCTAGAGTTATGTTCAACTTTTCTCTATCATCCTTCCAATTAGAGCATAAGCAGCCTGCATTTTTGATGGAAACTTTAAGCAGAGATGGACTTAGCACAGTTCACACCCACATTTGCCTGTTGGAAGATGTTGCAGCTCTTACTGAGGGAATGTATCCCAGTTTCTTATCAGTGCAAGAAGAGCTGGAAGGAAAACCAGGAAAAGAAGCATCTATTTCTCTCCTGTTATGGGGTTAGACATGGTTGGAGAGCCTGGGGGCTTAAGAGCACTTCCAAATGTTTAACGTTGATGCATTACAGTTCATAGACCATGAATGCCCCTTTCTTTGCTTGAAGGTGTGTTTGAATAAATGCTGTGTAGTAATCTGGGAAGTGAGGTCCATCTGAAGAGGGGAAAGATTTACCCAGAGAAATGAGTTAATTTTCTTCTGAGGACTCAGACACTTATTATCCCAACTAGTGTGTTATTAGTCTGCTACCTTTAATATTGCCCTAATAATATTCAGAATGAAAATTCATTATTTACGGGGTTATGGCATCGTTTACTGATCATGTCCAAAAGCCTTTTGACGTAGGCCTTCTCACCTTTGTTCAAACAATATCTCCATCTTTGCTGTTTCCTTGAATCCCAGAAGATAAAAAATGTAAATATAGGTAAATATCCAAAATCACATGAGGCATATGTAATAAAAAATCAACCACTGAACTGAGAACTAAATAACAGGTAAGTAACTAGTGCAAAAAATAATAGTCAGGACTGGGACATATATGTTGTTGTATTTTCTGTTTTCAAAGTAGTCATAAGAATGAATTAATTGTTGTAGGTATTACTCATAAAAATCTTCAGCAACTAGAGTAGCTGCAATGATTAGCTGTCAGAGAACTAGAACTATGACCCCACATATACTTAGATGTTTTTATATCCATCTGTTGGAGGATGAAGTGAACAAAGACTATTTTTTAAACAGTTGTTCTTTTTAAAGAGAGAAGTTCCTTAACAGTTCAACAAAGTGGGGATTCATTTGAATGTTGCTCAGCACCATAGTGTGCAGCTGAAGGCAAAGCCTGGGACGTTTTAAGGCACATCATTGTACATAAAAGCTTCCACCTTTGTTATCCTTAAAATAGAAATAAATATGCTAACTGAATAAATTAAAATGCTGCAGCAGATTCTACTAGTTGTTTCCTGGAAGGTATTTATATGTATGTGGGGGAGATCATCAGTATCACACTGAGATGAGATCTCAGGACCTGCAGAGTTCAAACATCAGAGTTAAAAACCCACCAAAGAAATCAATAGCAGCCTCTGTATGAAGTGTCAGGCAGCTCCATCATAGAGGTTTGTTGGTGCTACCACTGCCAGCAATTGATTTTGAACATGAAATTACTAAGGGAAGGATGAGCCTATTCACTGTGCTTAATGGTTAATTCTCTCTCTGATTTTATAATGGGTTTATAATGACAGAACACTGGGGAGAAATATTTTAACCCTTAGTAAATCAGAAAAGTGTGAAGCTTCGGCACAGGTCACGTCATGGCTCTTTATGTGATCTTTTAACAGTTTTTGAATTCACCTTTTAAGCTTTAGAGTCCTGACAAGTTGTTCCTTTTTCAATCAAGGACTCCGTCAGAATGAGATTTCTTTGTAAGATTCTCAATACGAATTTTGTTTTAAATCTAAAGTGCTCCTCATACAACTCTCTATTTTACTATTCTTCACTGCATTCAAATAGTCTAGAGATGTATTAATTGATTTTATTTTTTTTTAATGAGATGCAAATTAACTTTTTCTTAGAAGAATTCTGCCAGCTGCCTTGTACAACATACTGGCTTTAAATTAATATCAGCTGAAAAATAGGATGTATTTTTAATGGGAATGCATTAAATGTATTGGTTTCTGTTCTGCATTTTTGTCGGGTGAGCATGTATATGCTTTTGTCTCCATTTGTTTTGCAGACCAGCTGCATCCCTCTCATACCTTGCACACCATTCTCGTCTGAGCAACACAGCTCTCAGTCATTTCCAATCCACCAAAAAGATTTTTATTTCTTTGACAGGACACAAAATCAAAGTGATGTGTCCTGCTGTCATGATTTAATGAGCAGACAGGTTGCTGTAGTGTTTCAAAAGGGGTGAAAGGTCTAGTTGACTGGATAGGGCTGGGTGATAGGTTGGACTGGATGATCTTGGAGGTCTCTTCCAACCTGGTTGATTCTATTCTATTCTATTCTATTCTATTCTATTCTATTCTAAAGAAAACACTCATGCAATGGATTGGGGCATTATTGGAAAGTTTAAATGGAGAAGCAATTCACAAGCTACCATGCTACAGTTCTACGTAGTGGTGAGCATAGCATATCATATAAAATACGTAAATTCATATTCAGCCTTGGACCAGTCCTGCAACCTGGGCTTACAATAATCTCATTAGGCTACAACTTTCCAAAGCCTTCCCTTAACCAAGTCTCAATTCCATAGGCCTCAATTCCCCCTCTGCCAAAATTCCCTACCCAGGCCCAAATGACTCAGTAAAAATTAGCTCTGCCAGGGCTCAGCCAGGCCGTGAGCCTCCCCCGTACCAATACCTGAGATAGGGAAGCCTGTGCCCCCAGGGAGGGAGATGGGGAGGAGAAAAAAGATTCATAGCCAGATTTTATAGGGAATGCAGGGTTATGGGTATGAAATACAGAGATTACACTTTCCATTACACCTCCTGGGCCTTTCTGACCATTTCTGGAGGACTGTAAGGAACTCTATGTTTTCTTAAAGACACCCCCATGTCTCAAGCCATGATACTTCTGAAAGCAGCACAAAGACTTCTAGTCACACTTGCATACTCTCCCCATGGTTTGCATAGACTTTGCTATCTGCTCTGGAAGATTGGTCCTATTCTCCATGGAAGCAGGTAGTCAGATGCAGTTCATAGAAAAGGTATGTCTCAAAAGGTATTCTTACTGCACCAAAAATTATTTTTTTTTGTAAGTATCTCCTAGACCTTTTTGGTTTATCAAGCATGGAAATATTGCCTATCCATACTGACATAGACATTCAAATATTTAAATAGTAATTGTTTCATCTGAAAACACTGCCTTTTTGTATATTTTCATGGCTTTGTGTGTTTTAGTGTTTTTATGTGATGAGTTTCATATATCTATTTCTTACAGTGATCATGAAAGAATGCTTTTCTTGGTCATGATTTCTGGAGAGATCATCTTATTTAACTCTTCTTTTAGTGCTTGCTTTTCTTCCTATTTTTACCTGGGGCTGCTGGGTTATTCTGTGTGTATTTTGTCGGGACATTCCATATCTTGAAGAGGTGGTAAGCTCTTGCTTAAGTATCTTGGCATCACCCCCAATACTCCCTCTAGATAACAACAAAAAGAAAACGTATGTTTAAGAGTTTAAAGATTCTCTTCCACGTTGTATTTATTGTAATCTGCTCTTGTGTAATTCTGAAAGTGCTACAGTGAGGCAAGACTTGAGTCCAGATTTTTACTTCTATACCTTCTCCTGCTTTTGCCCTGCCTTCCTCTGCTCGTTTCTCTAAAATAGTAGATATGATTGTCTTTTGAAAAAGGAAATATTTCCCGTCCTTTTATTGTGCTTCTGCTGCCATCTTCTTTGTCCATGCTACTCTCATCACAATGGCACTGGCAAATTCTTTCAAGCAGTGTAATCTGTTGTGATTCTTCCTTCTGTTTTTTGGTTGTTTTGTTTTTTGTTTGTTTTGTTTTTTTTTTTTTTCAGTGGCTGGTTCTGATGTTTGCCACAGCATGTAAAATTCTGCTGTTTTTTCTGGGCTCTGATTTTAAGGTCTGTATTTCAAGATTATTTGTCATGTACCCAGCAGTCCAGCTTCCATAAGCACTGGGGAAGACTGGGTGTCTTCTTCATTTTGGCATCTCTAATTTACTGCCTGGTTTGCAGGTGGAGAACTTCCCTTCCCAATTGTTGTTTGCATTACTGGCAAGTGTCCAGGCTGGGCAGTGAGACATTTGTGTGGAATTAATTCCTGTTGAGAGAATTAATGTTTTAAGTTTTTTATCCAGAGCCAGGAGCCATTTCCAAATCCCACAGAGCCTGGCTGAGGCTGGCTGCACCCAGGTCTGTCTCTGACTCTCTGTCTGACACTAATATCCAAGTTCCACATCAGTGTGGGTCAGCTGGCTTTAGCAGGAACACTTCACAGATAGAGTTTCTCTTGACACTTCAGGGAACCAGTGAATACAACGTCTATCTGGTTGTACTATTCACAGAGTCCTTCCATTGTCGAATTTAGGCATTTTGGACTGTTTAGGTATTTGCACGCAGTAGGGTATGGGGACTCCTTCTGCAACTGGCTCTCGTGAAACTTGACTCTTCCTCCCTGCTGACCTTCCTTTGACTTTTTCAGCTATGATGAATGAGTCAGAGTCCACAGGTGGTGTTCCAGGGCACAGAATTTTCTTGCATTGTTGCCAAAGAATGTTTTCAAAAGAAGAACCAAACACACCATCATTTAGGATTTTCATTCTTGTTCTTTCTATTCCTTTATTTGTGTTCAAAGATGACAGCATGAAAGACTTATGTATGTCAGAACTTGCCTGGTTCAGATAGCAGATTATGATAAACTATAGAGAAACATGCCTTTTAGAAAACTGAAATAAATCTGTCCTGTATTGTCTGCTACACACCTTTTAGTGGATTCAGGAGATCAGTGCTCTAAAGTGGTTAGACCCCAAATATAATTGTGATTATATTTCCAAAAACAGATAGGAAACAAAACATAATGTTCCTTTAGGTCATGCATTCATCATCAAAAAGGGAAGGGAATAGAGATTCCAATGAAAGACTTTTTGAAATCATCCTATTTCCCCTTCTACTACTGGCACTCAGAAGCTGCTGGGATGGATGGCTATAAAAGCAGGAACTAATGATAGCAAAAAGTAAAAAATAAAATATATCATCATACCTTTTTCCTAGGAGGATTTCTGCCATTTTGAATTGCTCTATATAGCCTCCACTAGCACTTGAAATTGTGACAGAGCCATGAAAGTCTCATGGTTTAGGCACCTCTCCTCTGCATTTACAGTTTGTGAGATAGCTACATCTGAATTTCAGCGCTACTTCTTCTGCTCCTCTTCCCCCATCCCACCCTGCAGGACAGAGGGCTAGAGCCAGGGTTATCACTGAAGCCATGTGAGAGCTTTCTATAAGTGAGGACAAATGGCAGGAAAAATTCTTCTTACTTCAGGATTGAAGGTAAGAGTTTTTCAAGATGTTGCCACAGAAAAAGCCAAAGCAACCTAAGACAATGTGAATTTGGGGACATAAGAAAAGATATCTAATAGGATATGTTCTGCCTAACTTGGCAGAATTTATTGATGTAGAGAGGCAGATAATGTTGAAAATCTCCTGAAGAAGATCTGTCCCACTATGCAGGTTTGGGAGTTACCCACTTGCCCTTCTCCCATGGCTAGGAATTCACCAGACTAACTAATCCATCTGGAAGTTAAGGAAGGTTATTCTTCCCCTGTACTTAATGCTGGTCAGGCCACACCTTGAGGACTGTGTCCAGTTCTGGGCTCCTCAATTCCAGAGAGATGTTGAGATACTGGAACTTGTCCAGAGAAGGGTGACAAAGCTAGTGAGAGGCCTGGAACAGAAGCCCTATGAGGAGAGGCTGAGGGAGCCAAGGTTGCTTAGCCTGGAGAGGAGGAGGCTCAGGGGTGACCTCATTGCTGTCTACTACTACCTGAAGGGAGGCTGTAGCCAAGTGGGGGTTGGTCTCTTCTCCCAGACAACCAGCAACAGGACAAGGGGACACAGTCTCAAGTTGTACCAGGGAAGGTATAGGCTGGATGATAGGAGGCAGTTCTTGACAGAAAGAGTGATTTGCCATTGGAATGGGCTGCTCAGGGAGGTGGTGGAGTCACTGTCCCTGGAAGTGTTAAAGAAAAGACTGGATGAGGCACTTAGTGCCATGGTCTAGTTGACTGGATAGGGCTGGGTGATAGGTTGGACTGGATGATCTTGGAGGTCTCTTCCAACCTGGTTGATTCTAGGATTCTATGAACGAAGCTGTTTTTACAACATGGCACAATTTACAAGCATATATATATACACAATATATAGAGATATTTACAACTATATACAGTAATATACAAATTAAAAGTAACACAGAGATACAAAACCCCTCCCAAGCAGACAGACTGCTCAAGAGGGATTTCAAACCAACTCCCCTTCTTCATCCTTTTTTCCAACAGCCCTCCCTTATCTCAGAATCCCCCTTATGCGCAGGGTGACCTGTGAAAGGTTGGCAAGAGGCGTTAGAAGACAAATGATTAGTTCAAGTTATGTAGGTTCAGGCAGAGATAGTAAAGCAGATGGCAGCCAGACGATGACTGTCTTCATTATTTTTTCTTGGTTTTATAACTGTAAGCAAAACCAGTGTGTAATGTAGACATCACTATTATTTTCTTTTCATAGGCAATGATCTAATTTCTCTCATTAAAATATTCCAATTAGTCTCAAACCAGGACATCCACATAAGACAGCTGCCTAATAATTTCTCCCAGAGAGCCAGCAGGAGCATTTATCTCTATGCACCCCAAAGGCTTTAGTGGGCCCTTGCTCTATTTGGCTTCTGCAAAGTAGCTGAGCATCATTATCTGTGGTGATACTGACACTGCTGGAAAGATCACTTTCTTCAGGAGTCAGTGGACTAGATGATCTTTTGAGGTCCCTTCCAGCCCCTGACATTCTGCAATTCTGTGATTCTGTGTAATCTGTGCAGGTACAAGTCTGTGATGTGACGTGCTCCTCATACGATGTTGTCTTCAGGCCTGTGACATGCTGAGTATCTCCTGTGGCACTGAATAAACTCAGATGAGTAATGGCAATGGAGGAGGCTGCAAGGCAACTCCCACTTGCCTTTATCTGAAAGTAAAGCAACAAGTTCTTGTGTACACATCTTCTCTGTTTGACAGTAGATGAATACAGTTGTTCTTGTAAGATGACTACAGTTCATTCTTGTAAGAAAAACACAAAAAGCTTAAATGACCCCACATGGGTAAACAGTCCACAAACACAGAATCACAGAATTAAACAGGTTGGAAAAGACCTTTGAGATCATTGAGTCCAACCTAACACCTAACACCATTTTATTAACTAAACTATGGCACCAAGTGCCTCATCCAGTCTCCTTTTAAACACCTCCAGAGAAGGTGACTCCACCACCTCCCTGGGCAGCACATTCTAATAGCTAACCACTCTTTCTGTGAAGAACTGCTTCCTAACATCCACACTAATGCCCTGGTGCAGTTTGAGACTGTGTCCTCTTGTGCTGTCACTGGTTGCCTGAGAGAAGAGACCAACCCCCACCTGGCTACAACCTCCAGAGTCTACAGGGTGCTACACACAGATTACAGTCTGTTCAATCCTGAACAACTGAAACTTTCCAATATCTAAGGGGACATGAGATTACTATATTCTCTTGCATTATAAGCATCTGTAATAAGAAATATTTTAAATCATGCTTTATATATGCTGAATGCCTTTCTTACTGTTATAATATTTGATCTGGTGAAAAACAGTATCAATTAGAAATAAACAAAATGACAAAGGCACCTTAGAACAATGGACTGTGTTTGAGAAATAAAGATGCATCCAACTCTGCAGTAGGCTTCAGTCAGGCCCAGGGGACATTTTAGGCACATTTAATTGTAAAGTCAACACTTTTACCTCCCAACAGCAGAGCACCTTTCCATTCAACAAAAGAATAGCGCAGACCATAGTGCAGTAACTTTAAAATACTATTACTTTGCTATTAAGTGGCAGAGGTAGTATTAAGCCTTTGATTTTCTGTTACCATTGTAGTGTTATGATGTACTACATGATATATGTTATACATGATATATGATATACGTGTCCAGAGAAGGGGCAAGGAGGCTGGTGAGAGGCCTCAAGCACAAGCCCTACGAGGAGAGGCTGAGGGAGCTGGGATTGTTTAGCCTGGAGAAGGGGAGGCTCAGGGGAGACCTTATTGCTGTCTACAACTACCTGAGGGGTGGTTGTAGCCAGGAGGAGGTTGCTCTCTTCTCTCAGGCAGCNATATATATATATATATATATATATATTTAGAGAGGGTGAATACTCTCTTCATAGTCTGAGGTCCAAGAAAATCTGCCCACAAGACATTTATTAATGCACCAAGAACACACTGAACTGTTGCAACTTTTTTCCAGACTGACTCTCATTAAGCACATTTTTATTTTCACTTTATTAGCAAACACTTCCCCCCCCCCGCCCCGATTCAGTTAGAGCATTACAGTGCAGAGTCCTTAATCTGTCTTAATGAGCAATCTTTGAAATGTTTAAACAATTGACTCTATTTTGCTAAAAAGTCTAGACATGGTAGATCATCTGCTGCTCAAGAAAAATCAGTCTGGCTATTATTTGCCTGGCCCTTTTCCTTGCCTTCCTAGCAGCATGACAGCATAGCTTTAACTCAGTTTCTCTCTCACTAGTATCCTCTGCTCACAAAAGACACTCAGCAGTGTGTTGCTAATCCTGACTTGTAGAGCATTTATACTTAAATTACAAAATTACCAGGAGGGTTAGGAGAGGAAATTCAACAGCTTATTTCCACATCTGTGACTTAAAACCTCAGACAGTCATAAGAAATTAAGCTGTTGCAGATCAGCTCTCTTTTCATATTCCATCTGCTTCCTATCACACCATTAGTTTTATTGTTTTTGCAGTCAGTCAGAGATCAGCTGTATTCCTCTCACATTTATACACTCATGCAGGAAAAGACTTTGTGAATTTTCCTAAGTGTGAGATCTTGTCTTATGTGAGGCAACAAAGTTGTGCAACTCCTTTGAAAGTCTCCACTTTATCCTGCAAATTTTATTTTTCCTATTTCCTCTTTGTCAGACTTATTCTACTCTGTGGGCAGCTTCTGAATACTTTTCTTTAGAAATATGATCGCATGGAATTGGTGTTTCTTACTTTCATTTAAAGTATCAGCAATCGGCATATTGCTGCTCTGTACTGCTGTGTTAAGTTGTATTTAAACAAATTGGGAAATGGATGTAAACAAATGTACTCTTATCTATGTCCTGCTTTCAGGCACAACTGGCAGCTGAGCCCCACTAGGCTGCTCACATAACCAACCATCCCTCTGTCGGGGTTGGAAGGAGAAACTGGGAGTGAAATGCAGAACCCAGTGAGTTGAGATAAGGAGAGTTTAACAGAATTATACAAACAACAAAAGAACAACTATTAACAGATCAACAGTAAAATAGTGATTTATGAGCCAAGTAATATAAAGTGCAATGCAGTCAACCAACAAAGCTGACACTTTGAGGCCTGTGCCATGACCTGCTGCCAGCCCAGCACTGTCCCTGCCCAAGCCAGCCTCCCAACATTACATAGCAGGCAGGAGGTTTATGGTATTGAATATCCCACCAGATGGTTCAACTGATCGTCCCAGGCATGGCCTCTTCACAACTCCCTGAAACTGATCCTGTCCTAGCCAAACCCAGGACAATCCTTAAATAATATTTAGTCATATATTTATCTTAATCACATGATTAACCCCACTTGTAGCTGAGTGTAAGTGCTTTTCTAGTTCAAAGTCCTTGTAGCAATAGTACAATTCCTTTGATATTAGGGCAAAAGAGTGCTAATGAAAAATAGTACTGAATTCTTAGTATCAACCATTCCCTAAAGGATAGAAAAAAGTTTCTTATTTTGTCAAAGTATTTCCAAGGAAATGTTAAGTAAATCATTAATATTCTTGGAAGCTGGATGTCAAGCTTAAAGTATTGGTGACAACTGGGAGCAAAATTGTTAATAGTTCTTCCAGATTTGTCATGCTATGAGTAATTTCTGCTCTCATGGAGTAAGGAAGATTTCATTAGAAATTGCAGTTGCTCAGAGGATGTTTTCTTTTGACCTGTTATAATTAGCCCCATGAAAATAACATACTGTGTCTTGAAAAGTTTCATGATAGAGAGCACTCAGCAGAGGACTTCTGCTTGTTTAGTGTTAGTGTGTTTATACACTGCAAATAAAAAGAGTGCATTTGCCATGTAAGGCGAATAAAAGGCAACAGTTTTGAGAAAAATGTATTTTAATACTTAGGAATGTCTGCAGTAGTAGAGAGGTTCAATTATGAGATCTCTTTTATCTATCTTGAGTCATTTTAGCCTACTTTTTCATACTCCTGCTCCCTGTTTTGCCCCATAGCATCTCACAAGAGTGCTGGCAGTCAGAAACAGGGATTCATCTAAACGCTTTTTATGCTTTCTTGTTTTCAAATATGAAATGTAGAAAGTAGATAGTGTCTCAGCATGCTGTAGAAAAGTGGCAGGGGACTAGAGGTTCACGGGGCAGGGTTATCCTCCTAAGTCCAGCAGATATTTCAAGGTCAAATTGTGCAACCACAGAGAGTTGAAGGAGAGGTGTCAGGGGCTAGCCAGGAAAGACCTGTCAGAGCTGAATGCTTTCTGATCCTGAATTCAATCCTGAGATGCAGAGGGAAGAAAAGATGAAGTACTGTCATTTTTCAGGTTGTTGCAGTGATAAGGCAAGCTGGTGGGTGGTGCTGAGTGCCAGTGTGAAACAGTATTGAGAAGTACATTTGATAAGTTAGGAAAAATTACATATTGAACCCTTCATCCTTTATCATTCTTTGTGGAGATGCTTTTCTAGCTCCTGCGACTTCCAGATGTCAACTTAAAGGTACTTTCTTGCTCTCTCTCTCCTGTTTTGTCCTTTTCCAATTATCTCCTGAGCCTACTTTGATTCCCACCATCAGAGTTGGTATCTGATAACCAGGAGTGCTTGGCTGAGCTCCTGAAAAGACTTTTAGCCTGATACCAGTTATAAGAACAACATGTACTGTTTGGTAGGCTTTTTTGGTCAACTTTTCAGAAATTTCAGTTTAGAGAGGATTATTTATTTGCACAGGCCAAGGGCTACTCTGTCAGTTTTGAATGATTAAAATCTTCAACTGGGCTGGCAATTTTATATGACCTTTGTTGATTTGAAATAACTCAGTATTTCTGACAATGTCATGGATTCTTGCTTATTTTGATAGCCCTCTATTATCACATGGTTATCCAGAGCAGAGTAAAACAAGTGATTTTTTTCCCTTGAGAAGGATTACTATTCCTGTACAGGGTTAATACTGATCCATTTCCTAAATTTTATAATGTGGAGATTGTGCCTGGAATGTAAATTCCTTTTCCTACATCTTCCTCAAGAAAGAAAGAAAAAATAAATCTCGAATGTGTTGTTTTGTGTTTTAATGGTTTTGCTTGAGCCTACAGGAGTGCCTGGCCATAAATAATGGGAAAGCATGGATACTATCTTGGCTCATAGACTGATGCCTTATAAAAGACTGATTGATGGTTGTAATATGGAGTAGGTCAGACGCACAAACAACCCATTTCTGGAAATACTAAATTTTAAATAGATCTATGTGGGACTCAGGCCACTGGGAGAGGCCGAGAATCGATCAGGGTACTGACTAGTTGACTCAGCTAGCTGCTAGCAGTGCAATGCGCAGTACAGTACAGCTTTATTCCGGAAGTGCAACAGCTTATATACCCCTTTAGAAGAGGTGTGCACAACTAGCTGGGGTTTACACAAGTGGAAGGTACAGATTGGTTCAGAGTTACATGCAAGGTATCAATAGGTCACTCAATCCCTGGTGTCCGCCCCTGTGGGATGGCAAGCTCAGCCACCTGCAGGTGTGCGTGGGGTGCTCATTGTTTACAGCTTACTGTCCTGGGCCCCAGACAGCCCAAGGACAGTTCGCAGCATGAGCTCTGATGTTTACAGCTCATGCCCTGCCTAGGGAGAGTGTTCTTCCACAGATCTAGGATAATTCAGATGTAGCCCTGTGATGTAGCTGTTCAAAGATAAGCATGTAACAAGGGTCACACTCTTTAAACCTTTTCTTCTAGGAGTATGAGCTTACAATTTGGGATGTATAGCTTTCATAATAAAGTGAATAAGGAGTACTAGCTACTTGTCTTGATGATGAGATTATTCTTATTCCTGTGAGGGTTTCCTTTTCCCACAGGTATTAGCTCTTTGTGTTACTGTTCCAGATTGGGCCACGAGCTCACCCTGTTCTGGAGAACAGAATTGACTCTTACCCCTTTTCATAAATAAGAATGAGGCCACTGCACATTGATTGGAAACTTAGAGAGAAATTCTATTTATAAGAATATATCTATATAAGGCAATCAGATAGAATAAGCATAAAAATCCACTGGGCCCAAACTGGGCTTCCAGAATCCTCCACACCTTCCACCCTCAGTCAGCTTGTAAGGTAGGCAGAAATTGACCCTCCCCCCACCCCAAGCTAGGCCTGCAAGGCCTCAGCTCCATGAGCACTAACTCCCATGAACCATGAGATAAGAACACACACTAAGAACACACACTGTTCTGAGAGGAGTGGAAGCAAGGTAGGCAAGGAGGAGAAGGGAGAGAAGTGCGGTCGAGCATTATCTTTTAAGCTGTGATACTGGAAAGGGAATAGAGTAACACTATTATAATATCCTGGGACAAGCAGGGCCATTCCCCCCGGGATGAGCCTCTGTCCCTATGGTTTTGTTTAAGGGGGACATGGGACCTTGCTAACTTTTCACTGAAGTGAAACTGAAGTTGGTAAGTATGGAGGCGTGTCTTGCCTATTGAAATAATTTCCTTCTGCAGCCTTTGCTGGCCCTTTTACAAAAGTGATGATTTGGACCTCTGATATATTTTGAGCTTTGCATGAAATCTGTTCTATAAAGCTGCTCTTAGTAGCAATTTTAAATGACAAGAAACTTGTTACCAGGGTTAGATGCTGATGTTTCTTTGAGCAGATGTTGTGGAGGACCTGTAGGCCGGAAAATAAGCTTATTTTTTGCCTTACCTTGCCTGGACATGTTTTTCTGCCTAAACCAGAGGTAAACACATTAAATGGATAAACAAGCACGAAAGGGGCACAATAGGCCTGGTGCCATAAAGTCTGGCCTGGCCAGGACCCCTGGTTGTAAACACGTTGTGTAAGCCCCACACGCCCAGCTCATGCTTGCCGAGTGCTAGCCCGTGTGATTCACCATATTTGGAAAAGTCCAGGCTTGTGATTTTGCCTGTTATGGTATTGTTTGGCTGACTGCCAAAACCTGATTGGTCATTCTAGTGTCCAAAGGGACTTTAATCTCAGCCCACCTTTAATAAGTAGGGGCACACAGGTAAACAACATGCTCTGACTCCTCTGCACTGCTCACTTGCTCACGTTCAGGCCCCGTGCTCAGGACTCCCCTGATCGCTCACGTTCAGGCACACCCACTCATTATTAGATTCAGACTCACCAGCACTGCTTATGCCTATTTGCTTACGGAGAGATTCTCCCATAGTCTCCCAGCCAGCTGTGCACAATTGCACGCCACTGCGGTGAGTTATCAGGACACGATCCTGTATTGCCTGCCTTTACCTCAGACTCCTGAGCAGCCTTATCATTGCCTGGTAAGTGCCACTGCTGTCGAGTCACCAGGAAGCAGACTCCACTAGTCTGCACGCGATCGGCCTGCTAGCCAGCATAAGACCATGCTCAGACTGCATGGCACCGTACTCCTCTGCACCTGAGGTCCTGCCAACAGTCCCCAGACAGAGCGTCCACGAGAAGCTAGGAGACAAGGGCAGAGATTGCATCCTTTGCCAGGAGAACAAGGTCAGAGACTGTCATCTCCCCAGAATCCGAGAAGATTCTCCTTTCCCCAGAAGCTGGGAGGATTCCAGCCTCAAAGTCCACGGGCAAAGATTCCCCTGAAGTTTGGACACTAGTAATAGGCTGTGATGTAGCCCCAGAGGGTGATCATTGATTAATCAGAATTTGTGAGTAAATGCTTTAATGCCTCTATAATATCTATTGCCTCTGCCATATCTATTGCCTCTGCCATAGAGCAGAAAGAGCATTCAGCCCACCTGTTGGTGGGCTGACCGCAAGCGGCATTAAGCTGTGGGGGAACTCCTCTCTCTGTTTGTAGTTTGAATGTATGCTAGTTATTAACAAGTTACTGTTGATATATTCCCAGAATGTCTTCCATGACCATGTAGAATCTTTTTAATATTAAAATACAGTGGTTGGGGGTGGCAAGAGTTCAGAATGTTGAATTTAATAAATATATATTTTTATAGAATATTATCTCGCATCAATTAACTTCTCTCCTCTGCCACAAATCGGCGTAGGCGGCAGAATAGCCCTCCGCGACAGCAGAGCTCATCTGCAACATGGTTGCTCCAGCTTCTCTTGGCATTTCACACCACAGTGGAAGAGCTGGGAAGTATTTTGCCCTTTGATATAACTTTGCATGGCTCAGTATAAAGGTAGATTTTACAGTGATGTATTGGTTTTTGTGGTACATTAAAGAAATTGCATCTAATACTTCAAAGATAGTTGCTGTCTCACTAAGCAAAGTAAAGAATCAAGGAGAGAAAGCAAATTTGGAGACAAATCCACCATTCAATGCTGCTTAAGCCTTCTCAGCCTCATGGGAAGGTATGTGATAATTGTGTTTTTATCTTTATGGCAACAGCAACTTTTGTTGCTTTCAAGATTTATAAGCATTTTAGGACTCCCCTTGGTTAGAAAAGATCTGATGAAACAAGTGGAATTTTCCAGACAATGGTGAAGAGAAGCTCAATGCCATGCAGAGACTCTTGCTTTTATGAAAAACACACTTGTTTTTCAAATACAAAAAATTAATTTTTATGACATTTATGCACCATATTAAACTGCCCTGTAGGCCTGTATTCGTTATACCTGCAGTGAATCGACTTATAATTGATCTCCATGAATAATCATTAAAAAAATTGAGTGTTTCTGAGCAGTCCAGCAGCATTCTGATCTACAGCTACATTGAGGTGACGGGTTGGACCGGCAGGGTTCAGTTGTGGGAAGATTTACATCTCATCATCAACACACTAATTTGTTTCACTCTGGTAAGCAAGTCATAGAAGCCAAGGTAACTCATAAGGATCAGGGAACTAAAAGGAAAACTGAGGTTAGGAAGGAAGAAATAATTTTTAAACGCCTTAGCTTGATTAATTCTAGTTCCCTACATCTCACTCTCTGCTTTTTATTTAAATAGACTTCATGGATCTATTAGCCTTTATCCAAGTTATTCTGATTTGTATCCATTTTCAATTTGAAGATACAGAGAGCAAGACAACTTCTCTCCTGTCTCAAAGATGCAACATACCAATATTTTTTCCTTCCTTGTTTTTCTATGCAAAATACATCCTGTATATGGTAGATGTTTAACTGCTAAATCTTGTTTTGGTTTTGGATGCGTTTCAGTGGTATATGTAAGACAGCTAATGACACCTACTTAAAACCCCCAAGATTTATGTATCCCAAAGAACTCTCAGGCCTTTTGCTTCTGTTCAAGGAACATTAGGTCTCATGAGAACATTTGCATTAGTCTTGTGCCAAGAGTTTTGGCTTAGCAGGTGCACTGTGAACAATGTTCTCCCAGTTGTCATCCGTGGTGTCTTCTTCCTAGAAGGCTGAACCTGCTCAGGCATTATACAGAAAATCCTCAAGGGAAACTCTGCAGACAATGACATAGCACCTTTCATCTCCTCCAAAAAAGGAACCCTTTTTCTATTGTAGGAAGTCTGGTGCTTTTGGCTTATATGCAAAACATAGAATATAGTTAAAACCAGTAAATTATGGCACCCACTCCCATATGAACTACTGCTACAACAACTGATGTGAAGTGTGGACCTCAGTTCAAATTCCTAGCTAGAAGCACAAGACCTCAATATGTTGTGTATACCTGTCATGGAGGGGCTGTAGGCCCGAAAAATAGGCTTATTTCTATTCCTCATTTTGCTTTTGCCCTGTCTGGACATGCTCGCCTACCCCAGACAGAAGGTAAACACGATGAAGGCACATGGGGGTGACAATGGGCTTGGCGCCACTCTGTCTGGTCTGCTCAGGGCCCACGGGGTAGTCATGTTGCATAAGCTCACGCGTGGGGCGTGTGGCTTGCTCCTGCTTTTTACATATTTGGGGGTACAGGACCTGTCCACCTCCTTTGCCTTCGGGACCTTCCTTTTGCCTTTGGCTTTTGCCTATTGCCTCCTGTTTTCGGCTTTCGCCACCTTTTCTATTCTCCACCCGTCTGACTTCTGCCTGAGGCTACTGCCTTTGTCTCGACGACCTGCAGCGATTCAGCCTGATCTTCTCAGACAGCGTGCCCCAGAACCCGAAGGACGGTTATCCCCGCGGGGATCAACTCCGTGACTGCCTTCACCTCATTTTGGAGACCACTGATACCAAAACCCTGATTTTGTGAGTACTTAAACTCTTATTCAAGTTGCAAAGGACCTTTACTGACTCCACCAGTGGCACTTTCTGCCACAAGACTCTCTGATTTGAGCAATTGGAGCTTCCCTAAAACCTATACTAAATTGTTTAATTCAACTGTAAATAGACATTCTGTAGAGTAATTTCACTAACAGTGTACAAAGAATTTGTGTGGGTTTGTTGTATATAAGTTTGGGAAAAATTTTTGTATGTATTAATAAATTATTTAATTACAATCAAATCGGCCTCGGATCTCCACAGAATTTTAATTAAACCGCTTTACAACAATACCTAGCACCTTGGACCCTTCTTTTCTGTCTCCACATGGGAGCTATGGGAGTGCTCTTACTGTCAGAGACTATAAGATACCTATGGCTGATGGGCCTTGGTGGATTAAGCACTCCTGAGAATATTTGTTTTGTTATTGCAGATCTCAGGAGCAGCATGAATTCAAGATTCTATCATGCTCTCCACAGTCACTTGTGTTATAGTAAAATTTTTATGTAGACCGGTGGTCTATTGCTTGGCACAACAGAGTTTCTAGTTACTTTAACGGGCTGGTGCTACTTTCACATATCCACTGACAAAACTGAGCGGAGCTGCTACTGCACTTCAACCCACAAGTCATAAGGGTTGAGGGAAACTATCAGTTTTAATAAAACAAAGAATTTTTTAAGTTAGTTTGTGACTGAAGTGCTTGTAGAGTTTGACAAGCAAGCAGATATCACACATACTGATTATTTTCTCATTATATTGAAAAATAATCTTATAAACTTACAAATCGGATTACTTGAAAAATGTCAATGGGTGCTAATATTCTGGACCATCAGATGCGAAGTTGCTATTTAAAACATTGTCTCTGATAAGTGAGAGCAATGCAGCAAGTGTTAATACCTAACTACCAGCTCAAGTGCAACAGCAGGGCCCATAGTCAGTTGTTGCAAGGAAGAAAATTGGAAGGAAACAGATGTTATTCAAGATAAAATGTATAGTCATGAACGTGACAAAAGCTTATCATCTTCATCAAAAAAGGCAAGAGATTTCTAAACCATAGCTACCAGGAGAAACATAGCTACATATGGAAAAATTCAATGAGCTCAAGATGAAGACAGTCTGCAAGCAGGCAATCCAATGGGAGTTTGTATCAATGAGCAGACATCTGCAGTGACTGGTGAGGTAGAAGAAAATCCCTTTTATGCCTCAGACTGAGAAGAGTTACTTCAGAGAGATATCCAGAGATGGCTATTCTTCTGTATTTAAAAAAAAACACTTTGGAAACATGTACTTAGGAAGCCAGACCAATTAAGTGCTACACAACTGAGAACTAATTGGAAAATCGAATGGAAGCAGTGTTGCAGTGTGTTTGCCAAGTGAAGAATGGAATTCAGTGAGGAAAGGTCTGACAAGGAGCAGAGATGCTGGAGGAGACCCCAGAGACATGTCTGAAATCGCTGCACAATGACATCTTACATCTGAGGCTTAAACTGCAGCAGAGTGTGCCAATTGCTGCTAGATACTGGGAATGAGATTTAATGAGACATCTTATGTCTGGCATGCTCAAACATGTTGGAGATGAGGTTTGCATATGATCTCTTAGGAGGGGTAACCAGACTGCTGGAGCTGTTGTCATAACAGTTCAATAGCTTGTTTCTTTTGTGGGTGTGAATGCAGACATGTGCAAAACAAGAGAATGGGCTGTGAACAAGTACCCTGTAGCTGAGGAAAGGAAAATCAGAAAGACATTTAAGAAATAAGTAAGTTTGTCTCTGACATCTGCAATCTCACTGCATCATGACCATGCTTCTGGAAAGTTAATGTGAATTAATGTCAACTGATATCCAGTTACTGTGACCAGTAAAAAAAAAGAAGTGGGAAGATTGAGCTCTATGTTTTAGTAAGGAAGAATAATTTGGTAGTTAGACTCTATGATCTCTCTGCTGTCGATTTTCTACATAAGCTTGGCCAAGATATAGCAGCATTATTATATACAAAACTATTTTTCCTGGGTTTCCGCAGGTCCTAAGATTTAATGAGTATTTGTTGTACTTCAGTTCATTGTAGCTAAAGCAGTACAGGGGCTCTGCTACTGCCCACCAAATTGTGTGCTCATGACTTGAGATGGAGATTATGTGTTGAAAGTTCTGCGAATGGGGAGCTAGGAAATGTGTGGGGTATATTTCAGAGTGCAAAAATTGAGGGTATTGAAGGACACTTAGTCCGATGGTCTAGTTGATTGGATAGGGCTCAGTGATAGGTTGGACTGGGTGATCTTGGAGGTCTCTTCCAACCTGTTTGATTCTATGATTCTATGACAGGAACAAAATCTGATGTAATGTTGTCTGTATTACCTTCTGGAGGGGTTCCTGGAGTGAACCAGCCCCAGAGCCATATTCAGACTTTGCATAGGAGAGAACTACTGGAACTCACCAGGATAGAGCCATGAACAAGCTAAAAATACAGCAGAGTGGACAGCTGGTGTGGAGTAGCTGAGCTGACTCCTCAGCATCCTCTGCACCTGTAGCAGTTTAGATATCTCACTGCCCCCTACTGGCCACAAATGATAGATGGGAAGGACCCATCATAGACAGATGGCTATTGGGAACTACAGTAGAGATGCTGGATCTCTGTTTAAATGGCTTTGAAAACGACAGCATGAAACATCATCAAAAACAGTTACACTGTAAGTTCAGAGCAAAGAGGACATGGGTTTACTAGTGGGTGAGACAAGATATCTTTTAGAAGCAGAATGAGACAGAAATGGGAAGTAAAGAGTATGTAGAAGACCATACTTTGGGCTGCCTTTACTGGTGTATCTGTCTGTCTTTACGGTGTTAGTGCTGTCTGGGATGAAGAAACAGATTTAGAAATACACCTGCTACTTCTGAATCTAATATCTAGGATTGTAACTTTAATTTCCTTGAGCGTGTGGAAGTTGTCCTAGGTATGATGAAGTGTTACCTTCTTTGCATGCAGTTTTTTCAAGTTTCAGAAGCGCCTTTTTGTTTGAATTCCAGAAATCTTGAAACGTGGTTTACCATTTTCAAAATCCTGTAGGGAGAATTATTGATGTGCAGTGGTACATCTGGTTGCTGCTTGCCCTGGAACAGCATGCTGCCTGTGCACGAGTACAGCATCCTGTCAGGAGGGAGAAAGTGAGACATACCTGGCAGACCTTGTTGAAATGTGACTGTTTCCATCAGGTTGTGATAAACCATCAACCTTCACTAAAAAAAAAGAAATGTTCTCTTGGAAAATTCCCAAGGGAAAACACCCATTAGTGACACAGATGAAAAGCATCCAGAACGCACTCAATCATCAGCAATATGTGGAGTTTGCTGAAGCATAGAAAACATAAAGTTGCTAAAAGATATTTATGAGATACAGTCCTTGGGAAATGCTTTGCAACGAAAAAGCATGTGATTGTAAAAACCCCCAGCCCTCCTGAGATGCAGCTCTTTGCCAAAACAGGGTGATGGATGCATGTATTCATGTACCACTCTCATTTACCTTAAAAATACGGGTATTTTTCTGCCAATTAAATCGGGCATGTTTTGACCGATTTAATCAACTTGCTGATATGGGTTCTGAGGTCAGTATGGTATGGGCATTAGTAGTGAACAGTCTTTAAAGCATTCCTTTGAATGCTTTGACTTTGATTTTCTCTTGCTGTACTCTTGGTGACAGGCATAACAGAACATAATGAATGAGACAGCTGCATTTGACAGATAGCAAATAATACAGGTGACATGCACTTAAGCAAAAGGAAATGTAAGGTAGGCACCATCTAAGAAAAAACAGGATTTAAAGATGGTTAATGAAATGCATGGAAGTGGGAGATATTATGGCTGATGGAGGTATCATATAGATCATATACAATTGTAGGATTGTTTAGATTAGAAAGGACCTTTAAGATCATTGAGTCCAACTGCTAACCTAATGTTATCAAGTCCACCAGTAAACCATGTCCTATCTCATTTAAATAACTTCAGGGAGGGTGACTTGACCTCTTCCCTGGGCAGCCTGTTATAATACTTGACAACCTTTTTGGTGAACATCTCATGGTGCAACTTGAGGCCATTTCTCCTCTTGTTTTATTGGTTGCTAACTGGGAGAAGAGACCGCCTCCCAACAATCTCTTCCTACAATCTCTTTTCAGGTCATTGTAGACAGCCTCCTCTTCTCCAGGCTAAACAACTCCATTTCCATCAGCCAATCCCCATGCCACTTGTTCTCTATACTTCTTACTAGCTTCATTGCCCTTCTTTGGATGTGGTCCAACATCACAATGTCTCTCCTGTAGTGAGGGGCCCAAAAGTGGGCCCACTATTTGAAGTGTGGCCTCACCAGTGCCAAGTGCAGAGGGACAATCACTTCCTTAGTCCTCCTAGACATACTGTTTCAGATAGAAGCCAGAATGCTATTAACCTCAGATACCTGGGCACACTACTCTCTCATATTTAGACATCTATTGACCAATGACAGTTTTAAAAAAGAAATTTGTAAATCTCCTGCATGAAGAGAGAAAAGTAACTAGTGCTTTGTATAGAAAAGTAATCAGTAATTTGTATTAAAAAAAACCACCAAAACCAAAACCAACCAAATCTGTTCAAAGCACTCAATGCTTGTAGCAACTACACCATTGCAAAAGCATTCCAAGAATGAAGGGTAAACAGGGATACCCTGGACATTTCTAATAATCATAGTCCTTATTGAAACTGGAAAGGAAAGATTTAGAAGCTTATGACGAGTCAAGTCTTGCAAAGCACAGGGGAAAGATACTAAGCTATGAACAGTTAAGGTCATAGTATTATAGTCTGAGAACATGACCACTGCTGGCAGTTATGCTGTAAGAAGGTGCTGAGTCCTGATTCCTCTGTGATGAATGATTTGGAACCCTCTGGCAGCTATGAGTCATTGAGCTAGGAACTGTACAAACAAGGCTGACCCTGCATGCGGTAGGTGATTTGGTCCTGGAGTGAGGGAGCCAGGCACTCAGAACTGCATGTGAACAGGCAGTGCAGGTGGTGCGGAGGGAGGAGGAACCACCTTAATCTTGCCTGGTGTGAGCCCTCACTAATATTTCTGGAAGACAGCTGATATTCCAAAGCACTTACGCTGTGTGCCTGGAGTTGTTTCTGTATGTCACATTTATCTTTTCATCATGGGCTGGTGAACTTCACATGTGCAAAATTCAGATCCTTAAGAATTTTGTTGATTGAAGTTTGCATGGTTGTGTTGTGATTGCTATGATGGAAAAAGTATCTCATTCTCCAGTTTGTCTAGAAGATGGCTTACCTATCAAGTAAACTGTAATGAAAGGTTTTGGAGGTGCTGTATTATGTATTACTGCTACTTTTTCCAGTTTTCTTTGTGATACTCTTGTGTTCTGCAAGTGGCCAGAGCTTACGTTCTCATAATTTTAAGAAAACAAAAAAAAAAAATAGCTATAGTTAAATCACTATGAGGTCATTTGGCTTCATACATGGTATGTATGAAGACTGCTGTATATTGTAATTCCCTTACTAGATGTTTATTAATATCTCTCAATGATGTATTGTGCAGGAGCTGTATAAGTATTTCCTTTCAGTTCAGTGTATTCCTTAGCATGCAGTCACCACTGTTTCTTGTTTCCTTCTTCTCTACACCAGCCCCTACCAGAATTGACCATTATGCTCATTGCTTCTTTATGATAGAATGATAAAACAACAGAATGATAGGGGTTGGAAGGGACCTCCAGAGATCATCAAGTCTAAAAAAGCAGGATCACTTAAGGTAGGTTACAGAATGACACATCCAGGCAGGTTATGAAGATCTCTAGAGAATGAGACTCCACAACCTCTCTGTGCAGCCTGATCCAGTGCTCTGTCACCCTCACAGTAAAAAATAAAAAAAATCTCATGTTGAGGTAGAATTTCCTACGATTGAATTTATGTTCATTGCCCCTTGTCCTGTCACTGAGTATAATTGAAAAGAGACTGTCTTCATCCTCCTGACACCCACTCTTCAGATATTTGTAGATAAGGATGAGATCTCCTCTGACCCCTCTCTTCTCCACACTAAACAGCCCCAGATATCTCAGTCTTCCATCATAAGACAGATGCTGCAGTTTCTTAATCTCTCCAATAGTTCCATGTTCCTCTTGAACTGGAGAGCCCCAGAACTGTACATTATACTCCAGATGTGGTCTAACTAGGGCTGAGTAGAAAGGGAGGAGAACCTCCCTTGACCTGCTGGATGCACCCAAGTGTGCTATTCAGGTTCTTGGCCACCAGAGCACATTGCTGCCCCATTCAATATCAATCAGGACTCCAAGGTCCTTCTCTGTGGAGGTATTCTCCAGCAGGTCCCATTCCTTAGTCCAACATTACCATACAAGCCTTTTAGTAGCAAATCTGATTTCTAATATTGCTTGGGGATGCTTCACACTGACATGCATGCATACACACATGGTATCTCTGTTACAGGTCCATTCTCCATCTCTGGATGCAGTGGTAAATGTAGGTTCCCACAGTTTGATAACAGCAGTGATGCAAGACCACTACCAGTTTTTTCAGATGTCCTTAGGAAATGAAGACAAACAATCTTTCTAACTAAAATTATTCCTGAACCAGAAGAAATGAAATTATATGCTAAATAAGGTAACAAGAACTTCTTACTGTTCACTATCTGTAGACTACACGTATTCACTGCTTCGCATGTTTTTGTTTAGCACCAGTGTGTCACTGGAAACATGGAGAAAGGTACATGCAGAGAAACATGACCTTGATTTTGTGTCCAGTTCTGGGCCCCTCAATTAAGAAGGACATTGAGGTGCTTGAATGTGTCCAGAGAAGGGGCAAGGAGGCTGGTGACAGGCCTCGAGCACAAGCCCTACGAGGAGAGGCTGAGGGAGCTGGGATTGTTTAGCCTGGAGAAGAGGAGGCTCAGGGGAGACCTTATTGCTGTCTACAACTGCCTGAAGGGTGGTTGTAGCCAGGAGGAGGTTGCTCTCTTCTCTCAGGCAGCCAGCACCAGAACAAGAGGACACAGCCTCAAGCTACGCCAGGGGAAATTTAGGCTTGAGGTGAGGAGAAAGTTCTTCATTGAGAGAGTCATTGGCTACTGGAATGGGCTGCCCAGGGAGGTGGTGGAGTCGCCGTCCCTGGAGCTGTTCAAGGCAGGATTGGACGTGGCACTTGGTGCCATGGTCTAGCCTTGAGCTCTGTGGTAACGGGTTGGACTTGATGATCTATGAGGTCTCTTCCAACCTTGGTAATACTGTGATACTGTGATTTTGAAAGAACTGGCCACATGATTAAAGTCAAAAATTATAACAAATTTAATAAAGCAAATCTGTATGCTGTCCAGACACAGACTGTACTTGCCGCTGTCTTCATCCACGTCTTCACTGTTTCAGCAATTGTCCCATAGTGAGAAGCATCATGAGGATTGTTACTGGTCACAAACAACTTGGTCTTACTCACTGGTGCAGGAACAAGTTGTGAATCACTTCTGTTTTTTGTCTGACAGATTCTCAGGTGTACTATGTGATGTTCAATATTTCTTCCTAGCATTTCACTTTCTTCTGGGCATAAATCATAGAATCATAGAATGGTTCAGGTTGGAAGTGACCTCAAAGATCATCCTGTTCCAACCCCCCCCCATAGACAGGGACACCTCCCACTAGAACAGGATGCTCAAGGCCTCATCCAACCTGGCCTTGAACATCTCCAGGGAGGGATCATCCACAACCTACCTGGGCAATCTATTCCAGTATCTCACCACCCTCACGCTAAAGAACTTCTTCCTAACATCTGGTTTAAATCTCCCTTCTTCCAGTTTAAACCCAATACCCCTTGTCCTGTCATTACAAGACCTTGTAAATAGTCCCTCCCCATCCTTACTGTAGGCCCCTTCAGATACTGAAAGGCTACTATAAAGTCTCCTTGAAGCCTTCTCTTCTCCAGGCTGAAGAGCCCCAACTCTCATAGCCTGTCCTCATAGAAGAGGTGCTCCAGTCTCCTCTGATCATCTTCGTGGCCCTCCTCTGGACTTGCTCCAACAGTTCAATGTCCTTCTTGTGTAGAGGGCTCCAGAATTGTAGACAGTACTCCAGGTGGGGTCTGATGAAAGCAGAGCCCTGCTGGCCATACTTCTCTTGATGCAGCCCAGGATTTAGCTCCAAGAAGTTTTGACAAACCAGTGACAATCTCCCAGATTCTCAGTGAGTTCTTGTAATGTAGTGATCCTGTTAAAGTTTGACTCTCAAGTATTTTTATTGCAATACTACCTTTTAAGCATATTGTTTTCTTTGTGTCCTACTTCTTGCAGTCAATCATTTGTGCATCTGTTGCAGAGAAATTCAGCAAATGGTATTGTGACAAGAGTCAGCAGTGCTATATTGTCTGTTTCTAGTTCTCTCATCACACTGCCCGTTTTTCACTGTGTGCACAGCACCTTCAACCAACCTAGAAGGACTAGATATTTTATACTGATGTTTTATGCATGTTCTCATAGCTGGCCACTTTTTAGTATTGAATACCCCTCATCTTACAGGGGCTGTCATCTAAAGAGCCTTTTAATATTCCATTTTCAAGGAATTGTCATTTTATGTAGGCCTCTGAAAAAACATCTGTTTAGCCTATCTCCTTAATTTTTATCCCAAGCATTTATTTTTAAAAGACAATAAACAGTTTAGAAATTTCAGTCTTTCCAGTTTTTCATCAGTTTCTTGGAGCTTCCCTCTTCTCCTGTACCTTCATCCTCATGGGGTACACTGAGCTTCTCTGCCTGCCACTGATGAATGTGTGTGAAAGATCTGCTTGTATCTGTAGTTTATTTGTCTACTGGCTTTCAAACAATGTTTATCTTGTTTCAAGCACTTCCAGGCATGCACAGTGTTTCCCTGGCTTGTCACAGTTGGTAAGGATATTCTTGGAAATACGTGGGCCCTGTAGTAGCCATTTGAAACACATGGGGCTTTCTTGCCACTCTGTGTCTTGGAGCTCTGGCATCCCAGAATTGTTTTGTTAACAAACATGACTAGTTTCAAAACATGGTTGTCATTAGGACCTAGAGCTACATGCAGGAATGAAGTAACATGACGTCATGCTTTTTGCTTATGGTAACTGGAGACAGCTACTGTGATGATTGGTTTCATACAGTTCGTTGCAGAAGAGAAGATATGCTTGGGCCACCATCAATATAAATCTTCCCTTGCATTCAAGAGAGCACAGGCTCTGAGGTGTCACAATGGACGCAGCTCAGCTTGGGCATGAAACATGGGGTAAACCTGCTGGGTCTACTTATCTTTATTTTTTGGGACCTGAAACTATAGTTTCAGAGTCTCAGAATGCCACCTTCATGTATGTAAGTTCATACCAAAGTGGTTTACTGAAAGTTTGGTTTGTCCCAACGATGGAATTAGTAGTCAGCGATAAATCAGACAAATCATAAGGGCTAAGAGTGAGTTTGGATTTTGAAACTACCCTCTTATTGGAAATGGGATATTTTCAGCAATGGCAATCAATCTCTATCCTAGACAGCCTCTCCAGTTTGTCTGAGTGTCTGGCCTTGTGTTCTCTCTATACAGAAGACAGAGATTTTTGAGACATCAAACTTATTATCCCTCTTGCTTCTTGCATGTCTTAATCTTATTAGTAATAAAAGGAAATAAAAATGCTACAATCCAAAACAATGATTTCTGAGAATATGGAAATATGAACTTAAAAATATATTAAAAAGAAAAAAAATCAGATGTGAGAGAAGAGATGTTGAAAATGATACTTTTTTAGTAACTGTAAGAATAGCAATATGAGTGCCATGGTCCAGAGCCAGGAAGGAAACAAATCCCAAACCCTAATGTTAAGTATTTGCCACTTCCATTCAGCATCTTGTAGACTCTGGTTTACATTAACAAACAGTAGGTCACCACAGTACACCATATTGCCTTTAAATATTGCACAACTGTTTATTTATTCTATCTGAAGGAAAGCACAATTTGGAAGAAATGAATCAGACCTCTTTCTGTGCCAGTGCTCTCAGTTCACCCAGGTGTATCTAAGTGATTTTTGATACCATCATATGGGATTATGATCCTTGAAAACAACTTTGACTTCAGGACTTGGCAATCTGCTCTTATCTGCCCAATACAGCACTGACCCAAAAGAGGCTTCTCTTGCATATTCATTCTACATTAAGGAGAGGCTTTTGGCCCTAGTGACCTCTGACAGTTGAGTCAGTACTGAACGGTAGGCAGCTCAGGATGATCTGTAGACGTGTCCTGAACCAACATATCTGCCTAGGCAAGCTGTAATCCCACAACAGGCTATAGCATTACATTGTCCTCTGGACTCTACTGGTGTTCGTGGTATAGGGATGTTCCCCATGCTCCTTGCAAGGTTGGATTTTAGGTAACTTGCAGGAAGAGACGTCCTAGGGAAATTTGTTAGGTATTCTGTAAATTATGAAAAGATGACACAAAGTTCTTTTTACAACAGCATTTGAAACGTAACTATCTTTAAAAAATATTTTGAAATTTGATTGTAATGAGTATAAAGCATAAAGCTGTGCTAAGAAGCTTGCCAGAAATATGGAGAAGAAAGGAGTGTTCTCAGCGATCACCTGTGATGTGTTACGCTTTGCTTATATGTCTTAGGATAGCTTGAAAGGCCTTAGAGTAGCAACACTGATTTTCTTTTTAAATCAAAGAAAATGGCAAATTTCCATTTAAAGAAGAAGCAAAAATATAGAAAACTGCATTTGTTTTTCCTTAAATACAAACCCAACATTTATCTAACTTTGGATTCTTCCCTGAACTCTTCCTGTGCATTTTGTAAGTCTGTTCTCAGAACAAGCAGTCTGAGTAATTTGGTTACTTCTCAGAAAGGGGTAGTCAACATCTCTTCATCAATATTGTAGCTAATTTTTTTTTCCTTAAGAACATCTGCTGCCTCAAGTAAGAGGAGAGGTGCCCATTTTGCTCTTGGCTGAAGCAATTAAAATGTTACACCCCTATTTTTAATAACTGTGGCCTAGTTCTCCTTTCGCGACTGCACATTAACCCCCTAAGTAATAGCCAAATAGATACAGGAACATGAAACTTAAGAACTTGATAGTTCTGAAATTTGAACCAAAGAAACCAAGTTTTTTTCATTGTCTCTTTTTCTTCTTCAAGAGAATTCTGCAACCTAGGGGTCTGGAATGAACATGAAAATCATTTGGGTAGTGATTATGTCAAAAATAGTCAGAAGTATATGCAAACATTTATTTTGATTAATGGCAGCTATTTTTACAGTCTGAAATTCTTATTAGTATTTATATTTATTCATAGCTCTTTTAAAATTCTTCATTGTCCCAACAATAAAAATATTTGCATTCTTGAGTAGGGTAATTATTCAGACCACAACTGATAACCTTCCTCAGGCAATTCCTGTCTGATTGTGCTGTCAGTGAGTGTTTCAGCCCTGAGCTTGGAAGCTAGCTAGCTCTGTGTGCATTAGAGATGGTCTAAGGAGACAAGGTGCAGTGATGGGGCAGCCCTCTGGAGGACCATGCTTATCTGTCATGGAGCAGAGTAATGGTTTGGTCACCAACTTTTAAGTCTTCTTAGAAGAAGTTGGTTAGGATGGGCATCTGATCAAACCACTGGACTCCTGACCAAACCAGCAGAAGGAAAATAGCCTCATCAGACCCTCTGTGATTCTTAGACATTGCTCCTTAGAATAAAGAAACCACTGTACAACGGTGACTGAGAAAGGCTTTCTTGGTTCAGCTTGAGCTCTGCAGTCCTGTAGAGGAAGGTGAAAAGGCTAGAGTAAGATTGCTGCCTGTCTTTCTCTCCGTGGTGTGGTCAGTCTCCTGCCTTACACTGGAGATTTACATTCCTAATTTGGGGACTTAGCTTGGATTTATCAAGTTTAGAGGACAAACTAGCAGCCCAGTGCAGGCCCTGGTGCAGACAGAAGTGCATTAAAGGAAATCAATGAATAAACCTGCAAGTGGTAATCAGAGGATAAAGATACACTTCCTGCCCTGAAGAGCTCACAATCTATATATAAGACACAAAACCTTGTTCATCTAGAAGAAAGTACACAGAAATAATCCAGGATGGACAGAAGGAATAAAAGTTTATGTCGATAGTTCTGCTGTTCCCTCTTTGACATGTTCTCTGTAGGTGTGAGTCTCACCCCACCTCACCCACCTCACCCCCGGTCAGTGCCACCACAGCTGTGGAATAAAACAACCTTACAGAATGCAGAGTGCAAATTTTTATGTTGATACTCCAATGCTGCACTGATGGAAATAGACTAATATATTTCCTTTGATGTTTTACTTACAAACACAGACTGGCAAGAGCCTCCAGCTTTGCAGGGTACTCTGGGATAGAGCACAGCACTGCAAATGCTCTGAGCAGCATCAACTGTGAACCTTTCAGTGAGACTTAGGCTGGAGAGTTGGGCAGAATAAAAATAATGAAATTCAACAAGGGAAAGTGTAGTCTTGCATCTGGGAAAGGACAGCCTCAGTTATCAGTATAGGTTGGGAAGGCAGAAAAGGGGAAAAGGATTTGTGGGTCCCAGTGGATGGGAGACTGACCATGAGCCAGAAATGTGCTCTTGTGGCTATGAGGGACAATGCCATTCTGGGGTGTATTAAAAAGGGTGTGTCTAGTAGGTTGAGAGAGGTTCTCCTGCCTCTCTACTCTGCCTTGGTGAGGCCACATCCGGAGAACTGTGGCCAGTTCTGGGCGCCTCAGTTCAAGAAGGACATAACTGCTTGAGAGAGTGCAGCACAGAGCCACAAAGATGATTAGGGACATCTCACGAAGAGAGACTGAGGGAGCTGGGACTGTTTAGCTTGGAGGAGACTGAGGGGTGACCTCATCAGTGTTTATAAATATGTAAATGGTGAGTGTCAAGAGGATGGAGTCAGGCTCTTATTGGTGATGCCTGGTGACAGGACAAGTGGGAAATGGGTGGAAGCTGAGGCATAGGAAGTTTCATGTAAACATGAGGAGGAATTTTCTCCTCTGTGAAGGTGACAAAACATTGGAACAGGCTGCCCAGGGTGGGTGTGGAGTTTCTTTTTTGGAGATATTCAAAGCCCACCTGGACTCATTCCTGTGATCTGGCAAGGAGATTGGACTAGATAATCTTTCAAGGTCCCTTCCAGCCCCTGACATTCTGTAATTCTCCCCAGCCCAGGAAGACCTTATGGCAGTAGGTTCTCCCCAAACTACTCCAGAGTGGGAATGGGAGTTGAGGAGCATCTTCACAAAGCACATTCTGCACAGAGCTGCCAGCATGATACCTTGGGGAAAATGTCACTCAGTATCTTGGAGAAGTGCCTTTAACACGCAAAGGAACTTTTTTCTTGGAGGCATAACATCAACAGCAGAGCCTCTTGTGTAAGGGCTGCATCCAGGTGCTGCGAATGTTCACCTTCACTCCATCTTCCCAGTTCAGTCTTTTAGGGCATTATGAAACTATTTTCGAGGCATGACTCAGTTAGGGAATTGACCTGGTGTTTCTCTAACTCCTCAGTCCCCTTGCTAGCCCAGCTAGTACCCTCACCCTATACTCAGCACTCTAGTTTCTTCCCATGTCTCTCTTTTCTCCTGGACTCTCTCATGGCAGAGAAAACATTCCTCAAATGTAGCCAGGGATTAGAAAACTCTCCTATCCATTCCAGGCAAATCCATTATTTCCCAGGTAATCTTTGTCTTCCTGTGCTCCATGTACATATTTTTTCTCTTTTGACTGAATCACTGCTATCTTCCAGAAGAGACAATAGACTACTGCAGAGGAACAGATGTAGCCATTGGGCATTTTTAATGAACAAACGATGACCAAAACCAGGGAAGCAAGCATGTGGTGAGCTTGTGGGGGATTATAGCTATTTGCACAGCATGAACTCTAAAAAGGCTGAACCTAATAAGTAATGTCATTTCAAAATGTTTTGCGCTGGGACAAGCCCAAAGTCTCTTCCTCTGTGCCATGTCTTGGCTGTAAATTACATATTCTGCCTGCTGACACCAGTAAAGTGACTGTCTTCTTTCTCTCAGCAGAGTGTAGGACATTTTCAATACTATTGTGATAGAAGGTTTAAGTTAGGTTTCACACTATGTTATCATAACATGTCAGAGCTATGTTGTTTTTCACATTGCTTTACCAGCTTAGGTAAAAAAGAGTTTATTAAGAAATTGCTAAACTTAGCTCTGTGTGTTTCTTTTCAATATAATTTCTAGGACAAAAATGTTGTAATTTCATAGAATCATGGAATGTCAGAGGCTGGAAGTGACCTCAAAAGATCATCTGGTCCAGATCCCTTGCCAGAGCAGGATCACCTAGAGCAGATCACACCAGAACACATCCAGATGGTTCTTGAATATCTCCAGAGTCGAGACTCCACAATCTCCCTGTGCAGCTGGTTCCAGTGCTCTGTCACTCAGGTTCACATGTCCTCCTCAGGTTCACATGGAACCTCTATGCCTCAACTTCCACCCATTGCCCCTTGTCCTGTCACTGGGCATCACCGAGAAGAGGCTGGCTCCATCCTCCTGGCACTCAGCCCTTACATATTTATAAACATGAATGAGGTCACCCCTCAGTTGTCTCCTCTCTAAGCTAAAAAGCCCCAGCTCCCTCAGTCTCTCCTCATAAGGAAGATGTTCAACTTCCTTAATCATTTTTGTGGCTCTGCACTGGACTCTCTCAAGCAGCTCCCTGTCCTTCCTGAGCTGGGGGGCCCGGAACTGGACACAATACTCCAGATGAGGCCTCACCAGGGCAGAGTAGAGGGGAAGGAGAACCTCCCTCGACCTCCTAACCACAGCCCTTCTAATACACCCCAGAATGGCATTGGCCCTCCTGGCCACAGGAACACACTGCTGGCTCATGGCCTTCATTCCATCCACCAGGACTCCCAAGTCCTTCTCCCCTTCACTGCTCTCCAGCAGATCAGTCCCCAACCTACACTGATAAATGGGATTGTTCTTTCCCAGGTGCATGACTCTACACTTGCCCCTGTTGAACTTTGTTAACTTTCTCCCTGCCCAACTCTCCAGCCTGCCTAAACCTCTCTGAACGGCAGCACAACTCTCTGGTGCGTCAGCCACTCCATCCAGCTTGATGTTGTCAGCAAACTTGCTGACAGTGCACTTCATGTCCTCATCCAGGTCATTAATGAATACATTGAATAATACTGGTCCCAGTACTGACCCCTGAGGAACTCCACTAGTTACAGGCCTCCAGCTAGAGTCCATACCATCAAGATACGGTAAATTCATACTACAGACAGGCTTTGCACAAAGCTGAAAAATACCTTAAAATGTGTTGTGGAATCACTGCTAATAAAGAAAAAAATGCATTCAACCTGAAATGTGTAACCTTCTTGCCTTCCATTCCCAGATTTCCTCTCTCTTCTGATTTTTTTTTTTGTCAGGAAATAAACCAGGACAAACTCTTCTCTAGAAAATTCCCATCTGTTTTCAGACATGTGACCTCACTTCAGTCACTCCACTTTAGCCTGTCTTTTCTGTCCATGTGGGGTTTCATGGTTACACTGTCATACAGAATAATTTCATCTTCTCCCCTCTTCTGCTGCCTTCTGCTTTATCAGGATCCTATACAGTGTCTAGTGCAGTTGTACTGTTTAGCTCTGACCAGATGTTCTGCTTTCTTGCCATTGCACGGGATTCTAAGGATCTTTAGAGGCCTCTCATTCTTAACCATCACCTTTCTTTCCTGCTATCTAGCTCAGTTTTCACTTTATAAGAGAGCAGCTATTTCCAGTCAGTTGTATTTAGAGCACAATTTATTTTAATCTAACTAAATGCCATTTTCCTTGGGGGATAGAGACACTGAAAAAGTCATAGTCTTGTGGCTGGGAGCCTGTGCTGTGCTCACTCTCTTTCCAAACTTCCCATCAGGCTCAGGTCATCTCTTTTTCCCTCCTAGGGTGCACAATTTGGTTCTGTTGCAAAGAAAAATTAATCTGATCCTTCTCCCTGGATATCCAACAGACCTTTTTGCCCCCAAGCCAAGCTTGTGTGCCAGAGTTTCATATCCCAGAAACTCTCCCTTCTGCTGGTATGCCAAAAGGCCACAGCTAAGCAGCTGTTATGCTTGGTGTTACTACATCTTGCTTTGCCTTCAGCATCACTTTCTCCTTAATTTTGGCTACAATGCATTATAACACTGTCTGGAAGATTAATTAAGCCTTCTCAGTGTAAGGCTTATCGTCTGCCTTTCACCGTTTTCTGATGGCACACTGGAGGCCTTACTGCATGATAGGTCTGGTCTAAAATGTTCAAAGAACAGAAACATTGAAGCCCTGTTAAACGGATTATTTGTCAAAATACGTTACCTGAATCATTTAAGGAACTTTTTAGATCCTGGAGCGTCACCTGAAGATATCTATGTTGTAGGTGAAGTGTCATGTTATTGAAACTAGCGAAACAAGACTAGGATGAGAGGCCTCTGGAGACACATTGACTTTAATGCATCTTTATATCTTCAAAGGATTGGCACACAGTTATTCCCACTGCTGCACGTTATATTATGCAGTATGTCAAAAGAAATGAAAATGAACTTTAATAGCATAAGTTGGGTAGGAGAGCAGAGGACTCAAATATCTTGGAGAGGACAGTGCAGTGTGGGTCCAGTTTTGTTCAATATCTTTATCAACAATATGCATTAGGACATTCAGTGTCTCCTCAGCAGGTTTGTTGATGGTACAAAACTGGAGGGGTGGCTGACAGCCCAGCAGGCTGTGCTGCCATTCAATGAGATGTGGACAGGCTGGAGTGCTGGATGAAGGCTAACCACGTGAAGTTCAATAAACACAAGTGCAGGGTCCTGCATCTGGGGAGGAATAACAACAGGCACCAGTACAGGCTGGGGGCTGCCCTGCTGGAAAGCAGCTCTGTGGAGAAAGACCTTGGAGTCCTGGTGGACAGCAAGTTCTGCATGAGCCAGCAATGTGCCCTTGTGACCAAAACAGACAATGGCATCCTCGAGTGCATCAGGAAAAGTGTGTCCAGCAGGTGTAGGGAGGTTCTTCTCCCCATCTGCTCTGCCCTGGTGAGACCACACCTGGCGTAGTGTGTCCAGTTTTGGGCTCTCCAGTTCAAGGGAGACAGGGACCTGCTGGAGAGAGTCCAGCAGAGAGACAAGAGAATGACTGGGGGACTTGAGCATCTCCCCTACAAAGAGAAACTGAGAAACCTGGGGCTATTTAATCTGGAGAAGAGAAAACTGAGAGGAGATCTCATCAATGTCTATAAATATCTGAGGGGTGGGTGTGAAGTGGATGAGACCAATCTCTTTTTGCTGGTCATCAGCAATAAGACAAGGAGCAATGGCTACAAGTTGGAACATAGAAGGTTTCACCTCATCATGAGGAGACACTTCTTTACAATGAGGGTGACAGAGCACTGGAGCAGGCTGCCCAGAGAGGTTGTGGAGTCTCCTTCACTGGAGACTTTCAAAACCTATCTGGATGCATTCCTGTGCAACCACTCCATGGAATCCTGCCTTAGCAGGGGAGCTGGACTCGATGATCTCTGGAGATCTCTTCCCACCTCTAAGGTGATGTGATTCTGTGAGCTGTCAGATGAAGTGCAATGTCTAGCTGTGGAGTAAGTGAAAGTTTGCATGTGTTTCTGACATGACAATTTCAGCCACGAGTTTCTTTTTTGGGTTGTAGCAAAAGGCTCATTTCAAGACGTGAAACCTTGGTCCTACTATAGTGGAAAACAAAATGCACCTTGCCTGTGTGGGAGGCTATTTTTTTCCTTCATGTTTTTTTATGTATATTGGAGGTCATATTCATCTGCTTCTTTTTCAGAAATTGTTTCAGTAGTCTTTGTAAATCATTAAGTAACTTCCAAATTCATACCCTCATTACTACAAGTGATTTAAAAGCAAGCCCATCTATTGCTTTACATAGTCCTCTGTGGATAAGCATTTATTAAATTATTTATTTTAGTAGTTAGCATAAAATCTACAGATTTATTTTATTTATTTAGTTCTGGCAACAAGCAACTGCAATTTCAGCACTATCCCCCCCCTTATTTATTAAACTTCTGTGTGATTTTGGAAATATTTATTCTACAAGTCATATGGTAATTAGTCATCCCATTCCAAAGTCTTTTCACAAGTGTTGTTTGCAGAAAATGAGCAAAGCTCCTCTGGTGAGTGTCTATGTAAGGATGTGAGACACACTGCTGGTCCAGATGAAAAGCCTCTCAGATCAAATGGCCTCTTCTAATGTTTATACCCTGGCTTGAACTGTGCAGCACCTGCCTTCTTTCTGCTGATAAGTAAGAGAGAAGAGAGAAAATGTCAGGTGGCTCAGCTCACAGGTTTTAAAAATGCAATAAGCCTGTGTTTTTAAGACTGAGGATAAGAAGTTAAGAGAAGGTAAAAAAGGGAAAGAGCTCATTTGTTTATGGCACTGTAAAACACACATTGATGGTTTCTTAGCTACATTTGTTCAGCCAATTTATTTAGGTACCTTTTCACGTGTAGCACAAAATCGGTGTCCAGTTACAACAAGAAATGGACTTCATTAAAGAGAAATAAAAAATGAAGGTTTTTTGGCTCTGTAGTTACAGAGGCTGGAAATGAAAAATAAGCTAAGATTATTGAATGGAAACTTTCTATATGGTTTTGATTACCTTGTGCTGACAGCTCTTCAGATTATCCTACTCTCCATGCCAATTTGCACTGAATTTTCAGAATGAATTTGCGTGATGCTGACTCATCTCTAGGCTGGATCATAGGATCATAGAATGGTTTAGGTTGGAAGGGACCTCAAGGATCATCCAGCTCCAACCCCCCTGCCATAGGCAGGGACACCTCCCACTAGAGCAGGTTGCTCAAGGCCTCATCCAGCCTGGCCTTAAATGCCTTCAGGGAGGAAGCATCCACAACCTCCCTGGGCAACCCATTCCAGTGTCTCACCACCCTCACTGTAAAGAACTTCCTCCTAACATCCAGTCTAAATCTCCCCTCTTCCAGTTTAAACCCATTCCCCCTCGTCCTGACATTACTAGACCTTGTAAATAGTCCCTGCCCAGCCTTCCTGTAGGCTCCTTTCAGATACTGGAAAGGTCTTCTCGAAGCCTTCTCTTCTCCAAGCTGAAGAGCCCCAACTCTCTTAGCCTATCCTCATAGCAGAGGTGCCTCAGTGGTTTAGCAACTTCATCTGCCAGTTCCTTCAGGACCTGTGGGTGGATCTCGTCAGGCCCCATGGATTTGTGCACATTCAAATTCCTTAGGTGCTCACGAACATGATGTTTCATCTATTTTCATTAGACACATTGCCTTTTGACAGGAGCGTTATCTCTTGGAGAAACTCACTTCCCTTTCTGAATCTAATGCCTGTGATGACAAATAAAAGTCATAGAATTTTGAGATAGTAAATTAATCATCAAATCAACATTATAATGCTTGTTGTTTCACCATAAAGTAAAAAAAAGCTGTTATTTTATTAGTGTTCACCCACTCCTTTATGTCCTTTTGACTCCTGATACATTTCTGTATTAGCTGATTTTCCTAAGACTGTCTTTCCCTTTACCAATGCAGCTTTTTCTTTGAACCTCTTCACTTGGCTGTGTTGTGATTCTTCCCTCTGCTATGCTGTCCAGAGACTCACATGTGTTTTACTTCTAGTAAAAAAACCCTTCAGTGTCAAAAGGGTTATCACACACTGGAATATGCTGCCTGAGGAAGTAATTTAATCACCATCCCTGGATGTAGTTAAAACCCATCTAGATATGGTGCTCAAAGATATGGTGAAGTAGTGGCCCTGGTAGAGTTAGATAATGATTTGACTTGGTGATCTTAAAGGTCTTTTCCAACCATAGTGATTCTGCGCTTCTGTGATTCTCTGGAACTCTTCAATAGTAATTGCTTCTCCACTGGTTAAAGTATTTAGGCTCATAGCAGGAGGGCTGCTCCATCCTGCTCATCCAATTAAATTTGGAAGCCTGGGAGCTAAGTCAGAGAGGTTTCAAATGTGTTTCAGTCTGTTTTGAGTACAGGCACAATTTGAAAGACCCTCCAAGTAGGGTAGAAGTTCTCAGTTTATAAGCAGCTTCTTTTTGATAGTGCTAAATTCCAGGAGATAGAATCTCTTCTGCTTTAGTGTGCCTACTAAATCTGTTTTCACTCTTGTTTACATATTAACAAATATTAACTAAGGTATATTCATGTTGGACCTTTTGGCTAGCACTGACTTCTTCCTGATATTAACTTCATTCTAATCATATTGTTCTCCTCCCAACCTTTCTGAGTTGCAGCTCAAAGTTTCACAGTTAGAATATCTTGTAGGTTTGCGCATGGATAATACAGTAATTATGTGCTCTGTAGGTAAGCTATGGGTTCCAATAACTAAGAATTTTCTGAAAGCTTGCAATTCAAGCAAGAAAATGTCAGCTTGATTTGCATTTTTTTTTTTTTTTTGTTGAATCAATGTAATCCAATATAAAGTAAAATAAATTGAGAAAGATTTTTAGTATCTGGGGGGCTTAAAATATTTTAACATATTATTTCTGGTTCACTGACTCTTATCAATGGATATTTCAAGTCTATTTAGAATATATAAAACTCATATATGTCCCAAACAATGCCTAAAATGGTATGGCTTAAATCCAACTGGTTTTATATATATAATGTAATCAAATAAAAAAGCCAGAAAGCTTAATGGGTGCTCTAAAAACATAGGCTTGTCCAGCCTTACAAATGAAAAGTGACACAGATCATTTATGGAGAGATATACATAATTCCCTTAATGTTTATATGTCCAGAAAAGTAACCTGCTGTGGGGATTTGGGCATTAATTGGCCAAGGCAGGGATTATAAAAATATATATATTTTCCCCAAGCTATATACAGAACTAGTTAAGGCTTATTTACAGGTTTATTCAGTTGGGAAAATCTTCAAAGGATATTTATGGGCAAACTTAGAGATTTAGGAAAGTCAGAAAATGGAAAAGGCTAAGCTACAAACACAGCTTTACCTCACTAAAATTCAAGCTGAGCAGAGAATCTAAGCAAAACAGCAGACTTTACTCATGGAGGTGAGATAGGAAATTAGTGATGATCCCTTGCTGAATTTCTCTCAGGAAGCAGCCTTCTGCAAGTAATATCCAATCCTGTGGATCCATGTAGCAGAAGTCCGATCAGCCTCCATGAGACAAAGATTCATGAAGTGGTGCTGCCTCAGCAGGAGAAAAAGCCAAACTGCTGGTGTCTTCCCCAGCTCAGGATAGCGAGCAGAAAATTGGCTGTGGTGTGGTCGGAGGAGCTGGGTGCCAGGTGCCACCGGCAACTCTATCTAATGGACCTAAGGACTTGCTGAGCTTGCAGATTTGCACCATCCAAAAGTGGGGATGGTGCAAAAACAGGAGCTGTGCAAGAGTAGGAGCCGTCCAAAGTGGGGACAGTCCAAAGATGGGAACTCTGTAAAGCTGAAACTCCATAAAGGTGGGAACCCCGTGCTTTTCCCCTCACTCTATTTATGCTTTTCTAGACAAAGTATCCACTTGCCATTTATACTGGGCATGAATAATCCAGCCAACCACCAGCCGATTCCCAGCGTGGGCTTCCACACGAGTCAGTACAAGTGTAGAAGAAGGCACCTTTTGCTGTTCCCTCTTCAAGCCCGTAGGGTAGGGGAGAAAGCAGTTTTTTGCACCTTTCTTTCGCCCATTCAAACCTCTGGATAGAGGAGGGAGGAGGGGAAGGAATTTGGAGTGCCCTATAACACCTACAAAACAACTAAAGAAAATTTAAGGTATCTGGATTTAATTTGCTGTATGAAAAATACTGTGTCTTGCACTTTCCTAGCAGTTTCCTCAGGAAACTACACTGAAACTACTATTAATGACAAGTTTCACTGGATTAGGTGGTGGAAACATGCTGGAAGAGTGAAGTTTTCTAGCAGAATAAAAGAGACACAACCTACCCCAATGAGGAGATTTGCTTAGGAACACAAGGTATTACTCAGGTCTTCAGTGACTATGAACTTGGTACAGGAATTAAAAACTCTTCAGACTGTTCAAATGGCAGTGCAATGTTACAGAAAGTTATCCTTTATCCAAAGGTGCTCAAAAGGAAACACATGATGAGAATAGGTAAGCATGCACCATCTTCTGAGTCATGAAGTCCATGCTCCAGCTACTGCAATGCTTCACCACAGCATATATGGCCCTTCAAGCTTCAGTGTAAAACCAATGAGCATTATTTCTCAAAGATACTCATTATGAATGGCTGTTTCAGTGTCCACCAGAATGATCAGGCCAATGCCTTCTGGTTTACAATCTGTATTTATCAATGGACTTTTCCTTTCCATTTTTTTTCCTAGGTTAATCTTATCCTCCATCCTTAATGTATCTCCCCTGCCCCATGTTAACCCTCACATTGTAACTTTACAGATAATAACAGATAATAGCTTGCTAAAAGGTAATTTTCTGGTGTAAAGTAAGCTCTCCCTTACTTCATCAACCTCATAGCCTTTCTCTTTTGGGGTTATTACTTGAAATAAATTTCTAAATGTCCTCAACAGCTAATAATACTTGAAGATTTTTTAAAAGCCGTGTTCTTACCCCATATAGGTTTTTAATCTCACTTTACCCCTTTCTCTTACATTATGAGGGGTTTTTTTTGTGTATGTTTTGTTGGGTTTTTTCCCTTTTTTCTTTTCTGTGTTGGGGTAGAACTTTTTCCTTAATAGAGTCAGAACTATAGGTTACGTGGGTATGCCAAATGATCATCAGGAGGAGCTGCTGCTGTAAGATGTCTGTTTTATTCATCTGTAAAAACACCATGAACCAACTACATGTATGATCAAAGTACATGTGTACAGTACTGATGCATTTATTGACTTTGGTTCTGAGGCAGAGGCTAAGAGACAAAGAAAATGAGATACAGGGAGCAAAGAATAACTGCACACAAGTGCAGAAACACTGGGATAAGCTGGGATAAGGAGATTTCAGGGTCCACATGTCAGGTGTTTGGACCTGTGAGAAATAATTTGGTTTGATCCCTGAAGTGTGGGGTTAAAGGTGATTATACATTGCTTTAATTTTATTGCAAATAAATATATCTGAAACAAACACTCTTGTGTCAGTTTTCAGATTTTCTTAGTGAAAAGAACTTGGGAGACCTTGAACCTTGGCTAACCGCTTGCAGAAATAACATAATTTTGGCTTATGTGTAAACATCTTCTAATGTCGTCTTTGCCTGCTGCTAGAAAAGTGATAACTGAAGATATATGGAAGCAAAACTAAAACACTACCTGTTGGAAGCTGGATTCACCTGGGGTCTTTACAGAGTTTTTGCATTACACAATTCACAGCTGAGAGAACAGACATCTCTGAAGATGATCTCTTTGCCATTGTTCCTGGACCAGTAGATCCAGCCAGGATCAGCAGAGCTGTCACAAGTCAGATGTTGAAGGAAAACCTTTACTGCAGCGTTATGCAGGTGCCTACTTAGGCAGTGAGAATTGAGTAAGACTTTTTTTGCCAGAGAGGGGACAGGCAAGTTCTGTTCATTTGTGCTCACCCACAGATCTACTTTCCAGAGCCAGAATGGCACGACAACTTGGCCCTTGCAAAGAGATGACACATTGTTGGATTCTTTCGACTTCAAGTATTTAAGTTGCTTAAGTGTTATACACAATGTAACAACTGCAGCTGCAGTGCTAGCTCTCTGGTGTGCTGATAGCCTTAACTTTTTTTTACCCAATGATTTGAAATCCAGAAAGTGGGGTTTAACAAATTATCAAAGAATAGTTAACACACAACAAATTAGGTTAAATGGCATTGAAGGTAATATTCTGGGGTTAGAATAGTGTCATTGTTTTAAGAGTCCTGCAGGTCAAATGCAGATGCTGGGCTTTGTCAGTTACACATCTCTATTCAATTTATTTAGATTCACACACACACACCCTCCCCCCACAATGAACCAGTCTTTCTAGATTCAATGTGGGATTTCTTTCCTATGAAAAAGATTATGGATTCAAATAGAAGATTTCTGATAACTTATCTCAGGACGTATCACAGTACTGATGAGATCAACAAAAAGTATGTTAGTGACAAAGGAGAAGATGTTGGATGCAAATTAAATCCTTGCCTCTTTAAAGCTGGTGGGAAAACCTTGTTGGCTTCTGTGAGGAAAAGACTTCTCTTTAACTATTAAAACATAATTTCCCTCAAATAACTCACCTCAAAAACACAGTCTTAAAATATTCCTTGGTATTTTCCCCTTTTGTGCATTGGTATATCTCCTGCATATCTCCTATATTCATTCTAATGTAATAGCTTGAGGTTGAACAGAGGCTATTGGTAGATCTGAAAGAAAAGGAAGAGTTAATCATAAAGAGTTAATCATAAAAGTTTTGATCATGTTGCAACTAAATTCAGAAGTCTTTCTCTCAAGTGCACTCTGAGACAAAACTGTCTCCACACTGACAGAAAAACTTCCTTTAACAGCAAGTGTTAATAACAACATTATAATACGTATCGAACACAACAGTAAATATTATATACAACACTATATAATAAGCCCTACTTCACCAGGACCTTTAGTGAGGCTTCACAGAGTGAGAAAGCCTTGTTTCAATGCTTCAGTGAAGAAGTTTGTGTTACTGTACCAAGAAGACAGGTTTTTTATATTCTTAGAGCTTTTTAGAACTTATGCGACTCTTGAAGTAATTTTTGACCTCAAATGTATTTTTACTGGAATTATTATGGAAACTGAAATTAATTTGAAGTTTTCATCACTGTTACACAATGAGCCTGGATGTGTGATGTTTCAAAAGGGATACAGACAGAATCTGGCTCTGAAACTTGAAATGTAGTTTATAGCATTCCTCAGGTATTATTTAATCTATCATTTGACAGCTAATAAATCTTTCTTATAGACAACCTTTTTAAATCCCTGAAATTATCAAGAGAACTGAAAAAAAGACACTTCCAAACACATTGATTTAACTGCTGGAGAGTTTTTTCATTGGTCATTACTGCCAGGAACAAGATGCTATTGTGTTGACTTGGAATCATGGCAGGAGAACATAAGAGAGAAGAAATTCAAGTCCTCTGTCATACATGTTGTCTGTAAAATTTTAAGATGTTTAGGAAGGGGATGCTTCTCTCTTCTGGGTTTTTTTTTTACACTGCCTCTTGTCTATCTACTACTGAATTTATTTGGTGAATGGGTTAGAAAAGGATTTACCTCTTTCTGTAAAATAAGCTCAGAACATACAACAATTTATTTTACTCAGCTCAATATTATGGTGAATTAGGTCATCATTCTGCTTTGTTTCAGTGGAAAGCTAGCTAAAACCATAAGTAATTAACCTAAGCTCAGAGAGAGGCAGATGGATGCTGACATTTGAAAAATACATTTGCTAATTTGTGTGCTTAAAAATGGAATTTGAAATAAGCTCTGGGTTAGCTGTATACATTTTAAGTTGTTAATCTGAAAGAAGTGTCTAAAAGTAAGTGAAATTTTCGTGGCAATAGGACGTGCATAGCAATTGTACTTTTGTAGATCAGGCTGCTTTTTCAGTATCTGAGATTTAATGTGTGATTATTGATCTCAGTTGAAAAGTGTTACAGCTCCACATCTCTTGAATTTTCACATAATAATAGATGGAATTAAAGAGATCCTTCTCCATTGTAACTGATAAAAATAACTGAGATACTCATACCACATAATATTCATGTGGTCTGCTGTAATGGAGGGGTTAACTAATAGATGTGAGATGACATTTTTACAAAATTTAATAGTATTTATTAATGTTGATATTCAGGAGTCTTGCCCCTCCCTGACCACTAATTTTAATAATAATCAGGTTCTCTTGCAACAGTCATGGAAACATTATACAGAGGAACAATATAGGATCTAGAACAAATAACTAGCAATAATGTAAACATTCATTGAACTCAATTGAACTGGAAGAGAAGGTTCCTGTTGTCAATACATTGCTTGTGGTTAATTATACTGCTTGGGACTGGATGATCTTGGATGTCTCTTCCAACATGGTTGATTCTGTCTTTTCCAGCCTGGTTGATTCTATCATTCCACTAGATGGACTCAAGGAGCTCCTTTCTGCTTATGGCAGAAGGCAATTGGTGAATTTTTTACTCACAAAATTATCTCCCAATTCGCAGGGCTAGCTACAGCTTCAGACAGTATCCCAAACACTTTCAGGGGATTCTGCCAGTATCTTGTCAGCTGCTGAGGCTTCTGGTTCTTCCCAGACCTTGCAGGCCACTGGGGAAAGGAGGCAGATGATCTCTGACTTTATCCCGATTTCTCCAGATGATCTGTGTACCTCCAGGACTTCCTGTCTTGGCAGTAGACTTTCAGGTGTAGGCAGGATGTCTTGTGATGTGCTGTCTTGGTACAATGTTGTGCTGGCTATGCAGGCCTACTGTGTGGAGGCATTAGAGTCTGTTCCTGCTAAACTTGAAACAGGCAGTTTCCAGGCAGTTCAGGATGCAACAAGGCAGTGATACAGAACACTGCCAGAAGCAGAGAGTAACAGCAGCAGGCAACAGCAGGCAAGCTAGCATGAACATAACGGCAGAGCATGTTGTGTTACTTGCTTATCTCTTTTTATCAATGTAGCCTGAGACTAATGGGCCTTTGGACACAGAATAGCCAATCAGAACGGCAGTCAGCTAAACTTAACCATATTAGGTACGCCATAGGCTTGCTTTACCCAAATTTGGGAATTACATGGGTCTTGCATGAGGCAGGCACAAGCCAAGTGTGTGTACCCTGTTTACCACAGGATGCAAACAGGAGTAAAACAAGTCTGGGCAAGCCAGAGTCCTTAGACTCAGTGGCTCCAGGTTCTTTGTCTTTCCTGCAGTTGCTTCTCCCCACAACAGATAGAGAGAGAACAGAAGAACATGTCTGGGCAAGCCAGGGCATATTCAGGCCTACCACAACATCTGCTTTTGTAAATTCCCAACTGCTAGAGCTGCAAATGTGATTGTGTCAAAGGCACTTTTGTGCTGCAGCTTACCAGATACAGAAGACTGTGAAATCTATGCCTCTGAACTGGACATAGATGTGAAGCTGTAAATCATGGTGCATGGCTTTCATATTATCAGTGTTAGGCAATTTTGATGGAGCTTCTTTCAATTTATGGTCATGCTGTGCAAGGCTCCTCTAGTTACAGGGCAGTGCAACAAACCCTGCACTGGCAACCTGCCTGTGTGCTCTGCCTGCTTGTCTGACTGCAGAAACACTGACCTACCCTGCCAGCTGGCACCTGCTGTGGCTGAGAGATGGTTAAGGGGTATTAGGAGCAAGTTGCAGAGGGTACAAGTCTTTCACAGAGTCCATGAGATTCAACACAAGTCTAGAATGTATGGCACTTGGCCTGCAAATGCCCTGATCAATCCTATCTTTCTGGTCTGCTTTAAAGCTACAGAAAATGTCATCCAAATTTAGAGTCAAACATGAACACGGAATATGGAATTTTTAGCTCAGCTCATTGTAAAGCCGGGGATAATTTGCAAAAGAAATATCCAGAATCAGACTTCAGAGTCCTCTGTAAAGTCAGTAAATCAATACTTGATCAGAATCATTGATTTGTTTCAAACCTATTTCTACTTATTCTGAAGAAGGGGAAGGCATAACAGCAATTTTAATAACAGGAGAAAAATGTGAAATAAATGTACTTTTCTAAACAATGATATAGACATTTACAATACAAATATTTCAATCTAAACTAATTATATAGTCAATAGATTAAAAAAAAAAGAAAAGTGTTTTTAAATGAAGAATCAACTCCTGAATTGGAAGTCTGTGTGTGGTCAGGCAAGTCATACTCTCAAAGTCCCTATTTTTCTTGATGACAAAGGGAGGTAAAGCTGACAAAGGCTGTGGGATTAATGTTTATACTGCAGATTAAGATGAAATATATGTTTGTTCTGTACATTTCCATATTACTGCAACTTAAAAGTAGGCCACTAGTGAACTGAAGAGGCTGAAGAATCATTCTGAATGGTCAGTTCTTACACATAGCTTTCTCTGAATGAAATCCTATTTGAAATGCACCATTTTTTTATCAAGATGAAATGATGTTGTAGTTGTTGGTAAATCATTGCAATACATAATTCAACGCTACAGGCCTGGGGATGTGTGGCTGGAGAGCTGCCTGGCAGAAAGGGACCTGAGGGCTGTAAACAGACAGAGAGGTGAATATGAGCCAGCAGTGTGCCCAGGTGACCAAGAAGGCCAATGGCATCCTGGCTTGTATTAAAAATGCTGTGTCCAGCAGGAGCAGGGAGGTGATTATCCCCTTGTACTTGGCTTTGGTGAGGCCACACTTTGAGTACTGTGTTCAGTTTTGGGCATCACAATACAGGAGAGATGTGGAGGTGCTGGAGCGGGTCCAGAGGAGGGCAGCGAAGCTGGTGAAGGGTGTAGACAATAAATCTTATGAGGAGTGATTGAGAGAGCTGGGGCTGTTTAGTTTGGAAAAGAGGAGGCTGAGGAAAGATCTCATTGCTATCTACAGCTACTTGAAAGGACATTGTGGAGAGACTGGTGATGGTCTCTTCTCACAGGTAATTGGAGACAGAACAAGGGGGATGGCCTCAAGCTGAGACTGGGTAGGTTTAGATTGGACATTAGGAAAAAGTTTTTCATGGAGTGAGTGGTGAGCCATTGGAATGAGCTGCCCAGGGAGGTGGTTGAGCCACTGACCCTGGATATGTTTAAGGGTCGTTTGGATGTAGTGCTTAGGGATACAGTTTAAGATGAATCTTGTAGAGTAGCGTTATAGGTTAGACTTGCTGATCCTGAGGGGCTTTTTCAATCTGGATGTTTCTGTGATTCTGTGAAAATTCAATTGCTCAAAAGTAAGACAGACTGGCTAATTCTGCCTGGCAAAATAAATTTGTCATACCTCTGTTTGTGAAGTCGTCCATTATTAAGCTTTTTTTTTTTTTCCTGTGTAAATAATTATAGCCTTTGAATGTGCAGTACTACCATATGCCTTTGAATTACCTAGTTTGATCTAATGTATTTTGCCTATTAGAACCAGACAATTTTTTCAGCTGTGTAATGTGGTGGTTTCTGAATGATGCTTTGTTGTCCCTGCTGGAATTGCAAATGCAAAACTGGGAATGGTAGAGCTGTGGTAGTTCTGAGAAGAGGGTCACAGAGGAGAGAAGCCCATGACTCACTGCTCCGATCATTTGCAGAGATTTTCTCTGAACCTCCACCAGCTGAGCAGCTTTTGGCTTGAATCCAACAGCATCATGCCAGCTGGAAAGCCAAAAGCAGTTTTCATTTCTCCAGCTGCCAGGTCTTTGCCAGGCTTCTCATGTTGGTTATCTACCATGACTCTCAAGTCTTTATTGGGATGTTTCTTCCAAGGGCAAAGTGGCCTGTCATAGATTTTTGACTTTAAGTCTGGTGGTATTTGAGAAACATTCTTTATTGCATTTGAAGTAGTCAATATAACTGTTGATTATTATGAACCATACTTCTAATCTTTGTGTTACTCACATTCTCTACCAGTAAGGGCTTACTTTTTTAGTTCATTAGCAGGAAAGTTATGTGTAAAAAGAAGGGTGATCTTTGGAGGACCTCACCTGAACAATGGCAGGTGGCAAATACCTGGTGGCAGCTACATTTTGAAACTTGTCCCGTAGGTACAGGATCTGTAAGTAATACGCCCAATTGCTTCTCAGATAGAATTTATTTCTCTTATTCTGAACACTTTAATGTCAATGTTTCCTTAAGACATTAAAAACCATTGAAATTTCCCCATGGTGATTGCGATATAAAAGCTCTTTCTATGTAGGTTTTTACAGAGAAAGGAGTGATGTCGCTGGAGGATTGCTCAGTTGAGATCTGAATTCAGGACAGCAGTCCCGTAGATCATGTAAGCTTACAGACTGATGAGTTATACATAGCTCTGATTGAAGACTTACATACAATGTTGCATGCTAATAGATCTGGGGGAAAAAAAGTAAACAAAATATCTTTTCAACATTTCTTATTAAAAAATATCAACAGAACAGCAGCTGAAAACACTTTTATAATAGTTAAATATTTAACTAGGAGTTTATGTGCATCATACTAATAATTAATAGTTTTAGTACTGATGCATGAATATTCTAATTCTAGGCTGCACTTGGCCAAACCATTTTTCTCAGGAAGGAAAACACAGCTGCCATGTGAAAATCACACAGGAAATATGTGACTTACAGTACGTTTTACTCAAGGAGTGCTGTAATCAATAAGTATAAACATTTTAATTCATCTGTACTCCTTGAAAACAGATGTTTAAATATTTTCATGCCTGTCTCAGACTTTTGACCTTTCACAGCAGACAAACCATGTATTGTAACAATAACTTCTTATTAAGTCTAAGTCATTAGTGTCTATGTGAAAACCAAAGGAGAATGTGCTTGTTTTATATCCTCATTCAAAACACCTTGCTTATTGTGCCCTGGTTATTCGCCTACTTGTTGCCTTTGAGAAAGCTTAATTTAATGCTGCTTCTTACAGATAGTCTGTGAAGTGCATACCTGTCGTGGAGGGCCCATAGGCCCAAAACCAGACTTGCATATGCCTTGCCTTGCCTGGACATGTTTTTTCCTGCTTCATATCAGGGGTGAGCACATGGCCAGCACAGAGGGGCACAACGTGCCTGGTGCCACGTGGAGTCTGGCCTGCCCAGGCTTTAGGTTGTGTAAGCCCCACATGCTCAGCTCACACTTGCCGGGTGCTAGGCCCATGTGAGCCCCATATTTGGAAAGTCCAGGCCTGTGGCTCCTTGCCTATTATGGCAAGGTTGGCTGACTGCAGGCCTGATTGGTTATTGGTGGCCAGTGAGACCATTGATCTCGGCCCACAGTTAATAAATAGATGTGCATTCACGTGCCAGCATTCCTCTTTTGCTCGCCGGTGCATGCACTCAAGCCTGTCATTACGAGGCTCAGACTCCCTGTGCAGCTGTGCATCCCACTGCACGCCTACTGCTTTATCACCTGGTGTGTGCCATAGCCACGAGATACCAGGAGCAGACCTATTTGTCTGCACAGGATCGTATTCTTCTGACCCGCCAGTAAATCCTGCCTACGAGTTCCCTGGAAGCAGCAGCCGGAGGGACCCAGCAGCTACAGGCGGAGACTATTGCCCCTGAAGCCAGGAGTATTCCAGCCTCAGAGTCCACGGGCGGAGACCCTGAGAAGTTGGACATTTTATATAGGCTGTGGCGTAGCCCGAAGGGTGAGTTATAATTAATCTAATTGTGAGTAAATACTTCTTTAATTTCTGCTGTGCCTGCCATAGAGCAGAAAGGTTGCAGCCCACTCTGCTGGGCAAATAGTATATAGACCCCAAGCGGCAGCAGCTGCGGGGAAAACTCTCTCTGTTAATAGTTCTATGCTAGTCATTGTAATAGAGTTACCAGTAAGCCGTTTATTGTGATAGATTTCCCATAAAGTCTTTCATAACCGTGAACGAATCTATTTTAATATTAAATACAGTGGTTGGGTGGTGTTGAGAGTTAAGTATATTGAGTTTAATAAATAATACACTTTTATACAACTATCTCGCACCAATTGATTTCTCCCCTTCGCCACAAACGGGCAATAAGGAGAGAATCCCCCTCCGTGACAATAGCCTATAGAGCTGCTCATAAAATTTTCTCATTGGAAAGGGAAGATTTTATTTTTAAAAATGTATTTTTATTTTCACAAAAAAACCCACTCCAAACTTCCAAAATTTGCTGAGAGAAAAAAAAAAATAAAGAAAAAAGTAGTATTTTGAACCTAATGTGGTGTTTCATCACAGTTGGTGTTGGCTCTCCTAAGAAGCTCTTTGCATTTCTATGCTAAGTACTGTATGTGCAAACTTTATAACCAGTCACACACCACTGCCTTCAACTGAACTGATTAACTGAGATAGACTGTGGTGAACGATGGGAGATGTAGTTTAGGAAAGACACTGTCTAGACATGAGGATGGGATCATGAATTGTCCTATTAAGTAATTCTGTAAGGCACTGCAGATGCATTTCAGAAATATTTGGAAACCCATGTGTCAGTTTTGCAACTTTTCTGAAGTTGAATATATTCTATAACAAAATTATCTCATTTTCTGCTTTGTGTTTAGACAGAACACTTCATCATCAAACAAAAATCAGATTTGTGATGTGAGCCAAACTTTTAATGGAATTGGGCCTTGATAATTAGTTGTAAATGCTCTTCCAATGAGAAGATACAATAAAATAGCTTGTGAACTACTTCAGAACTTGTCTCGGTGTAAATGTAGGTTCAGGAAAATGTTTGAAAAGTTGGAAAAAACACAGTAAATTTGGTTAGTCTTGGGATCAATGCAGTTTGATATCTTCACCAATGAATTTGTGGAATAGAACGAATGCTCCACAAATTTGAAAATGACATCAGTTTGAGCAGTGCATTTGATGACTGGATGCAAACCAGAGGGACCTGGACAAGCTCAAGAATTGAGGCTGTGTGAACCTTGTGAGTTTCAGCATGAGCAAGTGCAAGGTCTTGCACCTGTTACTGCAACTGTTGGGGGAATGAAGGAATTGAGAGCATCCCCATGGAGAAAGACTTGCGGCTACTGGTGGATGAAAAATTGGATATGAATCAGCAATGAGCACTCACCAATGTAAAAAGGCAGCTGTATCCTGGGCTACATCAAAAGAAGTGTGGCCAGAAGGTTGAGAAAGCTGATTCTCTCCCTCTGCTCTCATGAGATGCCACCTGAATACTGCATCAGGCTCTGGAATCAATAGCACAAGACATGGACTTGTTAGAGTGGGTCCAAAGGAGAGCCACAAACCTATGAAGAAAGACTGAAAGTTTGGATTGTTAAGCCTGGAGCAGTGAAGGCATTGAGGACACCTGATTGCAGCCTTTCAATACCTAAAGAGAGCTTTTAAGAACACAGGACAGAATGTTTAGTAGGATTTACAGTGACAGGACAAGGGTAATTTTTTTAAACTAAAAGAGGATACATTTAGACTAGATACAAGGAAGATTTTTTTTTTAGTGAGAGTGGCAAAACACTGTAACAGATTGTCCAGAGAGGAGGTAGATGCCTCATCCCTGGAAACATTCAACGTACGGTTCGATAGAGCTCTGATCGGCCTGATCTAGTTAAAGGTGTCTTTGCTCCCCTTAAGGAGATTGGACTTTAAAGGATCCTTTCCAACCCAGAGCATTTTATGTTATATATGATGTGTATTAATATTGAGAAAATAAGAACAAAGCAACAGAGTAATCTGTATCTGTTGTCAGTGGTCAACACAAATATTAGCACACCCTCTACTTTTGCTTCTTGTTGAAAAAGGAAGAAAGTATCAATGGACGACTTCATCTAGTCTTTCCTCATGCTTTTAAACCAGCACTGTATGCATTACCTTTTTACTTTTACTAACATTATTACTTATATTAACATTTTTATGTCCTCTGTCTTGTTGACTAAGAGATAAAATATCAACATGCTATTCACTTGCTAACATAAAATCAATCATCTGGCACAGCGTCACCAGTATTGGCCATCTCTTTTCATGATATTGTGGTGCATGTCCGTGAATGTTGATGTAGGGTTTCTAATATAAGAATAGAATCATAGAATCATAGAATGGTTTAGGTTGGAAGGGACCTCAAGGATCATCCAGCTCCAACCCCCTGCCACAGGCAGGGACACCTCCCACTAGAGCAGGTTGCTCAAGGCCTCATCCAGCCTGGCCTTAAACACCTCCAGGGAGGAAGCATCCACAACC
>WAAF01013746.1:171843-227292 GCA_013400475.1 Tricholaema leucomelas | reverse complement strand
ACTAATGGCACAATTTTGACCTTCATTAGTCAAGCAAAACTGGAACACAAACCCTATGACTGGAACACAAACCCTATGAGAAGAAGCTGAGGGAGCTGGGGTTGTTTAGCCTGGAGAAGAGGAGGCTCAGAGGTGACCTCATTGCTGTCTACAACTACCTGAAGGGAGGTTGTAGCCAGGTGGGGGTTGGTCTCTTCTCCCAGACAACCAACAACGGTACAAGGGGACACAGTCTCAAGTTGTGCTGGGGGAGATATAGGCTGGATGTTAGGAGGAAGTTCTTCCCAGAGAGAGTGATTGGCATTGGAATGGGCTGCCCAGGGAGGTGGTGGAGTCACCGTCCCTGGGGGTGTTCAGGAAAAGACTGGCTGAGGCACTTAGTGCCATGGTCTAGTTGACTGGAGAGGGCTGGGGGATAGGTTGGGCTGGATGATCTTGGGAGGTCTCTTCCAATCTGGTTGATTCTGTTCTATTCTAAAACAGACAGCAGAATCTGTCATTCATAATCTTCATTCAGCCAGTTCCAGCATCATATTTATCCTAATCACAGAATCATAGAATTATATTCTACAGCTTTTAGAAGTTCTAATGAATGGAGGAGGAAGAACACACAGTAATGAAGGACAGCTGTAAAATGAATTATTGGTGTGAAGTTGTATTTAGGGCAATATCACAATTCCTCTTCAAAGCTCCAAAATACTTTCTTTGTTACCTTTCATACTTAATGCAGGCCCAGAATTAAAAGTCTTATTTTTTTCAGTCACTGTCTTGCTAATATTGGTTAATATTCTGTCTTTACTAATGTCTGTTTAATCAACTTTTTAGAGAAAATTTGAGTAAATAAACATTTTCTTGTTGGAAAGTGTAACAGCATTTAAGTGTATAGACATGGATACGGAAATAGATTATGTATAGATGGAAATTTTGCACAAGGAATAACAAGAAGTGCTCAGGGATAGATTCTGCAAGTTTAATTATATATAAATAAGTTTTTGCTAACACTGTAAGGTAGAAGCCTGACCTATTTTGAGAACTATTTGTCTTTTTCTATAGGTGAAGCTGAGATTATATAAAGGAATATTGGTATTCATGTAGTCCTCCTGATTATATACAGAGATTCACTAAGTAGTCAAACTGAGTACTGTGTAAATATGAAACTTAAAACAAACCTAGCAAGCTGCATTCCAAACCAACACATTTCTCACTACAGAGGCTCAAGGGATAATGATAATTTGAAGAAGGAATCTAATAATCCCCATGGAATGCAGATGACAAATTACCAAACCATAAATAAGGGTTTCCTGGTGCCTGAGATGTAGAATAACAGGAAAGTTATTTCACACACTGATAACTAAACAATATTCTGTGTGGCTTATATATTAATATACAGGGAGAAAAGGCAAGTCAGGGTTGTTTGTGTATGACATTTAAATCACAAAACAGTTACAACAATAACCGAGCACGTAAACAGTTCTGTGATTCTGTCTATGTGCAGAAGACTGAAGAAGCAGCAAAGCAGAGTGGTACACAAATGCCTCCGAATGAAAGCTGCAGTAGCAAGAAGCTTTGGTCAAAAGACTTTTTAAAATCAGGACAAATGGAAATGAAATATTTATAGACCTAGAGAGTCAGAGACAGAAGGAAGTGCAAAGGTAGAATACCCTCTTTTATGAAGTAGGTCTTTAGATTAGATAAGAAAAAAAAAAAAATCAAACAAATCTTTTTCTGACCTGAATTGTTTTGAAACAAGTGACTGAAGTATTAAAATGAAATGACAGACTTCTCTGATCTATAAAATCAATGAACTAGTAGTTTAAAAAAATAATATTAAGAAAGTGTATCTTTATATTTCAATAAAAGAATTCTGTATTTTTCTAGAAAGTTATTTTTTACTCAGAGCAACTGAACAGCCATCTTGATGACTGCCTTTGCCTCCATTCTTTCTGCCCCACTGTTTAGAAAATGTGAGGGTATTGAAAGGACCCCAATAAAATCATCAGCAAGTTTGCAGATGACACCAAGCTGGGGGCTGATGTGGCTGGGTTGGAGGGCAGAAGGCCTCTGCAGCGGGACCTTGACCGCCTGGACAGATGGGCAGAGTCCAATGGGATGGCATTCAATGGCTCCAAGTGCCAGGGGCTGCACNGCTGGGATTGTTTAGCCTGGAGAAGAGGAGGCTCAGGGGTGACCTTATTGCTGTCTACAACTACCTGAGGGGTGGTTGTGGCCAGGGGGAGGTTGCTCTCTTCTCTCAGGTGGCCAGCGCCAGAACGAGAGGACACAGCCTCAGGCTGCGCCGGGGGAAATTTAGGCTCGAGGTGAGGAGAAAGTTCTTCCCTGAGAGAGTCATTGGCTACTGGAATGGGCTGCCCAGGGAGGTGGTGGAGTCGCCGTCCCTGGAGCTGTTCAAGGCAGGATTGGATGTGGCACTTGGTGCCACGGTCTAGCCTTGAGCTCTGTGGTAAAAGGTTGGACTTGATGATCTGTGAGGTCTCTTCCAACCCTGCTGATACTGATACTGTGATGAAATCCCCTATTTAACTACTGTACCAATATTGCTCTTTACGTTAGCAGTTAAAAAGATGACTGAGTTTTGAATTAAGAACACAGAGCTTACCTTTGCACCCAATTCATTATATTGCAACTTCAAAGCTGTAAGCCTCTCATCCAGTTCTTTCGGGTTCTCTGTCTGCTGCTTTTGAACAATTTGCCTCCCAGTTTTTATCACTGTTTCCACTTCAGACTTCACTTCACTCAGGCTTTTGTATAATTTCTAATCAAACAGAAACATGAAAGCAAGATGTCACCATTAAAATAAGTAAACCAGAAAAGGCTATTAAAGGTACTATAATGACACACTTGAAGTCTTCACATTGTTTGCTGTATAAAAACACCATCGTGTATGACTCTAAGGAACATCCACTGTCATTTGAAAGCTGAAGGAGTTGTGAGATAGGATGGTATGTGATCTAAAGGTACATAACACTCTGAGGTTGTATGGGGGAAAAAAAATATAAGAAAAAACTCCTCTGTTTCAAAATTAGAATTTAACAGATGAGAACAGCCTAACTTTACTAATATTGGCTTCAAGGACTTGTCACCAAAACCAATGGTAGAAACAGTACAGATGATAAAGTATAGGTCATCATTAATTGTTCTAAGATATGGCAAAGGTTGACCTCAAGCTGATTTAGATAACGTAGTATTTAAAACAACAACAGATGACCTCTGCAAACTTACATAGCTTGTTGGAGGTATGTACACTGCAAATATCTGCTAAAGTAATTTAAAAACTTGACAGTTTTTCATACTACTAAATCAAGAGATTGGTAGAATAGCAATTTCCCACCCTATATTTATGAAGTGTAATACTCTTGGAAATTCAAGTAGTTAAAAAATTACATGAAAATAAAATAAAACAGTAAAAAAATGACATGAAAGATTAATGTAATGAGCTTAAGCCAAAATATCTTCTACAATGCATTGCACTTTCTTGCTGTTGTATGGTATACAGTAGCTAACACTTTATAGGATACTATGACAAGACTTTTAAAAATAAAACCACTGTGAGATTCTTTACAGGTGAAGATGCCTTAAAAACACTGAAAGTCTTCCACAAACTATGACAGAACTGCATATGCTAGCTGCTGAGTGAAGTTACTTTGAGTGCAGGGCTTCTAATTGCTATGTTGCTCTGATAAAAATGGGAATTTAAGAGTAATTGCATGTAAAAAACCCCTGAAGAGATAAAGAAATAGCATCAACTTGTTCCATGCTTACTATTTAACTTAATCCTTTGTGTTTATATGTGAAAGAAGTTGAAGGGGAAAACCTAACATTGTCAGATATGTCATCATCCCAAGAAAAAAATGAGCTGAAGACAAGGAGTGTTTGTGGGGGTTTTTTGCTGTTAAAAATCTCCCTTTCATTGTCAACAAGCACAGTGTGTTCATCTTTAGCTCCTTTCAATGGAAAAAGGGTACAGAATTATAGGGACATTGAGGGAATACATATGGGGATATATTCAGGTTATTTGCTCTTGAAATAGAAGAAAGTTACAGTATGTAATCTCATGGAATCTGTAAGCTGTGTTTTTTCTTTATGTTTTGTGTTTCCTGGATAAAACAGACTTATGCCCTGCAATACCTCTTTCGGTTACAACACAGAGTTCCATGACTGTAACATATTTAGAACAATAGAGCCAGTGTATGCAGAAAAAATTACACATGTAAGATGGGGGGAGGGAAATGGATCCTGACTATCCTAATGTAAAGTGAGTGCATGACTGTTGTTCAAAAGTTTACTGAAATCATAATAGTTACTTCATTTCTCCTCCTGAATTCAGAGCAACATTCTCTATAATTTTAGTTTTATCCACATAAATCCATATTTTCCCCCCGCTTCCAATTAATTAGCATCCTGTGCTTCTGAAATATGACAGATGAAGAGTGTAACATATAGAAAGGAAGAAGTATCAAAGTGTTAGAACTCTATCATTGTGTTATTAAATCTTGGGAAACTTTAAATTGGAATACAACTTTAAGTGTACAGTGCCTTTCTAACCTCATTTGCAAATAAGAAGTAGGACAAGAGGAATTAATACCTTTTCCCTATCCTCATTGTCTTTGAACAAAACTGAATTTTAACTAAAAGAGTTCCTAAAACTTCTGTTGTGTATCTTCATTCAAATCTTTCTCAGAATCTTTCATAAACCCTCCTGAAGAAATCTTGACATTGTCATCAAGAATACTTTAAACTTGAAAAGCAGAACAAGATAAAGCAGATAAAGCAGACAGTAGGACAGCATCTTTAAATATTCACCATGCAATGATCCAACTGTGATTGTACTGCTTCCTGCTCAATGCTCTTCGTCTCTAACTTGGGCACCTGCAACTTCACTTCTTCTAAGATTCTTTTACATTCTTGTAGGCGCTGTTCAAAGTTGGCTGGCTTCTGAAACAACCGAAACTTCATGGAGACGTCCTGCAGCTTTTTCTGAAAGGTAAGCATGGGTGAGTAGCAAATGTGAACTCAAACGAACACTGAAGACAAGTTGAGATGTGTTTCAGAATCCTGTGGTGGTTCGGAACTGCTTAAAAGCAAAGGATAGGAAAATTCCCCAGACACAGAGTAGAATCATAGGTAAGTAAAGCAAGGGATTGGATACAAAAGAAAGATAATAGATAAAACTGTATCTTTCCATTGGATTGTTGGATTAGGATATAATTTGCTGCACAGACTATTCTTTCTTCCTTTTCTCCTCTTCGCTCTGGCTGCTGGCTGGTGCCTGCGCATGGCTTCGCTGATGGCCGAGATTCTTGTTATGGCTAAGTAGATAGCAGGAGTTGGGCCTTTTTCATTTCTCTCTGGGGGAGAGTTATTCACTTTCTCCTTGTCCAGAGAGGTGGGGGAACAATTCAAGGGGGAGGTCCTTCTGTTGTTTCTGAATTGTAAATAATTGTAAATACATGTAAATATATTTTGTATATAGGGATGGGGGAACAATTCAAGGGGAGAGGTCCTTGTATTGTTTCTGAATTGTAAGTACATGTAAATATATTTTGTATATAGGGATGGAGGAACAATTCAAGGGGGGGGTCCTTGTATTGTTTCTGAATTGTAAATAATTGTAAGTACATGTAAACATATTTTGTACATATGCATTGTATTTTATGCTTCTAGATTTTAGCTTACTTGTAAATACAGCTTCGATTTGCTTGCAAACCTGAGCTAGCCTGGTGATTTATTCTGGGTGTGATTTTGACCCACCACAAATTCTTACAATCCATTACCAATCATCAATTTCTTGTTTCAAGAATTTAAAACTTCTGGGGAAAATCACAGGCAGCAAAGAATTTTGGTCTTCACAGGATAAAAAATAATTCTTGTATCATCCAGGCTGCTGAATGCAGCAGAGCCAGTGACAAAAGAGCCCATAAACTCAACTCAAGTATGGGAAAATGCAAAATGTTGGGGAGCAAGGTGAAAAAAGAGGTTAAATGGCTTGAGCATTCACAATTGGGAGTGGATGCTCATCAGCTCTACCCTGTTGATGCTTCTTGGTATGAGGAGTGAGTCCTTGTACCAAAGTAGTCCCTCAAAGAAACCCGAATAAAGAAGCTGGGCAGTAAGTGGGTCTAGCACAAACCCTGAGATTTAGAGTATAAAATTGAGTTCTATTTCAATTTTAAAAAGCATAACCTAGAGAAAAGGAAAGCAATTTGAAGGCAGAAAAATGTATGACAAGCATGGCTTCCAATTTCACAATTTTCCTAAGTTTTGTGTATTAGTGGTATTTCTTGCTCACATGATCCTTACCTCAAGGGAAGAGGAAATGATTAAAAATAAATCAAAAAAGGGCATTTTAATTATCTGCTTGAACATGAACTAATTCTTCTGTGGAATTACAGAGCAAAGTACTATCATAAAAAAGTTTTTCCACTGTTTGAAAAAAAGAGGTAATGGCACTAAGAAATATACATGCTCATCAAATAGGAACTCAGCATCTGCAAAACACATTTGATTGTCTTGTCTTTAAATCCAAGACACTTTATACCAATAACGAGTTGTGTGTATTGTACAAACCTGAAGAAGCATGACCAGACTCTATCTTGTGCTGAGCACCAGAGGAGCAGCTCTTCCAGCTCTGGGGCATGGGGCTGCAGAGGCAAGGCCCACAGGCATGGGACTTAACCTATCTCTGTGGCTTCTCTTACAGGCCCTGCCACCCGCTAGGCCCTTGGAGCAGATGGACACCCCAGACATGGAAAACTCATTCATGTCCTCCTGGACAGATGCTTATCCTCACCATGCTGGACACAGACAGGTGAGTGGCAGTGCCAAGGAGAGGGCACTTGGGACACTGGGATGGGGCAGGAGTATGACACTCCATCACCTGCCCGCTGTGAGCTGCTTCATCATCCCCAGCATCTCTGCCCCGCTCCTGCCCCAGAAGCAGTAATCATGAGGTCCTGCAGGCAAACACTTGCTGCAAGGACCCAGGTGACCTTTACAAAATCTCCCTTTCCCTACAGGAGGCAGAAGTGACCATGCCTGACCAGGACAACCAGACAGACATCCCAGCAAGTGCCCCAGGTTCTCAAGTGGCAGCCATGGAGGAAGAGCCTCTCTCTTCTGCACCACCAGAGCAGGAGGAGGGGGCCACATCTCCAAACCCTGACCCCCAAATCAATGTGGAGCAGACACTTGCTCCACAAAACAATGTAAAGGAGACACCTGCCCTGGAGATGGAGGTAGAGCAGGCACCTGGCCTGGAGGAGGAGGTGAAGCAGACACCTGCCCCAGAGGATGTGGAGCAGACACCTGGCCTGGAGGAGGAGGTAGAGCAGACACCTGGCCTGGAGGAGAAGGTGGAGTAGACACCTTCTCTGGAGGCTGAGGTGAAGCAGACATCTGTCCCAGAGAAGGAGATGGAGCAGACACCTCTGGAGGGTGAAGTGAAGCAGACATCTGCCCCAGAGAAGGAGATGGAGCAGACACCTGCCCCACACATAGGCTGTAGCTCAGCTCTGATTGTTACAGCCCAGTCAGTTGTGGCAGAGGTTGTGGAGGAGGCATTGCCTGAGGTGCTCTGGGAAGACCTCGGGCATGACAGACAGAACCCAACTGCTACCAGCCAGACCCCGTCTCAACAACAACAGAGGGCAGGCATCTTCGGGAGGGTGAGAACGGGTCTGAGCAAGGCCTGCAGATGGTTCCTCTTTACCTGCTGCATATCAGGGGCATATGAAGACTAGCATCATGCCCTGATGCCAGTGCCAGGATGGGGGGGGCCCTGAGGTGCTTCCTCTCTTCGCTGGGAGCTCTGCCTGCTGGGGAGAAGCTGAGGCTGCTAGCTGGACTCCATCTTGCTTTCTAACCTCACCCTCCTTTTGCTTGGCTGCTTCACCTTGCTTTTTAACCCTCTTGGCCGAACCTCCATTCTTCCTTAGGACTGGGGTAAGGTTAGAGAGGGGTAGGGGGAAGGTGAGGGAGTGGTTGAGAGCCCCTCCTGGGGACTCAGTTTTCTGGGAGGGGAGTTGTGTCTGTATTACCTTTTTACATTGTATATTTCTGTCTATAACTGTATATACTGTAACTATCTGCTTGTAAATTGTGCCAGCTGTAAATATAAGCTTCATTCAAATTTCCAGAGCCAGCTGAGTCTAGTCTGGGTGATTTCAAAAGTGGGGGAGGGGCGGGGGACACCCTAAACCATCACACAGAGGAACACATTCAGACAGGCCTTGAAAGTCTCCAGAGAAGGAGACTCTACAACCCCTCTGGGGAGCCTGTTCCAGTGCTCTGTGACTCTTACAGTTAAAGAAGTTCTCCTTTGTGTTGAGGTGGAACCTCCTGTGCTGCAGCTTACATCCATTGCTCCTTGTCCTATCACATGGAGCAAGTGAGAAGAGCCTGTCCCCTCCCTCCTGACACCCAGCCCTCAGTTTTCTCCAGACTAAAAATACTCAGGTCCCTCAGCCTCTCCTTATCAGGCAATGCTCCAGCCCCCTAATCATCCTTGTAGCCTTCCGCTGGACCCTCTCCAGCAGATCCCTGGCCCCTCAAGCTGTGTCAGGGAACGTATAGGCTGGATATTATAAGTTCTTCACAGAGAGAGTGATTTGCCATTGGAATGGACTGCCCAGGGATGTATTCAAGAAAAGACTGGATAAGGCTCTTGGTTCTATGGTCTAGTTGATTGGACAGGGCTGGGTGATAGGTTGGACTCGATGATTTCGGCGGTCTCTTCCAACTTGGTTGATTCTATGATTCTATATTCTGCCTTAAAAAAGTAAAGGCAAGCCTAATGTTTCACCTAACATGGTCAAGCTTGGATAACTGTCATTCCAATTGGCTATTCTGTGTCCAAAGGTCCATTATCCTCAGGCTGTATTGATAAAAAGAGATCAGCAGGTAACACAACATGCTCTGCTGTTGTATTTGTGCTTGCCTGCTGTTGCCTGCCACCATTGCTCTCTGCTTCTGGCAATATTCTGCTTCACTGCTGTTGCATCCTGACATGCTTTACTAAGCTCTAAGTTAGCTCTGCTGAACTGCTGGGAAACTGCCTGCTTTGAGTTTACCGGGAACAGGCTCTAAATGCCTCCACACAATCAGCCTGCATGGCCAGTGTGACATCCATGCTTAGACATCGCAAGACATCCTGCCAAGATGGGAAGTCCTGGAGGTACATAGATCATCCCGAGAAATCAGCATCAGGTAAGAGACCATCTGCCTGTGAAGACTGGGAAGAATCAGAAGCCTCAGTGGCTGACAAGACACCAACAGAATTCCCTGAAAGTGTTTGGCTACTGCCTGAAGCTGTCGTTAACCCCACATGTTGGGAGATAATATTTGCGAGTAAATACTTAAGCCTCTTGTAATTCACCAATTGCCTTCTGCCATAAGCAGAAAGGAGCTTCCTGAGTCCATCTAGTGGACAAGTGATATAATTAACCACAAGCCCTCTATCAACAGCATGAACCTCTTTTGGTTCAATTAATGTTTATATTTTGCTAGTTATTTCTTAAGTGTTCTAGATCCTCTATTATTCCTCTGTATCTTTCCATGATTATGGAAAGAACCAATTATTATTAAAAAATAGTGGTTGGGGTGGTAAGAGTTTATAAGTTGTGCTGGGGGAAGTATAGGCTGGATATTAGGAAGAAGTTCTTTCCAGAGAGAGTGAATTGCCATAGGAATGGGCTGCCCAGGGAGGTGGTGGAGTCACCATCCCTGGAGGTGTTCAAGGAAAGAGTGGATGAGGTACTTAGTGCCATGGTCTAGTTGACTGGATAGGGCTGGGTGACAGGTTGGACTGGATGATGTTGGAGGTCTCTTCCAATCTGGTTGATTCTATTATTCAATGCACTTCAGGAAAAAAAAAAAAGTGAAGACAAACCTTGAGAACTGCAAAATGGCTTAAAATCAAATATAATCTTAAATATTTGGAACAAAGATTTCAGGTATTACTCTTTTTTAGTAGTTGATACTTAGATTATGTTTGTAAATTTGTTGTGTTTTATTCAGATTTTAGCTGATGTAAGCAGGACAGAATGATCCTATCAGTCTGTCAATCCTCCAGCTGAGGCATACGGTCAACCAGAGAAGCCTTTTGAAGAAAAAACTTAAAGGGACACCTATAAAAGGTAGACCTTCCCTGCATGCTCTTGAATTTATAAATATTTGGATACAAAGTTATCTGATGTCTGCATTTCACTGATGAAACATGGACAACACCACAGCTGCCAGGAAGATCATCAGGTGAGTTACTGAGAAAGAGGGCTGAATAGGAAAGGATAAATATTCTCAACAACAAAAAGCTAGTAGGTATCACAGTATCACAGTATTACCAAGGTTGGAAGAGACCTCATAGGTCATCAAGTCCAAGCCGTTACCACAGAGCTCAAGGCTAGACCATGGCACCAAGTGCCACGTCCAATCCTGCCTTGAACAGCTCCAGGGACGGCGACTCCACCACCTCCCTGGGCAGCCCATTCCAGTAGCCAATGACTCTCTCAGGGAAGAACTTTCTCCTCACCTCGAGCCTAAATTTCCCCTGGTGCAGCTTGAGGCTGTGTCCTCTTGTTCTGGTGCTGGCTGCCTGAGAGAAGAGAGCAACCTCCTCCTGGCTACAACCACCCCTCAGGTAGTTGTAGACAGCAATAAGGTCTCCCCTGAGCCTCCTCTTCTCCAGGCTAAACAGTCCCAGCTCCCTCAGCCCCTCATCAGCCTCGTTGTCCTTCTCTGGACACGTTCAAGCATCTCAATGTCCCTCTTAAACTGGGGGGCCCAGAACTGGACACAATACTCAAGGTGTGGTCTACCCAGTGCAGAGTACAGGGGCAGAAACACACCAAAAAACCTCAACCAAAACCAAAACAACCCCCCCAACCCTCCAAACTTGTTAGTTTCAAATTAATTGTTTAGAAGTCATTAATGTGTCCATAATTAATTATGAAATTAAAGCTAATATACTGTTGCAATTTTGTCATTTTACAGAGATGAAGATGATCAGATGGCCTGGTTTACTGTTGATACCGTAAGGAAGTTATTTGCCTTTCCTAACTAATTATGACAATTTGTTTTTCAGTCTGGGAACTGTAGCATAAATGCTTAAAACATCAGCAGCAAAACACTCAAAACCCCATTGCAGATGAATGGTGAAATTGTGTATAGTTCCTAACTGTTAATACAGTCTTCTTCAGTTTCATACAGGTGTCTCCATGTACATTAGAGTAGATAATGTATTAGCATTTGAAATGGATGACTTCTATGCACAATTCAGCTGAGAATTGTCTTTCAAATTTAGGTGCATCAAATATTTCAGAATGCTTTTAAATGTAAATATTTGCAAATCTCTCTAAAGGTATATCAAAAAGCCTCATTGTAGTTCTATTTCTTGCAACTGCAGCACATTCAGAGTACCCCTTGTACAGTGTTCTTACCAGCTGGTTACATCAGCTCTGCATACTCTAGAACTGTTGCAAACTAGGTAAGAGGGATGTAATAGGAAAATGAGCAGTGAGAAGTTATGGCTGGTATGCCTTACCCACTCTAAGTTCCTGTCTAGAAAAGAGCAGCAAAAGCAGAAGAGATACTTTAAGAACACTTGATACTACACCACTACTCATGCTGTCTGTTTGCATGAGTGAAAGAAAAATGAAGGAAATAATTCACATACCTGTGCCACATCAATTTGGGAAAGGACTCTTTTGGCAGCATCTTTACCCTGGTTCCGTTTCCTCATTTCTTCCAAACTAATCTCATGGCTTGTTAACTCAGACTGCATTTTCTGTTGAAATACAAAGACAACTATCAGCAGGGTTTGAAGAAAACATGTGTGTTGTTAATATTATTTGTAACTGTTGATTTTGAAACATATTAGACAGAAGCACTACACTATATACCAGATCGCTAAAGGAAAATATTGAGACAATTACTTGTTTACCAGCCTGTAAATCATTCATGTTCATTTCTCTTGATCACACTAAACCCTTCTCCTGCAGAAACATATGGAACTCTGACATTGTCACACAAATTATATAGTCTTGCTATGGAAATTGTGGTTAGATTGTAGGCAGGAAAAAATCTTTCTGTGAACCTCTGATTCTTACATCTTAGAAGTCAGAACTGTGTACACCAGGGAGAAGCAAGTCTAAATGTTAGAAAAAAATATACTCTATTACATCCAGCATCTCAACTGTTTGCTTTTGCACCTCATCAATTAACCAATTCTTGGTTATATTATCCAGTTTACTTTGTTCAACCTCAGAATCACTCTGGAAAGCATTTAATTGAACGTTTCTTATCTAAGTAGGTCAGAACAGCACAGCATGGAAAAGTGAAATATTTAAGCAATTGGGTATTTTGGGGCATTGCATGGAGATTGCTCTATCTTACTTTTTTAAATTGCTCCACAGGAGAGAGATGAAATATCACCTGCTCTGACATCAATATGCATCACTGGAGAACACATTAGAGGGAAGCTTAAACAAAAAGTTAGTAAGATTTACAGCAGGAGTTTTTTTACATTTATTTTTCACAGCTGCTCACAGCCAAAAAGATTAGGCCAATCCTGAACATATAGAAACACATTTAAAACAACTGCCTACAATGAGTGTTTTAGTTCAGTTTGGACACAAAAAATTGCATTTTTTGTGTCCATTTTGACTTAGGAATTTATTACATCTACTTCCTATAAACACCCACAAGAAGACATTAATTTTCTTTTTCCATTTCTACTATTTCCATGTCTGGTTTTCTCAGTGGTCTCTGTGGTCCTTTGGCTTTTAATAAAGAGTAAAAACCACCTTCATTTAATGTCTAGAACATCACAATATAATGTAGTTTATGCAACTAATATATACTACTGTGAATATATTATTGTGTCCTACAGGTTAAGGATTCTCATTTTCCACCACTAATATTTTTTTCAGGTAGTTCAATAATTTGCATAACTTCCCCTAGTTTGGAGGACACCAAGAAATAAACATGCTGCTACCTTCTCACAGATGCTTTTAAGCAAGCCATGCAATACAAACTCTGATATACAAAACAAGCTGAGCAATGATACTATTCTTTACTGTATCAATATTCATCTGCCCATATTCTACACTCTCCAAGAAACTACATCAAGCAATAATAATTTGGGGCAGAATATTTTTTAATTAAGAACTGAAAATTATACAGCCAGAGTAGTGAATCTTGCATCAGTGAGCAGTGAGATTTGAAGAGAAGGCTTATCACATAACCTTAAGTTTTTCCATTATCTGTTCTAGGAAAAAAAAGGTCTAAATTTCCCTAGAACATGACTTTCCTGCTACGGATTGAAGATCTACTGACAAAAAGATCTGGAATTGATAGTGACTCTATGAGCTCTGTGGTGGCACAAGGTAATAATGATGGTGATATGAGAATGTTCAGGCAAAACGGTGAACCTGAATCTACTCTCTTTTTTGTTTAGTTGGTTAGTTGGTTTGGGTTTTTTTTTTTGTTTTGTTTGTGGGGGTTTTGTTTGTTTTTGTAAGTTAATTAAGAATTCAAATTATACCAAATTGTCTTTGTAATTAATGAGTCCTTCACATAACTCTTACACCAAAATTGCCTGAATAGTAATTTGCAGATTTGGCTCTCTTGAATTGCAGAAAACAGCTTGACAGGTCTTGGTGTAGTGGGCTTTTCTGATTTGTATTTCTCTAAATGCTACTTAGCAAGTCTAAGAGCTCTAAAAAAATTACACTCAATTGGAAGCAATTTTTGCTTACTTTTGTCATTGCCATCAATGTCTATGGAGTCATATCTCAGCCATACTTATGAAGAAAATAATACATTTAGAGAATATTCTAGTAAGTTCATCTTTCTAAATAGCCAGATCATGATCCTAGCAGACATGAAAACTGTATCTGAAACAATTTCTGAACTGCCAGTGGTTTGAAAACTCTGAAATGATAAATACCAGCAGATTAGAAAAATGAAGCTGAAGTGCTCATCCTTAGAAGCACTGATGTCACACTTTAAAAGCCCATGACATCACACTTTTGAAAAAAGAAGAGAAGCAAATAACAGATATAGATGATGTTAACAGCAGGAATAATACACAGATAAATCTCAACAAGGACAGGATACTTAGTTTTGGACTCCACTTTTTAAGAAAAGTTAACTGAAGAGTCCAGCTGAGAAGAACAAATCATCAGAGAGTAGAAACATGATTGACAGTACAAGACTGCTGAAGTTGTACATGACAAATGCAGCTTGTGCCATTAGAAGTTAATGCAATGTTCAGATGCTGTGGAGATATGTAGGATGTGTATTGAAATCTGCATGGGTATTCAAACTGAATACATAACAAAACGTAAGCTTGTATTTCTATACAGCAAAGGTCATTTCCAACATGATTCTATGATAATGTTTATCAGGTATTTTCTCTTTGAGCACTGATCTGCACATGGCTGTACAAAATATTCTTCACCATTGCCAGCAGAGAACTAAATGTAAGCACCTTTAACATTATAGTTATTTTGCTAACTAGACAACTGTGAATTCTTTGTCCCAAAATATTAATCTGAAGGCAACAAAGCTTGGCATTATCCTGGTCAAGTCACATATTGCACAAACAATCTGCTATTATATAATCACATTAACTTTGGTTTTGAACACAGCACTGTGATAGTTTAAAACCAACTTAATGACCAACTTAAGAAATATTTGGCTCTTCTCAGAAACACAGTGTTTTCATTTATTCTCCAAATTGCATTTTACTGAAGTCTACAGAGAGAACAGTAGACAAGTGATTTATCACGTGCAGGTAAGACGTGAAAAAGGGGTATTTCCTGTCCCTTAATACAAAAACCTGCCTGTAACCACTCAGACCAAACACAGGCACTAAGTGGAGATTTTCTTTCCTAAGAGAATTTAATAGAAATGCTACAAATAGTTATCTGAAAAAACATAACATTTTGAGTACAGATTTATTTTCCTCCTGCCACTTAAAAGACCACTTTGAAGCAAGCATGTGGCAAGTCCTTGTGACAGTAACTTCATTCCCTGTATTTTCTTGATGTACTTAGAGAAATTAAGGAGATGTCAACGTGCAAACAAACTTTCCTTCTGCAACACTGTTTTATCCTTCACAAGATTTCAGCTTTATTTTGTCAATATGCCTTGGGTTGCAGCAGCTCTCAAGCATTAAGTTCTCAGTGCCACATGGTGGAGTAAGAAGCAAACAGAATCTACACACGAAGAAATGATCCAAAGGAGAAGTTGAACAGCACATGCTTAACTGCTCTTTCTTTCTCTTAACTTTTGGAATAAAATAAACTGATCATTTAAATTGAAAAGAGAAACTAAGTACAATTTTACTATCTGAGATTCATTTACAACCAGTTGAACCAAAGACTATTATGGATTTGAATTTCTGAAGCAAACACACAGAGCTCCCAAGCCCTCTATAGCTTTCTGATTAGAAATTCTCCCAGAAGTTTTTTTTTTTCAGAAAGGCAACACCTTTTGCTGAACAGTTTGCTACATCCCTCAGCATACATAGCATGATCTCTGCACAGAAAACAATATTACTGACTGAAAGATTCCCATTCCAGCTGTGCAGACACTTTGGGAGGATCTTATATGAACGAACAACTTTCAGTTCAACAAAAGTTCTATGCCAGAAGTAGCTCCACAGGAACCATTCAGTGTGTGCCTATTCTACCAACAGCTGACATGACCATTCACTAAAAGAATTACTCTGTATATTTGCCCATAGAATCATAGAATCAATCAGGCTGGAAGAGACCTCCAAGATCATCCAGTCCAACCTATCATCCAGCACTGTCCAATCACCTAAACCATGGCACTAAGTGCCTCATCCACTCTTTAACACCTCCAGGGACAGCAACTCCACCACCTCCCTGGGCAGCCCATTCCAATGGCAAATCACTCTGGCAAGAACTTCGTCCTAACATCCAGACTATACCTCCCCTGGCACAACTTGAGACTGTGTCTCCTTGTTCTGTTGCTGGTTGCCTGGGAGAAGAGACCAACCCCCACTGGCTACAACCTCCCTTCAGGTAGTTGTAGACAGCAATGAGGTCACTCCTGAGTCTCCTCCAGGCTAAACACCCCCAGCTCCCTCAGCCTCTCCTCATATAAAAGTGATTTTTTATTCCCTTTCCCTACAAGAACTTCATGACTGAACTTCAGATAACTTCAATATTTGCATTAAATCTGTTCAGCTGTTAATTAAGCTTTTTTTTTTTTTTTTCATTTAGTCCCACTGGAATCTTAAAATAAAACATGAAAGGGAAAAACTCAGCAGCCTTTATGCTGTTTTTTTCACAGTGGGTATAGTATAATCAGGTGAACTTGACATCAGATAACACAATCTCAAGAGCGAAATCAAGTTCCGTGAAAGCAGAGAGCTGAATTTTTCCCATGAAAGTGTCCTAATTAAGGCTGGTTGAGTTTTGTGCTGCCTCAGTTGTTGAAGTTGTGAATTACTTCCTTTTACACAGTCTGCTTATCACTGTCAATATTGTACCTGACAATGCACGTAAACCAGATACATCCATGGGATATATGAGGGGCTTAAAATATAAGGATCTAAATACACCAGGAAAAAAAGGTACAATTTCATATCACATTTTTCTTACATATTAGAGTTATATAATTACAACATGAGAAATTGAACTGACAGATATTTAACTAATGCTGATTTTTATCTTATTTCATTAAAAACAAACAAACAAAACCCCCAAAAAACCCAAAACCAACGAACCAGCAACAAGAAAGCAAACTTACATTTTTCATATTTCATGGAAAGAAAAACACTAATTTAAGAGTCAGCTGACAGCTAACACAGGTTAGGATTCAAAGTGTCACACTGTTTGTCATTTTAAAATCACTGCACAGCCTTCCAAGACATTTATAGTTCTTTATATCTTCAAGACAGATATATAATATAAAAATATGACTTTATTAGATCAGTTTGAACTTCTCAAAATAATGTTACTTAAAATTTACTTGCATTTCCCTACTATACCGTGTCACAAATCCCTGCTGCTGCTATTAATATCAGGATAATCAAATACTCTTTGGTTGATTGAGAACACCAATAAGGACATCAGCTCAACCTGTATGTGACTTACCTGTGCTTCCTGAGGGAGCTGTGCTGCATCAGCCCTGTCTGCAATGTAGGCTGTTAGCTGTTTGTCAATAGCAGCAAGAGACTCTTGGATTAAGCGAAGGGTTTTGTCAGTCTCCTGGGCAGATTGAATACTCTGTTCAAGACTCTTTTGTCTTCTCACAGCCTAGAAACAATGACAACATTATCAATATTCACAGTAATCATACATCTAATGCATTTCTTTCCCACACCATTTTTTTTCCAAAAAAAAAAATACAGGCTAAGAATGGGTAACAGTACTCCTGACTTGTGCTCATCCACCTTTTTGTATGATAAGTTGCGCATCTTTTTGCCACTCATTCAGTTCTTTTTAGCAAGAAACAAACAAAGCAAACCCTAGATTGCACAGACAAGTTCTAAAAATTTTGGGCCCTGAAAAACCAATGCATGCATTGAAGATTTCTATGTAGAGTAGAAGTTGGCAACGCTGCATAATAAAGGTGTGCTGATAGTGGTGTCTTTCATTCTGAGGCATAGTGTGGTCCTCTTGATCTTATTATATAATTCAGGAGATTTTGTTTAGTGTGAGTAGGGTTACTGTCATCACAATCCCATCCAAGACAATCCACTTTAGTAAGTGAGAGGGATAAAGACTCTCTTGAGAAAGAGCTCTCTTACAAGCACTATAAATAGCTGTCTGGAACAGAGGCACTACCTACTCTGAAAAAAAACCAAAACAACAGAGGTGGATCTTTATCTTGTCTGTGGACTCAACCAATCTACTATCACTCTAGCCACAGGAAGTTAACTCTTGATTCTACTGCACCATCAGTGCCATGGTAGACTGTCTACTAACACCTTTAATACAAGCCCTTTTTTTTTTTTTTGAGAAGGATACTTTCCTTTACAAGAAGTTCATTTGATGGTTCACCAAATCAGAACAATAAATTCTCCTTATAATACACATATATTTGAACATTTGTCAAAAACAGACTATCTTTACTTATTATTTGTAACACATTAACATGGTATTTAGCAGGTAATAAAAAATACATGGTCCTTCTTCCATCTGTCATTATGTCCACCTGCGGACTCATATTTTACTTAGGCTACAGCTTCAGCCTAGCAGAGGAGTTTCTGCTTTACACAAAGCACATAATAATTACCAACCATTTCAAATGCAATACAGCTTTTCTCTGTGTTAGTCCAGCCATACTGCTGACCACAGTGACTACAGAATAAAGTGACTAAATTTCTTTGACATAAATCAAAGGAGAAGGGAGAAAGCAAGCACTCTAAATAACATTGCTAGGTGTTGTGCCATTTTTCAAGTCAAATGATACTTTCTCTCTTTGGTGAGCCTGTTACACTTTAATTTGGTTTCATACCTATTATGAAATTCTTGCCTTGAACAAAAATATCTCTCAGCAACTCAGTGAGACTATTTGATATGTCTGTACCTTCTGCACAGAGCTCAGAAGTTTTATGGAGCTTCACATTTTACAAATGAAAAAGATTATTTCTTGTGAGCATCCGTGCTAGCTGTTTGACTGAGTTAAAGGACAGGGATCCAGCCAGTATTTGCTATATTTATGTTTGTAAGCGGCTTTGCGCTATTTCAAACCAGCTGATCATATAATCTTTTATCACTGCCAGTTCCAGGAACCTTCTGTGGAACTGAGCAGCTTTACATACTAAATCCATGCTGTCAGTCTAAACGAAAGCACCTGAGCCACTACAACGTTATTACCCTATCAAATGAACTGTTAAAACAGTTTAACTTCACAGTACAGGACTAAGGCTTGCTGCTTAAATGACTTTTACCCTTGTTTGATTTGAGATTTTATATTAAACAGTTCTCAGACTGTTCAAAGCAGTGGGGTTAAAAATCACAGCTTCCATGGAATCTAACGGGTAATTGCAAGACTGTCTAAGGTACAGCCACACTCTACCTTTCTATTTGCATCACTATACAGTAGAGAGACATATTAGATCAGAAACAGAATAAATAGCTTTCTACAGCCCAAGGATAAAGGCATCCTCCTGGAAACACAGAAGAAAACTTTACTGATCTCTGCAGACAACTGGTCAGACTAACTTATATGCTAATGTTCAAACAGCTCACCATTTATAAGACAGCAAGAAAGTTATGTTCTTATTAGTCATTAAAACAAGCTCCTACACCTTCTGAAGAATTCCACCTATTAGACACAAATTTATTGTTAAATCCTTCTGAAAAACTACTTTTATAGCAATACTTGATGCTTTGAACCTCTGTTAAATGCTGAGCCATGCTAACTACTGTTTGCAGCTAGGCACTTGCTTATGTATAGAAAAATTTGCTACCAGTCTCGGGAGCAGTCTGCATGCATGCAACAAAGTGATTATCAGTACATGGAAATTCACAAAAAAAGTCTTAAAGTTGTACAACAAATATGTGGTGACTGAAAAATTATCATCTCTGTGCTGGTATCAGCAGAAAATACGCACATCATAATCCTGTTTTAGAATACAACTGCAAAAATTCAAACATTCCCAAATTCATAAATACTAAAGCAGATAAAGTTAAGAATTACAACAAATCCTTCCCTGAGTGCAGCTGAATTTTTATGGCTGGATTTCAAATGAACATGAAGTCAGATAAATACAAATGCATGCTTGCAATATCTTTATGTGCACACAAAGTCTGTACACACACAAAAAAAAGGCAAACATCCCCCCTTTCACTGTCCTCAGAGAGGAACTGATTACAGTTTGTGAATCTGTGCAACATTTTCTATCTACCCAGTTAGGTAAAAGTACATCTTTTCCAAAACCCATGAACAGTTTAGATGAGTGAAGGGGTGATAGCAGGCCAAAATGTGAATTCCTCTGGTACAAGAGAGGAATTACCCTGGCAGTAGGAGCAGAACCACATATCCAAGTGCAGGGGAATGGCACTTTTAAAGTTGTGGTGATTTTCTCAGATATAAATGGGTGCTGCTTTATTTGTCTGTATTGCTTACCGAGAACAGACTCCATACTGCATGTTAATCTAATGTCAAGCCTCCCTCCTAACCCTGTTCGGTTCACACAACAAATGTAATGAAAAAAAGTCTTCACAATAAAAGGGCACAACAAACTTATGTCATGTAAGGTATTTTCCTGGCAAACAACAGCTCCCTAAAAAACCTAAGCCTGTTCACTAAGTGAGATCCCTGAACACTATCAACAGCTCACTAAAAAACCTAAGCCTGTTCACTAAGTGAGATCCCCGAACACTATCACCAGCGTTGTGGAATATTTATCAATTCAGTCAAGGGGAATGTCACAATATAGAGGAGGTTTCTTCCTCTCTTCCCATTACTGATGGAGGTAAAAATTAGAGAGATTTATAAAAAGGGGCACCTGTGAAGATATCCTTGAATTTAAATTTAAAGCTCTTATGTCTTCTCATCAAAATCTAGATATGCATAGAATCAAAGAAACAACCAGGTTGGAAGAGACATCCAAGATCATCCAGTCCAACCTAGCACCCAGCCCTATCCAGTCATCTAGACCATGGCACTAAGTGCCTCATCCAGGCTTTTCTTGAACACCTCCAGGGACAGTGACTCCACCACCTCCCTGGGCAGCCCATTCCAATGCCAATCGCTTTCTGTGTGAAGAACTTCCTCCTAACATCCAGCCCAGATCCCCCTGGAACAACTTGAGACTGTGTCCTCTTGTTCTGTTGCTGGTTGCCTGGGAGAATAGACCAGCCCCCACCTGGCTACAACCTCCCTTCAGGTAGTTGTAGACAGCAGTGAAATCACCCCTGAGTCTCCTCTTCGCCAGGCTCTCAGCCTCTCCTCACAGGGCTGTGTTCCAGGCCCTTCACCAGCTTTGTCACCCTTCTCTAGACATGTTCCAGCATCTCTCTTGAATCGAGGAGCCCAGAACTGGACACAATACTCAAGGTGTGGCCTGACCAATGTTGAGTACAGGGGAAGAATAATCTCCTTTGTCCTATTGGCCACATGTTGAAACCTGAAATCATATTTCTTTATAGTTATAGACATATATTTGTATATATATATGTATTTTAAATATGCATATAGAGATATAGCATATGATATGACATGATATGAAATGATAGAATATGATATAGTATAATATAACATAATGTAATATCAAAATATTTTAGCTTATTATGTTTTGTTTGGGTTATTTTAGTTACTATTTATTATTTGTTATGGGTTCTGTTTTGCTTTCCTCTGAAAGATTAAGATTTCTTTATTCCTCTGTGGAAGAAACAGTTCGACATCACAGTATATAAACATGTCTGAGGACATAACAGAGAGCTCCAGCTCTGCTATCAGATCCTAGTTAATAAAGCTGAAAGCTTTGGTCTCTCAAGAGAAGCGTCTGACAGTTAATTGCTAAATAGGAAATCTCAGGAAAATACCCAACTGTTTAATTATTTTTGAGCCAGTGAAATTTTGACAGCTGTCAAGGAAAATAAAAACAAAAGAACAAAGTCTGCTGTTAGAATCTATCAGGATGAAAGACAGAAGAAAAAAGTATCTGTAGGCTGATTTTTTAAATGAAAATCTCTACAGATTTTTGTAGATTTTTAGTGATTTTTTTAATGATTAAGAACAACATTCAATTTTTATGATATGTGGCACTGCATAAATCTGTTTACGACTCAACAAAGATCAATGGCAAATGCAGGCAAAGGTAACAGTGCAGATTCTTCATATCTAATGTTATTTTAAGGGAAAAGCTGCACCGAGAGACAGGAAAGCTGGAGTTGCTTATGACTACATCTCATTCTTTGATGTTGAATGTCATAAAGCTATAATTATAGACATTGCTGCTTTTTTCCTTCGAGGAATACATTTCATGTATTTAATGACATTAGTCACACACACACTTATTAAGAAGTTGATTAGTTTTATGGTTAAAATCACAGAGAGTTTTGTTTCTGAGGCAGCACTCAGTAGTTGTGCTATGGGAGAAAACCCAAAACCTTTATAATGATTGTGATTTTACTACAGGGTACAGCTATTTAAAATGCAAAAAATTATGAATAGATTAGCTTATAAATGAAAGCTCGTGGAAAGGAGTCTGTTAAGAAAGGCAGAAGTAGGATAGTTATTTTTCTTCTTTAAGCTACACTCTATTCAGAAATGTTACTGCAGGGTGAAAAAAAAAAAAAAAAGTGAGAATTTAGAAAACTTTAAAATTCCTTAAGTTAAGTTACTTGAAAATTCAATCCTTAGTCTTATAATGTGACATTGAATCACAGAATGGATTGGGTTGGAAAGGACCTCCAAAGGTCATCTAGTCCACCCCCTCTGCAGTCAGCAGGAACATCCTCCACTAGATCTGGTTGCTCTAAGTTTTGTTGATCCTTACCTTGAATATCTCCAGGGATGGGGCCCCAACTACCTCCCTGGGCAACCTGTTTCAGTGTTCCACCACCTCTTTTATACACACATTTATCTATCTTTAGGAATTTTCTTTAGGGGAGGTGGACTCGATGACCTCCTTGAGTTCCACCCAACCCCTAACATCCTGTGATCCTGTGAACTATTATTGATCAAGTAATCTGGTTTTCCAGGGAACATTGTTTAGCAGGAGGAAGCTATTTATTTACAACAAGGTTTGATTCCTGTCTCTGTCTCCCAGTTATTAGTGTGCATGCATAGAGTGGTCCCCGATCAGCTGTGCTGTGTAAGGGGGAAGAAACATAGAAATCACAGAGTCACACAGAATGGTAGGGTTCGGAAGGGACTCCTGGGGGTCATTGAGCCCAATCCCTCCTGCCAAGGGGGAGGTTCACCTAGAAGAGGTCACATAGAAACACACACGGTCAGGTTTTGAATGTCTCCAGAGATGGTCTTGCACCAAATCGTTCCTGTGTTAATTACTTTTTGTTCGGACTCAGTGGATCAGTGTTTAGACTTAAACTAGAAACACATTTTCAAACAGTCAAAGCATTCATTTTGGGGGCAGGATTTTTTTAATACTCTCCAAGCTAGAAGCAACTCTTTTGCATATTCTAGTAATAGTTCACATTGGTTTTAAAGCAGCTACAAATATTTGTCCTTTCAGTCATAAAATTATATGAATCTTTAATCAGCTGTATTCCCAAACAATAAACAATACCAAGGAGGATATTTTTATCTCTTTTAGGTTATCACTGTAGATGGCCAGTGCCTCAGAATGTGTAAAACAGCTCTCTTAGCAGCCTTCAAAGCAATGACATGGAGATGGAGCACTAAACACTCTTTCTCCTCTTGAGGGCAAAAAAGGAAATAAAAAGATGGATGTGTGCTCTTTGAATGAAACAGAGAGTAATCTTGAGGGAAGCTCTAAAAGAAATTAAGAGAGTCCCCAAGAATTCAATCTAGTGTAAAGCCCATCTGAACACTAATATTTTGTACATTTTTTTTTCCAAGCATAGGCTCAAGAATATGTAGCTGACATTTCTGAAGTTTGCTGGACAAGATACGAATCACATTTGACATTATAGGAGATGATGGCAACTAGGATTATTAGCTTGAAGTTCTTCAGGCAACATTGGGTGTTTTTAAGATCCAATATATAGAGTTGTAAGTGAATCAGTCCTTGAAAAGCAGAGATAGGTTATATGTTGCTTATCAATCAGGACCAGATGCTCAAAAGCTAACTAAACACACTCAGTCTTTGTTAACTAAAGAAGATAAGGCATACAAACATAAAGCCATTATCTGCCTTTTAAAATGATTCTCTATTTCAGTAGTAATGCTGTATTGTCTTGCAGTATCAATCAGTGGTTTGCTCTGCCTCCTCTGTTAGTAGTGAATACATATTTCATGTGCCAGTTTCTGCCCACATGAGCTTGCTGTCTTTGTAATTACCTGCTCCATTATTAAAATAAAAGGGAATAACCATATTAGGACAGGCTATTAGGCTGTCTGAAGTAGAAGTGACCTTGAACACAAGTTGAGGAGTGTGATGTGCCTGCATTGTATTTTTATGCAAAGAGAGTGTGTGCTGTTTGCATTTCAACAGGGCTGCACAAACAGCACAGTGTCAGTTATTCATGAAAAGGAAAAAAAAAGACCACTGGAAACATTAATAAAGCATTTTGTGGCAGAAAATACACAGCAAAGAGATAGTGTGACTGCGTCACTTGTGAGTGAAATAATTTCACTACAGCTTTTATATTCATATACAGATCTCACCATCAATATTTGATTATTGAATATTAGATCCATCTTTCAAAGAAGGGAGAGGGGAATTCCCTTTCCTGCTTTTTGTCTGCATTGAAATCAAATTAGAAAACAGCAAATGCATTTCTACTTTTGGGTTTTTTTTGCTTACTTGCCCATTGTATAAATTGTCTCCAGAATATTTTGCTTATATCTTCGTCCAAATTCTCTCCAGAATTTCATGTTGTCTTTTCTACATTTAACCCTTGCACCTGGCATTTAAATGAATTTTAAATTAACAGCCATTGTGAAGACTGAAGAGTATTTATCCATCACTGAGCAAGGCTACTTCAAAGTCGTGTTTTCACACAGGACTCCACTATATTGGTCAGTTTCACTTGACCGGGTGCTGGACCATCACATTAAACTACACTATCATCTAGAAAGGTTTGGCCAGGTGATCCTTCTGATCCCTTCCAAGCTGACATCTTATGACTCTGTGTGATAAATACTACCAGTTTCCTCTTCTAAGTTAGGGAAGAAAAAAACAAACAGACACCAGGAAGCAGAATTCTAGGGAATACATCTGTTTTAAAGGAGAAGTCAGATGTTAAAATAAATAAATAAATAAATAAATGCAAAGCAGGTAGATACAGAAAGCTATGTTTAAGTTTCTTTTATGACACAGTCCAGCAATATGGGATACGGCACTGCCCAGCATTATGTTGATGCTTTCACTGCAACAGAAATACCGCTACATAGTCAGCAGAGGGAACCATGCACTTTCCCTCTCCATTCTTCAAGCTTAAACTCAGAACATCTGAGGACACTTCCTTATTTTTTTATTATGGTGTTTTTGTAGTTTGGTTGTAGATGTTTTCAAGAACAAGTACATTCCCAGCACCATGGAAGAAGCAAAAATGTTGACACGGTCATGGTAGATTGTTATCAGAGGTGCTTTCTGCAAACCTCGCTTGTGCATGATATAAGCTCACAATCATTGCAATTTACTGTCTTGGTAGCTCATCTTTGAACATGTTTTGGTTAGAATTATACAAAGGGTTTCTGCATCTTTCACTTGGTCTTTCCTTAATAGTTTCTGAATTTAGCAAGCACTGAGCTGACATCTTGCTTGTACTTCTTTTCAGAACTCTGAGATATTCCTTGTGAAGAGTAACAGTCAGAACAAAGGTCATAATTTCCTATATGAAGTCAGTTCTCCATGGGTATCTTTTTTGATGCATTTGTACTGAATCCTTCCACATCTTACTTGCCTCATTACTCTGTCCTGCAAGATTGTTCTGCATTTACTTAGTTCGTTCCCATCTTTGTCACTAATATACTATTAGTAACTGAGACTTTCCTTATGTATCCTTTGTATTGTCTTAAAATTACAAGGTGAATTCTGTTTATTTCTGCCACTACGTGCCACTACGTGGCAGGAATGAACAAAACATGAGCCACCAGCATGCATTTGCAGCCCAGAAAGCCAACCGTATCCTGGGCTGCAGCAAAAGAAGAGTGTCGAGGGAGGTGATTCTCCCCCTCTATTCCATTCTTGTGAGACTCCATCTGAAGTAGTGTGTCCAGTTCTGGAATCCCTATTACAAGACAGATATGGACATGCTGGAACGTGTCCAGAGAAGGGCCACAAGGATGATTAGAGGGCTGGAGCACCTCTCCTATGAGGACAGACTGAGACAGGTGGGCCTGTACAGTCTGGAGAAAGAGAAGGCTCTGAGGAGACCTTTTTGTGGCCTTCCAGTATCCAAAGGGGGCCTATAAGAAAGCTGGGGAGGAACTTTTTAGGATGTCAGTGGTAGGACTAGGAGGAATGGAGCAAAACTGTAAGTGTGTAGATTCAGATTGGATGTTAGGAAGAAGTTCTTCACCACGAGGATGGTGAGACACTGGAAGAGGTTGCCCAGGGATGTAGTGAGAGCCCCATTCCTGGAGGTCTTTAAGGCCAGGCTGGATGGGGATCTAAGCATCCTGATCTAGTGTGAGGTGTTCCTGCCTGTGGCAGGGGATTTGGAACTAGATGATCTTTGAGATTTCTTCCAGCCCTGACAACTCTACGATTCTAGGATTATTATTACTGTGCACACAACTGTATGTTAAATAAACTCCTAGTATTAAAAAGAATGCACAGGTATCAAAGTTTTGAACTGATTTACCAACAAAAAAGTATACTGTCCCACTAGTGGAATTTGTCAAAGAACTAGCAAAATTTTCTTCATGGGGTCTGTGGCAAAAAGTGAGAAATTATCATCCTCAGATACTGCTAGATTTGAATCAATCTGTGTTAAACATGTTTCTCCACCAAAGTGTCTTTGTGAACTCTTCCATTGATACAAAGAGTCTAATGTACTGTTAGTAAAAAATATACCTGTAAGACAAAGTTGACCTTGTATTTAATTATGAAAAGAGTTTGCTTCCCACTAAGGGTTTTGTCAGAGAAAGCATCACTAAATATGCAACTGAAGATTAAATCTGCTGGATGGCCACTTAAATTCTAGAATTTTAGGGTTACCTCTTGTACTAGTTTTGACTAGGATGGAGTTAATTTTTTTCAGTGCAGTGGTGAGGTTCCAGCTAATGATCCAAACAGTGTTGATAACACCAGGATCTTTTCGTTATTGCTGAGCAGTGCCCCCACAGTGCCAATGCCTTCTTTTTCACACTGCCTCTCTCAAGGAGTAGGCTAGGGGTGGGCAAGTGTTTGTAAAGGGACAGAGTCAGGAGAGCTTATCTGAACAGACAACAGTGACAGCCTGTATGCTCAGCAAGAGGGCTTGAGGAGAGGAGCATTTCCAAATTTGCCATTGCTTGAGGACTATCTGGGAATTAGTCTCCTGGTGGTGAGTGATTAAGATTGTATCATCTGGTTTCCCCCTTTTTTTTCCCCTTTCACTTATTATATTGTTTTTATTTCAACCTATGAGTTCTTTCACTTTTGCCTTTCTTTTTCTCTTCATCACACCAGGAGATGCGGGGAGTGAGCAAGCAGTTATGTACTAAGTCACTGGAGTTAGTCCATCATACCTATGGAAACCATCCACTTCTAAAAGAAGTATTTTCCAATAGTGCTGGGTTGTGAGTTGTATAATGGGAGGACAGGATAATTATTAAACATACCTCCTGCTGAAGTTCTTCCCATCGAGTATTGAACTTCTCAAGTTTCTCATTGATCAATTCATCCAAGATTCCACCATCGGTTAAAGTCTGAGCCAATTCACGAATCTGATTGCGATTATCCTCTGGATGTCTCATTAAACGTTCCAAAGACTGAAAGAAAGCCAAAAGGTGGTTTATTTTCCTTCCTACAAATTAGATTCTACAAAGCAACTACAATTTGTCTTAAAAATGTAGAAAAAATCAAAAATCTCATTTCATACACAATAAAAGTAGGCAGGAAGGATTAAAATATCTATGTCCAATATCTTGACAACAAATGTTCTGTGCTACTTAATACTGAAAACAAAGATTTTTCTCAAAGCAGTAAATTGAGTGCTTGATTTTAATACATGGACTATGTCCAGTGAGTTCAATGGGAGTATTTGTGTGCTTAAAAAGTCTGCTTCATTATCTGGATGAAGTTCAATAGCAGAACTGCATTATTAGTGCAACATTTTGCATTTTGATTTGTTAAGAGTATCAATTTCTATAAATTTCAAACATTTCATGGATTAAAATTAAGCAGCAGTAACAGAATTGCAGTGCCAGGATGAAAGATTGCTCTGAAGACTTCAACATTTTTTTTAGCTGGCTTAAGTGGCCATGGCTTTATTTTAGATTGTGCATTTTATTGTCACCACAAACCTGTCTGTGATCTTGGGCATAACACATTTAATGACTGTTTCACTTAGGTGGTTTCAAATTCAGAACCTCACTTGAATTAAGTGAGAAGATAGGATTTAACAACTACTCTGCACCTTGCTCATGTGCAGTATTGTTTCATAGTTTGGTTTGTTTTTTTTTACTGTAAAGTGGTTTATAATTTATCAACACATGTGATTTGGTGTTACTTCAGTCAGCACTTACATCTAGAGACTCAGAAATCTCTTCTGCACCTCCCTGGATATTTTCAGTTGCCTTCAGCTTCAGCTCAATCTCATTCAACCACTTATTCTCTGCATCCAAATACGACAATAACTCACGCCAACACGCCCATACCTCCTGGTGAAGAGAAAAAACCAAACAAAACAAAACAAAAAAAAGGGTTTTGAGATAATACATAGAGATTGAACACTAGATTTCACTTACTAAAACACTAAGAGCATTGGATTCTTCATCCCCAACAACAATTCATGTCCGATAGCTATAGTGACATACAGTTGCCTTTTTGACTCATTATCTGTGTGTTCCAAACAAACATAACACATAACATATATGTATGTGTATATATATGTATAGATGTATAGATATGCATATATGTATGTGTATATAAATGTACATATATATGTACATACATAATAAATAGAATACAGCCACAGAAGATCACATGTAAAAATAACCACTTCTGAAAACCACAACTTGAATCTTCTTTCAGTTTCCTTCATTGTGAATTATCCACATCATACACTCCTTTCTGTAAAATCTTCTCATCATGTTAAATACACAAACTATCAGAATGATTAAAAACTTGTTAGAGGTTTATGTCCATTACAAGATGTAGTTAGGTTGCTTATATATCCTGTATATTAATTACTTAAAGCACAACGTCATAAAATATCTGAAAACACAGCTTTCAAGAATACTGATGGAATTTTCTCAAGAAATTAATTCTAAACCACATTTTGTGTAATTTATAGATCATTTAACTGCTAGAGTATTGAACATAATGTTGGGAGGAAAAAAAAAATAAAAACTCTTATTCTCCTGAAATTAAATTATTGTCTAATATCTTATTTTTACTGCGACTGAAGACGCTTGAACAAATAAAAATGGCATTTTATACACAAGCAAAACATTTAATCTCTCCATAAATCTTATTTTCATTGCTCCTTTTTGTTAGATGTTAAAATGAATTTATTGAGATGCTTTAGAATGTTTGTAGATCAATTCTCTCAGAGTGCAATTCAAAGGAGATATAGATTATGATCTTTTACTACACATCTAATTTTCCATAGGGGAATTAAGAGGACATACATTTTACCTGGGTATATAACTGTCCTGCATGAAGTTAGATATTGTGGCTTAGACAACTAAAAAAATCATGTCTAATGAGAGGGGATTTAATCAATGTTTACAACTATCTGAAGGCTGGGTGTCAGGAGTGGGGGGACAGGCTCTGCTCACTTGCTCCCTGAGAGAGGACAAGGAGCAATGGATGTAAGCTGCATCACAGGAGGTTCCACCTCAACGCGAGAGGGAACTTCTTTACTGTAAGGGTCACAGAGCACTGATTCAGACTCCCCAAAGAGGTTGTGGAGTTTTCTTCTCTGGAGACTTTCAAGGCCTGTCTGGATGCATTCCTCTGTGACCTGAGCTAGATTGTATGGTTCTCCTCTGGCAGGGGAGTTGGACTCTATGACCTCTTTGGGTCCCTTCCAAGCCCTAACACGCTATGATCCTGTGTAATACACAGACTCAGCTTGCCAGCAGATCAACTAATGAGATACCACCTGCCAGTTTCAGGACCACTTAACCAAAATCCTTAGCTATGGAAGAAAGAAGTCTAGAGGAGCTGGTGAAGACACTGTCACAGGGTTGCTATAGAGGCCAGATTCTTGGCTCAGTATTGGGAGAGATAAGAACCCTGCACAGCCACTGCTGTCTCCCACCTAAGACCTGTGCCTGAGGTTTCTCTTTTAATATGGTTCTTCAGTATTTATAATTCTCAGAAATATTTAGGTATCTTACTCTTATCATATGGTATTTCCTATACGTCTCATAATACAAGGGCAGCCTTGAGCATGATAATACATCTTTGCTTTCTATCTTACTTTTGCAGTTAGTGTTACAAATATAATGTCCAACAAGATGCCCAACCTCCAAAGTTTTGCACTTCCCATTCAGTCTGCTGCAGAGTCGCTGGTAGCTGGTAATTAGAACATCAAGTTCCTTCTTCAAAGCCTCGTGTGCTGCAGGTGGAGCCTTAGCTATAAAATTATTCACAGAATCTGTAATAAGCTTCACTTTTACTTCTTTCTGCATGGCTTCTTCTTTTGCTCTCTGGAAGGAAAAAAAAAAGTAAAAAAAAAAAATTGTAGTTCTGGTTTTAAAAGAAAATTTATTTTGAATAATTCTGTTAGAAATCTCTCTGACAGACCTCCGTCAGCGGGGAAAAAAAGACAAACAACCCTACAACCTCCCACCAAGTCTAATTTAATTCCAGGACTTTCTGACACAGTTCTGAGTATGTCCAAAAAACCTGTTGTTTTCTTTTTCTTTTTTTTTTTTTTTTTGCCACTACACAATACTCAATATGACCTAACATGCCACAATTATTCTGGTTTGTGGAAGACTCAGAAAACTAAAACATTTCAGTTTCCAAGAAATGCTCCAAATACCTTTTCCATAACAATTCATGAGCCACAAATAATGAAAAAAAAAAACCCTGTGAATTGAATGATCATAAGCAGTAAGACTTCAAAAAAAGAAAAGGAAAATATTTTTAACCTTCCTCTCATGTCACTGTCATTAACCTGAATTTAAAGGGAGTTTAATTTTTTCCCCTCAAGTGTGTATTTCACACATTTATGAGAACATTAACATTGGTTTTATTCTTTTATTTTCACAGAAAATTCAGCACCTTCACCACCAGTGAGCGTTAATCTAACATGAAGTGAGACCCAAGTGAAAAAGGAGTATCCTCATAAAAGAATTCGCTGTGTTAGACCCTAGGCAGAAAAGTTCCAACAAAACACAGACACAAGAAATATAAAGATTTGAGGGACACAGAGAACCACAAATGGATGGTGAATTAAATCCAGCGTAACTGATCTGGAACCATCAACTTGCCACTTTTCCCCTGGTTTAGCCTATGTAACCACAACAACTCAACCCACTTCTGAATTTTCCTCCTCCACCTATTGCTACTCTCTTCCTTGTTAGGCCATCTCATTAATAACATATAAGATTGTGTACCTAGTGTTGTTTCCTTTAGGTGCTTGCAATGGGATTGTGTCTATGGCTGCAATCACACTACTACTGGAAACATTAGAACCTTGTTCTCAACAACCTTCTTTCTCTCTGAGTTTGAGAAGGTCCATGAACCAGAATAACTGGGATCAGGTGGATGTTGCCAGAGAAGGTTTACTAGGTTGCTGCTGGCTTTCCTCTTCCCTAGCTGCAGGAAGATATGGGCTGCAGAATGAAAAAAAAAGAGAATTCTGGACCAGATTTTCCCTGTTGTGTGATAGGAGAGGTCATTGTAAACCTTTCAGGAAAAGATTATCAGGAGCAGGTGAAGGGATACGTGACAAGCAAAATGGTTATCTGCGTAGGTTGAGGTGTCACAGCCTGAGCATAGCTGTACTGCAGCTCACAATACAGAATATTCAGTAGGAAATCCATAATGCAGGTTGTGTCTAAAACTATATCCATCGTAAGAAGGGCATGAAACTGTTGGATCAAGTCCAAAGGAGGGCTGGAGCACCTCTCTTATAAGGACAGGCTATAAGAGTTGGGGCACTTCAACCTGAAGAAGAGAAGACTTCAAGGAGTCCTTGTAGTGGCCTTCCAGTATCTGAAAGGGGCCTACAGGAAGGCTGAGGATGGACTACTTACAAGGTCTTGTAATGACAGGATGAGGAGTAATGGGTTTAAACTGGCAGAGGGGAGATTTAAACGAGATGTTAGGAAGAAGTTCTTTCCAGTGAGGGTGGTGAGACACTGGAATAAGTTGCCCAGGGAGACTGTGGCTGCTCCCTCCCTGGAGGTGTTCAAGGCCAGGTTGGATGATGCCTTGAGCAACCTGTTCTAGTGGGAAGTGTCCCTGCCTATGGTGAGGGGTTGAAACTAGATGACCTTTGAGGCTGCTTCCAACCTAAACCACTCTATGACTCTATTATGCAGCACAATGTATAAATTTAAGTTTTGCTATACTAGAAATAGAATTCTATCTTTACAGTAGAAGTTTATTTTTTCTATTTGCCTCATTTACAGTAAGTCAAGCTTCTGCCATATATTTCCATATATTCTGCATATTCTGACTGACATGAAGTCATTTCTGTTGATAAATACGAAGCTCATCAGTTGCATGGTCAGATACTCTTATCCACTGGCAAATATCTATATACAGTGAAAAGCTTGTGAACAAAGTGTTAGATAGATTGTTAAGGCCATATAATCAAACTTTCTGAATACCACAGGCCAAAAAAAATGGACTCTGAAATACAAATCAAGCCTACATCCAGTGGTTGAGCAAAAGCATATTGGAACATGTACCGCAACTTAGCGTCTTTGTCCAAAGGCTATATTCATCCCACAGGAAAGAAACAGCAATTAAGACAAAAATATGCTGTTCCTAAATTGCTGTAATAAAGAATTAATAAATCATTGATCTTTAGTAACATATATATATATGGATGGATGGATGTATATATTTTTTTTTCTCTCTAATATAAAAAATAGAATAGAATCAACCAGGTTGGAAGAGACCTCTAAGATCATCCAGTCCAACCCATCACCCAGCCCTAGCCAATCAACTAGGGATAGCACTAAGTGCCTCATCCAGTTTTTCTTGAACACCTCCAGGGATGGCAACTCCACCACCTCCCTGCACAGCCCATTCCAATGCCAATCACTATCTCTGTGAACAACTTCCTCCTAAAATCCAGCCTATACCTCTCCCAGCACAACTTGAGACTACGTTCCCTTATTCTGTTGCTGGTTGTCTGGCAGAAGAGACCGACCCAGAGAGAAGACATAAGACTGATTTCACCATAATAGTTAACTGCTGCTAACATATGACTCTTAGGAATTACCCCTTAAGTAAAAGAATGTTGAAACTGTATCAAAATCAAGTATCCAATACAGCAAAGAGAAAAAAACCCACAATGCTGTATTGTGAAAGATTAAATATCTTCCAACATATTTCAAATAGACTTTAAAATTCAAGCTAACAGGCAGATCTCCAAAGACAGCTTCCTAGAAGAAAGAGTAGATTTTCTTTACAATAAAAGCTTCAAAAAGAACTTTGAACACAGCTCAAGGAATTAGTTAATCTTTTACCTTCAGTTCCTCAACAGCTTTCTGTAATTCATCGGGTGTTTTATACTCAAAATCTCTCTCCAGATATTCTTCCTCAGCTTGTGTTATCCATTCATGCATCTCTGATAAATCCTTTCTGAGACTCACAGTCTTATCCAAACCACCTTTTAATGCTGCCTTCTTAGCATAGGCCTTTAAGAAAGAAAAGATTACATGGTACTTGAAGCAAGGCTACTGTGCAAACTTGGCCATATTTTCGCCTGAAATGAAGCAAGGTAAATCCTGTACTAATAGCATTCCTGTAATTAGGCAGATGTTGGCAAGTAATTAGATAGATATTAATAACAGATAATTGGAAATGTATTACATGTATATCCATCCTGAAAATTGCCTCTCCCTCAGCCACAGCACCAGAAGAGCAGCAGTCTCCCATCACTGGGAAAGTGTATTTGAATGCTGGTTGCTAGCTCTCACAGGCATATCAAATTCATGCACATCAACTCAGGCTGACTTTTCCAAATCCTTTCAGGAAATCCCTACAGGTCAAACTTATTTCACAGTTATTACTTAGGCATTTAATACCTGTGACTGATGAAGTTGTGTTAGAAATGCCCACCAAGAGGCAATAATTTGTGCTGTGTATTGAATGAAACTATTGCAGTACGATTTTCAGGCAAGTCAGAAGGAAACAATGACAAACATCTAAAACCAGAAGGCATTCTTGGAAATTTCCATGAAAGAAGTGCAAAGATATCTAACTTATTAATACTAAAGAAGCAACCAAAGCAACCAAGCACTCCATATTAGCTGAAGGGGAAATATTACAGGACTGGATCTATAAAATACAGATTTCAAGGATTAACTTTTTTGCTAACAGAAAAATAATCAGAGCCTATTTATCACATGTAAAGTGAAGAATAATAATTTTAGGGAACATTTGACCATCTTTAAATGTAATAGTTTGATTGTTAACCAAAAATAGCTTAAAAAGCCAACAGAAGGAGCAAGTAGAAAACAAAGGTAAAAGTAAAAAAACATGAAAGAAATTTTCTTCAAACTGTCATAAAGAATGGGAATTCAAATGCCATCAATTAGGTAATAGTAATTTTTAGCTTCCTTAATCTGTTAAGAATGTCTTAAAATGAAAGAAGTGTCCTTTTCTTTAATGCCCCATTCTCTCAAATTCTCAGTATGACCACTAGAGATTATAATTTACACACATGCACATAGTCTTCATTCTAAGTTATTGAATTCTGGACTCTTGACAGCTTTAGTGTGTTACTTCACCCTGAGTAACAGCATGTGAGAACAATGACACCAAAGAAAATATAGCACTAAATATAGAAATTGGGGCTTTTTTGGATAATGCCTCTAATTAAAACTTTCTGAAAACTAGTTTTTCAGGAGTCATAAATTACATTGCTGTTAAGTTCTAAGACATTAGGATATGACTTTGTTATAAAAATAATAAGACATTGTATTATAATATAAAGAAATACACTTTACATATATGGCTACATGCTGAATAAAATTCCTAAAAGAGAAGTTTAATTAATGTGAACCAAGTATGACTAAATTTAGCTTCTTCTCTACTGCACAGGAGGACAATTTCTACCAATGTGAAACCAGATTATTAATTTGAAATGAACCAGTCACAGTGGGAGATTTGATACCTGTTGGCAGATGTGTTCCCATTGAGCATTGAGGTCCTTTAGTTCTCTCTCAATTCTGGAAGCAAATTCAGGCTCTGCTTCGCTTTTCATTTTCTTCCCAACGTCATTAACACTGTTCAAACTGGGCTGGATTGTCTGGATATCATTTACTAAAGCCTAAAAAAATAGCTGGATATTAGACAAGCAGCATTTCCACAAGTTTTCAGCTATGCTATCCCTATGAAAACGTGTGCACATGAGATTTTGACGTCTTTGGTACAGATCTCTGGTGAAATGAGCACAATTAACAGACTTAACTATGAAAATAAATAAAACAGATATGAACAGCTATAATGTGGTAAGCTATGCTAGATCAGATCAACCTCATTTGCAAAAGGTATATCATGTAAGCTTCAAATGTTATTTACCTGCTCTCTCTACATATATGTACATATAGAATGTTACACTAATAAATCTATTTCAATGTTTAGATCTTTTATTCTTGCTTGTGAAAGAGCTTCCCATTGTAATGCTGGAAAATTATTTGTGAAGCCATCTTTTTAACTACAGCAGCATTACCCAGGGGTTGGTAATTCACTTGCTAACTCCCTTAAAATGATCTCAATGGTAATAATCTCTGGTTATGTCTAGTTACTAGAATTTTGTGGTTGGAAATTACTTAAGCCCTGATGTAGTTCTAAATGACCACTTCCAATGTTACTTCTTAAGTCCTTCATCACAGCTGTAGATGTCACTTGGGCTTCCTACACAGTAAAAAAAAAAATCTGAAGGTGTGAATACATAAAAAGTGGTGAAGATTTTGGCAGCTTTATTATATACTCGACAGTAATGGATAATATTTATGCTAATTATTCATAATGTCAGATGACAGATTCTAAAGGAGGATTTACTACTCTGTAGAGCTAATGTTTGTCATATGTAATTTATAACGGTTTTTGTAATTGAAAGGAAAGACAGAAAGTCTGAGGAGCTCATAGTTCTGCAAGATCAGTAAGTATGTTTCATAATATTCACACATCCTGGCAGAACATTTAGAGAACTTGTAAATTCCACTGAACATGTAGACAGGGACTATCATGGATTACAAGATTCACTGCACTTACACACTCTGTTGGGACAGGCAGAAGAATTTGTAAACCCTGTGATGGAAGTATCAATACTTCACGATGCTTTAAAACTCTGCTGGGACAAAATCCTGGAACTTGTATGTTTAGTGCAAAAAAAAAAGGATATAACTCACAATACCTGCAAAGTCTTTTGGTACGGTCAGAAAAACTTGTAAATCATGTGTGAATAAGATACAGGAAAAACAAAGATCCTCTGGCACAGATTCTACAGCTTACAAGCAATAAACATGCAATGTTTGTAAACTCAAAGTAAATAAGTTATCATGAGGCTAAGTTACTATTTGCTGTAAATACCTTCTTTGATGTTTTTTCTCCTTCTACTCATATGTAACAATACAGTCTATGAGTCTTTTTCATATTAAAGTCTTCCATTTCTTTTTTTTTTTCTTGTTAAATTTTAATTTATTTCTTTTTTTAAACAGAATTTTCCTTCAAACCCAGGAAATGCAGGAGGTTCAAATACACTGCAGAACACTGAGGGAGCTGGGGTTGTTTAGTCTGGAGAAGAGGAGGCTCAGGGGTGACCTCATTGCTGTCTACAACTACCTGAAGGTAGTTGGTAGGGGTTGGTCTCTTCTGCCAGGCAACCAGCAATAGAACAAGGGGACACAGTTGCAAGTTGTGCCGGGGGAAGTATAGGCTGGATGTTAGGAGGAAGTTCTTCCCAGAGAGAGTGATTGGCATTGGAATGGGCTGCCCAGGGAGGTGGTGGAGTCACCGTCCCTGAGGGTGTTCAAGAAAAGACTGGATGGGGCACTTAGTGCCATGGTCTAGTTGACTGGCTAGGGCTGGGTGATAGGTTGGACTGGATGATCTTGGAGGTCTCTTCCAACCTGGTTGATTCTATGATTCTAAGACAACCCCCTTAAAACAAGAATTTGTATTTAGGAATAGCAATTGTTTTTGTAACTTTTGAGTAAGCTAGGCTCATAGAGAAGAACTGCCAAGCAGGCAGACAATACTCACTGTACACTGCTCAAGTTGCTTCTCCAGTGCTTCTGAATCACCAAGGGCAGGCCACTCTTCCTTGAGAAAAACATCCACTTCAGCCATCCACTTCTTCAGTGTTTTAATGTCATTCTGTTTATTAAAAAGACATTTTATTGCATAGCACAGAACCTGACTGGCAGCAGTGTAATTGATCCTGGCACTATGACTAAAACTCATCACAATCTAATTTCAAGATTGTTGAACTGTCTGAAAAATACAAACACAGCAAACAAGGAAAACTAATTTTATCTAGACTGTCATCAGCTCTTTAGGCTGCACTCTGACCATTTCTGTCCAAGTTTAATGTATCTACAAGCAGGCAATTTTCTGGCTCTCAAGTTTATGCCTTCCAGACATCAGTTGTGTTTAGATGCTGCATACATGCTCATCAGTTCCCTGTATGGTTCAGACTGCTCATGCTTGGCAGCCAATTCAGGCTCACTTATAAAATCCTTCTGTGCTTCAATACAAATTTCAGGCTCCTTTTGGAAGCTGGAGACTCTATTGTCTATTTCTCTAGCAAAACACAATACTGCTGCCCAGAGAGATTGTGGAGACTCCTTCTCTGGAGACTTTCAAAACATGCCTGGATGTGTTCCTGTGTGAACTATCCTAGGGTATCCTGCCCAAGCAGGGAAGTTGGACTCGATGATCTCTGGAAGTCCCTTCCAACCTCTAAAGTTCACAAGGATGTCCAGGGTTGGAAGGGACTCAAAGAGATCATCAAGTCCAACCCCCCTGCTGGAGCAGGACTCTAGCTCAGGTCAAAGAGGAACAAATCCAGATGGGCCTTGAAAGTCTCCAGAGAAGGAGACTCCACAACCTCTCTGGAGAGCCTGTTCCAGTGCTGTGACCCTTACAGCAAAGAAGTTCCCCCTTGTGTTGAGGTGGAAGCTCCTGTGCTGCAGCTTACATCCACTGCTCCTTGTCCTATTCCAAGGAGCTAGTGAACAGGGCCTGTCCCCCTTCTCCTGACCCCCAGCCCTCAGATATTTATAAACATTTATTAAATCCTCTCTCAGTTTTTTCTTCTCCAGACTAAAAAGCCCTAGGTCCCTCAGCCTCTCCTCATAAGGCATGTCCTCCAGACCCCTAATCATCCTCATACTCCTCCACTGGACCTTCTCCAGCAGATCCCTGCCTCTTCTAAACTGGAGAGCCCAAAACTCAATGCAGCACTCAAGGTGGGATCACAGAATCAACCAGGTTGGAAAAGACCTCTAGGATCATCGAGTCCAACCTATCACCTAACCTGTCTAATTAACTAAACCATGGTACTAAGTGCCTCACCCAGTTTCCTTTTAAACACCTTCAGGGATAAGGACTCCACCACCTCCCCAGGCAGGCCATTCCAATGCCAATCATTCTTTCCATGAAGAACTTCTTCCTAACATCCAGCCTAAACCTGCCCTGACATAGATTGAGCCTGTATCCCCTTGTTCTGTCACTGAATGCCTGGGAGAAGAGACCAAGCCCCGATTGGCTACAACCTCCTTTAAGGTAGTTGTAGAGAGCAATGAGGTCTCACCTGAGCCTTCTCTTCTCCAGGCTAAACAACCCCAGCTCCCAGGGTCTCACTAGGGCAGGGTTTAGGAGCAAGAGAACCTCTCCTGATCTGCTGGACACACTCTTCCTAATACACCCCAGAATCCCATTGGCCTTCTTGGCCACAAGGGCACATTGCTGTTCCATGGATAACTTGTTATCCACCAGGCCTTCCAGGTCCCTCTCCACAGGACTGCTCTCCAGCAGATCACCTCCAGTTCTGTGATTCTGTGAAAATTCTCTTACCATTCAAAAAGAAAAAAAAAACAAAACCCTCTGTGTTTTCTAACTGAAATAGTAATTGAAACATTCACTTCAGAAACCAAAATCATATCATGACTCAATGACTCATTTCAGAGACTGACTCTCAGTTACTGCTTCTAGCGCTGGAATACTGGGAGCCAGTAAGTTTCCTTCTATAGTCTTTAATTAACTCTTGCAATTAATATAAAAAAGCTTAACCTCAAATGTTTGAGAAGAAGGAATGCTACCAGTCCCAGGAAATATTTCATAGCTAATCTAATACCTTGAAAGGTGTAACATCATTTATGATTCCTCTAAAATACCACCTTAGGTAAACAATGACATGAAAACATTAAAATGAAAACTATCAATGGCAAAACTTTGAAAGGCAAATTAGAAAACACCTTTTCACCAAGCTGTTTTCATCAATGGTGAAAGACATATTGATACTATATGCTGAATGCAAAGTTGAATTACAGCACAAAAGATGGATGCTTCATTAGAATAGAGAGTGTGCCCTAAAATGTGCTTGAAAATGCCTTAGCAGCTGCTGTGAGATAAATAACCAAAAGGAGCATTTCCCTAATGTACCTGATACATTTAATAACAACAGGCTACCATGGATAATGAACTGAATTAGTAAAAAACAATCTCATAGAAATTATCAGTATTTCAGAATGGAAATTAAAGCAGTGAAGTGTCTACTGTGCATTCCATTTTTAGACAGTAAAAATAGTTCAGAATCATATTTCATGATGAAACATTAATACCTTTATAAAAAATACTTTAATTCATTAATGTTGCAAATAAAAGTCTGATGTGATTTACTTAATAAAGAGGTATGTCTCCAGATAGCAAAGAGATTCAAATGTATGGCTTGCATTTTGAGTCAGATTCTAAATGCATTTTATTTATTGGCAGTGATTTCATTGTATCCCATGCTGATGCATAATCCATAAATTGCAACAGCCAGAACTAGTTTCTGGAAGAGAAGTCATTCAAGGATCTGAAAAGACAATGACTTTTATATTAACTGTACTATAGTGACTTCAGCAATAAATATAAAGTCTGAGGCTTGTACGCAACAAGAGCTCACATTGTAATGCTTTAAAACTACATGCTCTAAGAGCACTATCATGATGCTCAGGACTTTCTTCTTTTAAGAGTAGTGACAGAATCTCTAAGCTGCTATTCAGAAAAAAAAACCCACAAAAGATAAAGGTTTTCATTTTGTATTGCTTTGTTCTGTGCAGTTACGGGTATTTCCTGTTTATGTTGGGTTTATGTGGCAAGGTTTTGGTAGCCTCTGTGAGGAGAAGCCATGTGCTGCTTTGTGCTGTGCACAGCCAATTTTAGCTGCTCCAGTGGACCAACTGCAGGACACAGTGGATCCTATGGTCAGCTAGTGATGCCTCTGTGGTAATACAGTTAATAGAGGGCAAAAATATCAGACAGGCAGATCAGGAGAGAAAAAAAAAAAAGATAAGTAGTCCTGCAGACACCAAGGTGAGTGAAGGAGGGAAAAGGAGAGGTATTCCAATTGGAGATGCAGAGATTCCACTGCAGCTTGTGGTGAGGACCATGGTGACACAGCTTATCTCCCTGTAGTTCATGAAGATCCATGGTAGAGGAGATAATTAGCCTATGGCTAGTGAAGAACCCCAGACTCAAGCAGTAGGATGTGCCTTAAAGGAAGCTGAAGTTCTTGGATTGTCCCATACAGGCACAAAATTTTCCTGAAAGATTACAGCCTATGGTGGGGAATCTATGACCGAGCCGGGGAAAGCAGTGAGAAGCAAGGAGCAACAGAGAGTAGCTGAGACATTGGGCTGCTGGCCAAGGTTTGCCACTATACCATTAGACTTGAATTCATGGCCAGCTTCAATCATCAGATACATAGCGGTGGAGTTGAAGTTACAGTTTGGGCCAATGCCACATTTCAGCAGCTACATTATAAATGGCACTGATAAATGTTTCCCCCTTTATGGTCCATTTTGCTTACCTAAAAACTGACGAAGAGTAACAAATTAATTAGTACTTCTTAAGCTTTTCTTTTCTCCACAAAAGCAGGAGTATAACAATTCTTTGACAGAAAATCTATTTCTGTTCAAGCAACTTTATTGAACTAAGCTGAAACTAACAATTACAGTTCTCATGCTATTGTAATTCACAATGCAGAGCTCATCGTGTATCATGTTCTGCATCAGCAAAACAAAGCCAAAGATAGAAATATTTCATGTAAACAGAAGAAAGAGATAGAGAGAGAGGGAGAACACCGAGAAGAAACACACTGTAAGAACACATCTATGAGTACGGCTAAAAGACCTCAACCTTCAGAGGCATAACACAATACATGAGAATGGTAATTGTTAGTTTCAGCTTAACTCAATAAAGTTGCCTGAGCAGAAACAGACTGTATTATGATGCTAATGTATTATGATGTTAATGTATCACACTTTTGAGAAGAGGAAAACATTTTAAAAATAGAAAAATCCATTCTCCATTGGTTCTCCATTGACTGGTTGATCAAAATTCCCCTGAAACCTACCTAGTAATAGACTAGGATTATGTTAAAAATGGAATTTAAATGGATGTTAAATCTTATCTACATCATAGGCATCCTCTGAAATGCTGATTCATGTAATTTATGAATAAGTAGGAGATCCTCACAGTGACAGAAACAGTGTAAGGTTCCAATGCTGGCACTCTAAGCAGCTGAAATTCACACAATGGTTTACAGCATATACACTTTTGCGTTCTGGCAATGGCTGCCAAGATACTACCATATTAAAAATTACTTTAATTGTGTAAATAAAGCCATTAAAGTCAATATGGTCTCACTAATCCAGCTGCATGAGGAAATAAGCAGAGGAATATTAGTAGCAATTTCATTGAAATTAAAATCAAGTTTTGCTATTGAAACAACATAGGCAGAAACAGCCACACAAATCAGAATTCAAAGTAAAATCTTAGATCTACCAAAATCAAGTGAATCTTTTATATACTGCTTTTATATTTCACTTAGGAGCTACTTCCTTGATGTGTATAAATGCATCCTGTGCTAGTCTCAACAGCCAAAAGCCACCACATGGAAATTGAGCCTGAAAAAGTTTGGTTAACCTGGAATCGCTGGAGTTTGGACATAAAATCCTCAAGTTTCTGGCAATGTTCCACCAGCTGTGCAGATGATTTCTTCCAGCGGCCAAGCATCATCTCAATCTCTGATCTATATCTTTGGCTGACTTCTGCAGGGGCTTTCTTAGACATGTCTTCTACAGTTGTGCTGAGATAGCTCAATCCTTTTTGCTGCTCTTGCAGAGAACTTTGTAGAGCCTGTGGATAAGAAGCAAATAGTACCTGATTGATGTCAGGCGATTCTCTTTGTTTCACAAGCACAGGTGAGACTGCTGATGAAAGGACTGCAAACTGAACATGTAAGTCACCTTTGCTATAATATACACTGACAAATTCAACTGAGCAGACTGAAACTGCTTTTCTTACATCAACTAGAGAAATGAGAATACAATCAGAAGTGTTTATGTTTGTTAATAGAGGTGAACCACAAACACTTCATTAATCTGAGATAGGAATTTATATTTACTATAACCCTGATGACTAAACTTTCCATAGAATCAGACTATGTATGACGAGAAAGAATGAAGTTAGATTTGTCTCTGTGATTTAAAGTTTCTGATAACTTCTGAAAGTTTTTGCAATATTTATCTGAAATTTGCTGCATCTAAATGTTCTGCTTTTTCTTTCTGTATGTGTATTACCAGTTGCCTCAAACAATGTGCTCATTAGCCATCCAATAGTTGAACTATATCAAGCATTGAAATGCAGGGAAGGTGTGTACCCACGGGCAAAACTTGTTCCACATCTGTGCCTGCTTGTAGATCTGACAAAGCCCACTGCATTTTGTGCTCTGCAAATCACAATCATTTCCATGTCAGCACTAGTGTGCTGGTTTGAGGCTAATTAGAACGTTTTACTGGGAGAAATTAAATCTTTAGCTGTGAGAAGAAAGAAAAAAAAAAACCCCAACAATACCCCATATCACCCATTCTTCTGCTGAGAAACACAACTAGTCAAAATGCAGATAAAACACTTCTCACACACTTCTCAGTTAGCTCTCACTTCTGGCTGTTACCTTCTTTCTGGCAGTCTGTGTGGCTGTCTCTGCCTTAACTCTAATCTGACCTAATCCTTTTTCCCCTCTAACCTCTCTGTTGTCTTTTTCAAATCTCATTTCAGATTTCCAGATTTATCACATGAGATATACATGGGTTATTTCTGGAGGGAGGGAAAGAGGAAGGGAGAAAGGTGTTTGGGTCAGGAGCCCTCCTGGAGACTGATTTCTGGGAGGGGTATTGTGTTTCTGTACTACTTTTAACTTGTATATAAGTATATAGATTTGTGTATATATATGCTTGTAAATTGTGCTAAGATGTAAATATAGCTGCATTCCTTAACTTCCAGATGGCTGAGTCTAGTCTGGGTGATTTTTCCCAAGGTGGGGGGGCGAGTAACAGCCAAACCATCACAACTAGAAAATGAAATGACCTAAATCTATTCTTATCTGCAGAAGTTATGTCAAATGAATATTTCATGTATTGTGGAGACAACAGTTTTTTTTCCTTAGCTTGTTCAATGTCTTATGAAATTAGTTTCAATGGTGAAGAACACTTTCAATCTTTTACCTTCAAAATCAATATAATTAAGTAGCTACTGCCTTTTGAGGCCCTCACTTAAACCTCAAAAGGGTATAAATCACTCATCATCCATAAGTTTCAACGTACTCATGTCAACTAAAGGTTATTTTCCTCTAAACCTTTCATGAGACATTTGTTCCCCCAGTCTGACCACTCACCTTGAGCTCCCTGAGTCTCTTCTCCATGATTTCATAGTCAGCAACTGCAACCTGAGGCGTGGAAAGTTTAGTTTCTGCCTGCTGGATCCACACGAGTACAGAGCTCATTGTCTCTTTGTAGTGTGCAGGAGGTAAGCTGTCAAAAGCTACATTCAACGGTAAAGAAAAAGGAAAGATAAAATAATTTTGTGCTTCATTATTTGATTTAACAGAAGCTGTTTGATAAAGGACCAAGTCTTACTCAAGTCAATGGCTGTTTTGCAACAGATTGCAACAGGCCCAGGATGTGAAAGGAGCATGCAACTCTTCATCACCAGTGTCAGTATCAGACCTTACCAAAAATTGCAGAAGCAGAAAATTCTTAAATAATGTTGACATTCATTCTAATATTTATACCTCTGCCATTTTATCAGTTATGTGTCATTTGACTCTCCTTGTATAGGTTACATGACAACTTATATTGCCAAGACACCTGATTTAAATATATTTAGAGATAGACAAATGATTGTACTTAACCCTAATTTCAAAAATGCATTAAGAAATAGCATTACCTTTTATGGTCCATATTTGTGTGTTTAATGTTTCTGTTCAAGTTAAATGGTCTATTTAAGACACGTGTTAAAAGCTTAGAAAATTAATCTTCTGCATTAAAGCTGAATTTTATTGAACTGTGCTTACTGTGCCAACATTACAGCTGCTGTAAATAGACAACATCTGGCACACACGTGAGCAACTCATTAGCACAGATACTCCCTCTACCCTCAACAACAGTTGCTTCTGAACTTACTGAGAGAAGCACAGACAAATAGCACGGCTGGTATTTGTACTGCAGAATAATGAAGCACATATAAGCCAAAAAAAATGGTACACCTATTTGTGTCTCCTCTAAGTGTAGTCTCAGAAACAGCTGGACTGACAAACAATATAGTTGTCCAAAGACCAATTTTTAAAAGCAATGCAGCTGAAGTTCTTAAGTGCAAGCTTGCTTGCTGGCATTTTCATACAGAATTGCTTAGCATTATGTACTTAAACTTCACTTTTGAGGCAACAATAAGAATGCTGCTTGGAAAAAAAAAGTGTTTTCTATTAAACATCATAACATACTAAAATCACAGCAATTTAAGCTCTCTCTTGTGAAGCATGGATACTGTATGGCATATTTTCCTCATCAGAATCTGGACTAATCTGATTTACCACACACATCTGGAGACACACAAGAGATAGGACTCAGTACCAGGAAAGATGAAAATTTCTTCCCTTACGACACTTTTTCTTTACACAGGAAACATAATTCTTGGAAACACAGAAAACAAACATTTTTCATCTCATCAAATAGCACTTAAAATCTTTTTTGTGTCCTTACTGGGATTTGTATTGTCTTTAACTCATTTAGTTTAAACAACTCCTACTTTAGAATAGAACATGAATTTAAAGATGTCTCTCCAAAAGAATGGAGATATAATTTCACAGTATCACAGTATCACACAGTATCATCAGGGTTGGAAGAGACCTCAGAGATCATCAAGTCCAATCCTTCACCACAGAGCTCAAGGCTAGACCATGGCACCAAGTGCCACGTCCAATCTTGCTTTGAGAAGCTGATTGCCAAAGCTGAAAGAATGAGACTTGAAAAGACCCAACGAACAAGTAAACATATTTACTTCACTGAAGAAAAATAACCAAGACTTGATTGTGATCTTCCATGTGAACTAGATACTCAAAAGAGAAAAACACAAAAGGAAAACAAGCCCTACAGCCACCACTGCTTACAGCAACTAAACCCTTTCTAAGGAGGCATCACAATCAGTTTGATTCATAATTCTGCAGACTGCAGGTATGAAGATTGTTCTGAGTTCCATTTTAAATAGGCTGAATGTTTACTGCTTCGGAGCCTCTAGGTAAAGCTTTCTGGGAAAACAAAGTGTAAAAAGAGGTTTGGCTTTAGTTCACTTCTGGGTTTTTTTTGTTGATTTTTTTTTGTTGTTGATTTCAATAGCTCAGATATGTTAATGAAGCATACAACTCTTAATGCCTGATTTTAGTTAGAAACATGAAATGGAGTTCAGTATTCTGATGTAATGTTCTCCTTCAAATGAAGAGCAAATTCAGGACTAAGGCATGACTCCAAACAGCTATGTAAACGAATAGCTACTTGCAGCAGTAAAGTAACATAGAAGAGATAAAACACAAGATTTGCTGTTACAGTAAAGCCCATCAGACTCCTTGAAACTCTAATTCTGAAAGTTTACCAATAATAATTATTATGAACCCATCCAAACTCCACAGTTATTTTGTCTAATTTTAATGAATTATGTTCTCTATGATTTGAAGGATGAAATAAGAGCTCGAGTGGGATCACAGATGTCACTTTAATCAAGCTAGTGGCTTTCCAATTTGGTTATTAAATACTCCATTTTGATATTTAAGTCCAGTGAAACAGTAGTTTTCCTGTTTTGCTTTTCCAGATAACTCATAGTGAAATACTACTTTTCAATGCCTTTTGACTAGCTAGAGTTTTGGGGGCTTGTTGAGTTTGGGGCTTTTTATGGGTGTGTATGTTTGTTGGCTTTTGGTTGGTTTTGGTTTCTCCTTGCTTTGTTTGTTTCATTTAGGTTTGGGTTTGGTTTGGTTTTTAAGATAGACAACGTGTCAGTATTTTCATCTACAAGAAAACATGTTCACATCTTTTTGGATGACACTTAAAAGGAGTCTGTATTATTTTTGTGACTCATGATGTCAGTGGTGAGAGTTCAGTCAAACTCTGACAATCAGCCCCATGTAACCCAATTTTAGCTAAATAATTTAACACATTTATGGTCTCTGGGCAGTATGAATCTCTATAGAGATAGGCTCTTCAGCCCACGCCCCACACATTTGTTTATCCTGGAACTTGTTCTGTAACACTAATGTTAGAGATGATAATCCACATTAAAAAAACTGTGCATTAATATGGATCCTGCTATATTATATCACAAGTTGAATTGATGGTCAAAAAAGATATAGCATGACTGCAACCCAAGCTACAGCTAAACTAGGTCAGTAACAGAGCTGTAACACAAAATATAACAGAGGGAAAATAAAATATGTTACTTAGAAATATCAGAGTGCAGTTCTCCTCTTGTAGCAGGAAAATGTCCTACTTGTAGGCAATGTATTTTCACAAAATCACAGAACTAATGAGGTTGGAAAATGCCTCTAGGATCACCGAGTCCAACTTATCACCTAACTCTTCTAATAAACTAAACCGTGACACTAAGTGCCTCATCCAGCCTCCTTAAACACCTCTAGGGATGGTGACTTCACCACCTCCTTGGGCAGCCCATTCCAATGCCAATCACTCCTTCTGTGAAGAACCTCTTCCTAACATCCAGCCTAACCCTGCCCTGGTGCAGTTTGAGACTGTAGACTGGTGTGACTAACATTGTAACCCTGAGAACTGAGAGGAAAAAAAACCCAAACATTTACACTTGCATATTTATTTTGAAGTGCTTCTATCTGGAAATATGATATACAGACAAATATTTGGTTATTATATATTTTCAAATGTGGAAATACTGAACAGTCAAAACAGCTTTCTAATTAAGTGGGCACTTGGTGCCATGGTCTGGTTGACTGGATAGGGCTGGGTGATGGGTTAGACTGTATGATCTTGGAGGTCTCTTCCAGCCTGTTTGATTCTATGATTCTATGAAATACTTTTTTTTTAATCTTGTTTTCCCTTGCATCTTTTTTTTTTTTAATTATTATTTTGATAAGATTTTTCCAGTCAAAAATGTTTTCTCAAATCAGAAATGCGATGAGAATACAATTATCTCAAAAATTATCAAATCACACTGAGTAGGCTACAATAGGTATGTCATAAAGTCAGGACAAATCTCACTGTTGATCACATCACTGTGAAAGAAGAAACAATGCAGTAAATATATTCTGTGGGATTATTTCAGTGAAGACTTACTCCTTAAAATGAAGTAGATTGAACTGTATGTATTTCCTATTAAAAAGCTCCTCAATAGTAACTGCAGTTTAAAATTATGCTGATTTTCTCTCTGCTTTGTTTTACCTTTCAATACAAATACTTGAAGCTATTCTGGACAGTCTTTATATTGATGATTTAATAAAAAACTGTGATTCCTTTCTCCCACCTCTCTCACCAGAAACTCTCCAAGTGGAATCATAAGGAATCTTGTATCTGACATGTAATTAATGTTACATAAATTTCTTTAACACTTCCAGTTCTCTCATTTATTAAGCTAATTTACAAGAGAAGCACTCCAGATGTACAAGTTATAAGGTAACAGCAAATATCTTTTAAAGACACTTTTTTCCCCATTGCTATTAATTTTCTCTTGCAGCAGAGAAGATACATAAAGTGATCTTCAAAAACACTTATAAAATTTACAGGGCACTTGCCTAAAACTTTTCTTCCTCAAGTATGCAATGATTGATTATAATACTTAGTGTAACAATTTCACTGCCACTTACAACCTATCTCTAAGATGCTCAGGGCAAGAAAATAAATTAGTAGAACAAACTGAAGTGAGTCCAGAGGAGGGCCACAAAGATGACCAGAGGGCTGGAACATGTCTCCCATAAGTACAGGCCATGACAGTTGGGGCTCTTCAGCCTGGATAAAAGGCTTTGAGAAGACCTTGTAGTAGCCTTCCAGTATCTGAAGGGGAAGGCTGGGGAGGGACTATATACAAGGCCTTATACTGACAAGATGAGGAGTAATGGCAGAGGGGACATTTAAAGTAATTGTTAGGAAGAAGTTCTTTACAGTGAGGGTGGTGAAACACTGGCACAGGTTGCCCAGGAAGGTTGTGGCTGCTCCTTCCCTGGAGGTGTTCAAGGCCAGGTTAGATGAGACCTTGAGTGACCTGTTCTAGTAGGAGGTGTCCCTGCCTATGTCAGGGAGTTAGAACTAGATGATCTGTGAGGTCTCTTCTAACCTAAACCATTCTATGATTCTATGAAATTTTAAGCAAATGCTGAGAAGAGCAGACCTAAACTCCAAATGGTCACCTTACTCTTACGGTGACAGCTGTCTGATGCCTGACAAAATTATGCTGAATTTCATGAAGTCTCTGTAATAGAAGTGGCTTCAAGATACTCTGCTGGTGGATTAGGGAGGAAAGTGATGCACATGTGAAATAACTGGCTAAATATGAAGTCTACAGAATCTCATCAAGCTACAAAAGGGCAAAATGTTTCTAAAGTCTTTCCTCAAATACAAGAAACATAATTTGAATGCAGATGAATAATTCATCATTAATAATAATAACAACAATAATGATGACTTCGCCTTTGGGAATTACTGATCCTGCAAAGACAGAAATGGAATTTGAAAGCAAAGCACAGTGCATGAATTTATCTAAGTACGTATGGCTTTTTCCACTGTCACCTCTCCATAGTCTTAGTTTCACCTGCCACTGAAGAACAGCCTTGTCAAATTAAGAATATTTATCTCACTGAATACCACAGCCAGGTAAGAGTTCATCACAGCAAGACTGAAAGCAGAACTCCCTATACAGAGTTTAGTCCAGTCAAAGAGCAAGCATAATGCTGGAACGAATCAGCTGTCACCTGGGAGGTAGCTTGTCACTTATCTGACACTGACAGCTCTCCCTGGACTAAGGGGGAATGAGAGGCTGACCAGGCTGCATCCTAGAAATCTCTCTGACACAGCAGTAGTCAGTTTCAGAACAAGTAAATATAAAGTTCAACCCCTTGCTCTTCACCAGAGCAATTATAATGCTAAGAATTTCCTTGGGAGATAACATTATTCATATCTGAATTACAGCTGTGATTGCACATTTCATTCCCTTGTCTATATTACTAAGTAGGTCAAAGCACTGTCTGACCTCTTTTTTCCATGCACCAGTATTCTAGATATTACTCTGTGTTTGTGGAGAGCTGGAATGATGGTTACACAATCTTCAGAAGGACCAACTGCCTATGGATAGACTGACATTCTGTAAAGTGTGAAAAATGAGGTCATATGTCTATTTTATGAGGTTATGCTTATTTCACAAGCAACATTGCAAAACAGTAAAAAGAAAAAAGTACCCAAAAATCAAGGTTTAGAATTTGCTTTTTTTTTTTTAATGGAAATGTCAATCAAATCATGAAGTAAAACATTTAAGAAAAGCTGAGTTAATTTTCAATATTATACTAAGAACTCTACTGGGTAGCAAAGAGAAACTACTAAGCACTCTTGAGTCCTAAACAAAACCATTACAGCCCTCAAAAATATCCACCAAAATCTGACCAAATAAAAATATTTGAGGGAGATAACATTGTAGAAGTAGAAAAAAATTCTTTCAGAGAGGAAAATTTCCCTCGTAAACAGAACAGAATAGTTAGAGTCATGCATCAGAAAAGATAATGGAGTAAATTTTGCAGATGACACCAAGCTAGCAGCAGGTGTTGATCTGTTGGAGGGAGGATAGGAGAGTCTGGAAGCTAAGAGAGCCCTGCAGAGGGACCTTAACAGGCAGGATGAGTGGGCAAAGGCCAATGGTATGAGATTGAACAAGGCCAAGTGCAGGGTTCTACAGTTTGGCCACAACACAAGCACTACAGGCTGGGGACAGAGTGGCTGGAGAGCAGCCAGGAAGAAAGAGACCTGGGGGTACTGGTCTATTCAGTTGTGCACACTGCTGAAGAGGAGCCAGCAGTGTGCCCAGGTGGCCAGGAGAGCCAATGGCATTCTGGCCTGGATCAGGAACAGTGTGGCCAGTAGGACAAGGGAGGATATTCTTCCTCTGTACTCAGCACTGGTCAGGCCACGTCTTGAGTACCGTGTCCAGTTCTGGGCTCCTCAATTCAAGAGAGATGTTGAGGTGCTGGAACGTGTCCAGAGAAGGGCACCAAGGCTGGTGAAAGGCCTGGAACACAAGCCCTCTGAGGAGAGGCTGAGGGAGCTGGGGTTGTTTAGCCTGGAGAAGAGGAGGCTCAGGGGTGACCTCATTGCTGTCTACAACTACAACTTTACAGTGAGGGTGGTAAGGCACTGGAACGGGTTGCCCAGGGAGGTTGTGGATGCTTCCTCCCTGGAGGTGTTTAAGGCCAGGCTGGATGAGGCCTTGAGCAGCCTGCTCTAGTGGGAGGTGTCCCTGCCTATGGCAGGGGGTTGGAGCTGGATGATCCTTGAGGTCCCTTCCAACCTAAACCATTCTATGATTCTGTGATTCTAACTACTTGAAGGGAGGTTGTAGCCAGGTGGGGGTCGGTCTCTTCTCCCAGGCAACCAGCAACAGAACAAGGGGACACAGCCTCATGTTGTGTTGTCTAAGCTGGATGTTAGGAGAAAGTTCTTTCCAGAGAGTGATTTGCCATTGGAATGGGCTGCCCAGGGAGGTGTTGAAAAAAAGCCTGGATGAGGCACTAAGTGCTATGGTCTAGTTGACTGGATAGGGCTGGGTGCTAGGTTGGCCTGGATGAACTTGAAGGTCTCTTCCAACCTCGTTGATTCTATTCTATGATTCTATGAATATTAAAAAACTCACAAAACAAACTAACAAATGAAACAAAACCACAAACAAACAAAAACCCAAACATTTTTCAAAATTCTAAAGATTCATCAACAACCTTTTTCTAACACTAAAAATATTCTAGTGATGATTTTTTTTTTAATAAAATCTTTCTAACAGACATAGGTTATGTGTAGAGGGGAGAAAAAATAAAAGCAACTACCCCTCAACTACAAAACACCATTCATCTACAGAAAATGACAAACTGCAAATAATTTATGCAAGTGAAAGATGGAAATACCTAAGAGATTCTAGCAAAATGTTGACATTTTATATTAAACTAAGGCTAAAATAAAGATGTAGTCCTTTCTTCATCTGTTTAACAGAAAAAAAAATACTAATTGAAGAAAGCAGAGAAAAAACCTCTAAGCCTCAAATTTTCTATGCTTCATATTTGGAGGGTTTTTTTCCATGTTTTTTGATTCATAAGACTTCTCTGAAACAGGATTAGACCTAATGCAGCATCCCAAGCATGATTGATCATACCTAAAGCAGAACTGTGATAGAAAGAAACCAGCACTTCGGATGTAAGTGTGGATAAAATATCTAAAGATAAGATATGATTGACATAAAAATCTCATTTTAAATATCACCACAGGTCTGTACTTTATGGGATAAAGCAATCTCATCCTGACAGATGAACTGTTTGAGATGAAGCACCTGTGATGCATAGAGGCCATATAAAATAATAACCAGGGCTCCATAAAACTGATTCAGGGACTTCTGATCTCCAGAGGTTTAGAAGACTCTCTCCAGCCTGTTTGACACTGCCAACTCAGAACAGATGCTTCTGTGTCTGGCCATGGCACTGGAGGAGAACACTGCTGCAGTGTGGAGAGGGCATGAACAGCTACAGCTTCAAAGAACTTTACCAAAGCCCCCACTTCCTGGCATTACAATTGAGGCAGTGAACACTACTCATCTGTGAAGAAGAACCAGCTGGTTAGTTTATGAGGTCTTGCTAGAGTAAAATCAGGTGAGGCAAACCCAGTAATTAAGAAATCACATAGAAGCTAACATTTACCATATTCTCCTGCTGGCATAATTGATTTCAACATACTAAACAGTGTGGCATTAAGCATCTTTAAACCATATCTATTTTATATTTAGATTTCAGAATCACGAATAAACTTCACCCTCCTTAATAGTAACTTTCTACAGCTTACTCTTTCATGACTTACTACAGCACACTTGTATTTTATTTCTCCAGTTCTCCTGTGCATTATCTCTTCTTCAGTTTTCATTGGTTCAAGAATACAGTGTTGAAAAAATAGCCAAACCTCTCCATAAAAGAATTTAGAGGAAATGCTAGAAAGATCCACTAGAAGGAGCTAGCACTATGTCTAACTTCAAAATACCACAATCGTTTAGATCTATCATCAGTTTAAGGGGCAAATAATTCCTTGATGTTCAAAACAAAACAAACAACAACACCCCCCCCAACTTTTATTTTTCAGATCTTTTAACTTCATAATCAAACGCAGAAAGTGTACAGTTGTCAGTGACATGCTACATAATTTTAACAAAGAACAACTTTCTATTTCAGTGTAGCGTTTTCTCCCTTCTGAAAAATGAATTTTATTATAGATATTGTCAATATTGTTATAACTAGCAGCCACATAGTATGAAAAACAGCTCTCTCTGATGAACTTTATGGAGTTGCATTTCTATTTTGTTAAAATCTAGAGCAGATTCACTCCTGGAACTAAACTCTTCTCTCTATATCTCTGTCTTATATATCTATATATATATCTCTATATCTCTGTCTTACATATCTTATATATCTCTGTCTTATATATCTTATATATCTATATCTTATAGATCTTACATATCTATATCTTACATATCTATATCCCTGTCTTATAATCCAAATAAACACAGTTTATGCTGCCAAAAAAAATAATCACTGAATCTGTCCATAAACACACTAACAAGAACAGATTTTATGGTAGAACTATGCTGACTGCAACCTTTGCTTAATTGTGTACCTTCTGTTGTCTTCCTATTAATAATAAATATTTAGTGCATCAATAATTTATGAAATATTAATTCAGTTGGAAAAAAAAATGTAAATTTTACTATCAGTTCAGCACAACAAAAGCAGCTAAGTAGCAGGAAAGCAAAATTACATCTATTTTTTTCCATGCTAGGCAGGCAAATTGACTTTTGGTTGTAGAGACTTACTGGTCTGTAACTGCTTTTCTCTGGCACGCATGTCAGTAAGTATTTGTTTGAAGTGGCTGGTAAAAGCAGCAAGGTCAGCATCCAGAAACACTGGCCCTTGTTCCTTCTCTTTAAGCGCTTGACTTTGAGCCTTTAGCCGTTCAATTTGAGGCTGAAGGGTTGACATTCGAATGATTTCATCCTGCGTGTTTGAATGAAAACCATCAGGATAATGCCATTTAACAAATTAAACCAAACAGTGTCAGTTTCAATGCACATTACACAACTGTTTTCTTTTAGTTACATTTAGAATGAATTCAACATTTTTAACCTTATCTCAAAAATTATGAAGCATAAAAGGAGAAGTGAAGATGCACAACGTTCCCTAGCTGCCCCACAGTAACACTTTACAAGTTGCAGGTAGGGTAGGGTAGGGTGGGATAGAGTAGGGTTAGAGCAGAACGCTGCAGGTGTTCAAGAAAAGCCTGGATGAGGCACTTAGTGCCATGGTCTAGTTGACTGGATAGATCTGGGTGATAGGTTGGACTGGATGATCTTGGAGGTCTCTTCCAAGCTGGTTGATTCTATGATTCTATGACAGGGCTATTGCAGCTGGACAAGACAGAATGTTCATCTAGTCCAACTGCCTGACCACTTCAGGGCTGATCAAATTAAAACAGGTTGTTAAGGGCGTAGTCCAAATGTCTCTTAAAACCTGACAGTTTTTTTTGCCTGTTCTGATATTCAACCACGCTCTCAATAAAGAAAATATTCATAATTTTCATTCTAAACCACCCATGGCACAGCTTTGAGGTATTCCCATGCATCCTGGCACTGGATCCCAGGGAGAACCTCTCTCTCCACTTCCCCTGCTCAAGAAGCTGTAAAGAGCATTGAAGTTGTGCTGTTGTATCTTCAAGAAACTTTGTGTACACTGCAATGTTTGCAACTACCAAGTAAAAAGGAATGAGAAAAGTAAACATACAGCACATAATGTATCTACTCTAAGAGAAGCTTTCTGCAAGGAAACAGAGAACTCCTCTAAGCACAATGACAACTTGAAAATGCCTGAAAATAGAATAGAATCAACTAGGTTGGAAGAGACCTCCAAAATCATCCCATCCAACCTAGCACCCAGCCCTATCCAGTCAAAAAGACCATGGCACCAAGTGCCTTATCCACTCTTTTCTTGAACACCTCAAGGGACAGTGACTCCACCACCTGCCTGGGCAGCCCATTCCAATGCCAATCACTCTCTCTGGGAAGAACTTCCTCCTAACATCCAGCCTATACCTCCCCTGGCACAACTTGAGGCTGTGTCCCCTTGTTCTGTTGCTGGTTGTCTGGGAGAAGAGACCAACCCCCACTTGGCTACAACCTCCCTTCAGACACCTAAATTTGGGATTTAAACATTGTTTTCAGTTTGAGAGCTTCTAGAGCCATATATTTCATAGAGATATGGTGTTTTACAAGTATCTCATGCAATGTACAATTCATGACTACTTCTCAGTGCGTTCCTGTCAAATGTTACCAGCATGTAAGTAATCCTCACCCACAGAGAGAAGCAAATTTCTACTACGGTGCAACACACAAATGAAAACATTTAGTGAGATCAGTAAGCAAACTGGTGTGACCATTTTTGTGCAACTACTGTAATTCTTTCATATCATGGCAGATTTTTTTCCCCTCTGACTACAAAATTCACCCTCCACCAAAAAGCAGAGAATGTAACAAGCTAAGTGGTTTGCAGTGGCAGAATTTTAAACTTGACCACGAAGAAAATTTTTGGCCCAAATCATTGAGAACAAAAATCCAAGACAGAAAAAAAGAGAAAAAAAAGAAAAAGGGGAAAGGGGGACAAG
>WAAF01013746.1:26179-171567 GCA_013400475.1 Tricholaema leucomelas | reverse complement strand
AAAAGGGGAAAAAAGGGGAAAAAGGGGAAAAAAGGGGAAAAAAGGGGAAAAAAGGGGAAGGAAAAAGAAAAAAGGGAAAGGAAAAAAAGGAAAAAGAAAAAAGGGAAAGGAAAAAGAAAAAAGGGAAAAGAAAAAGAAAAAAGGAAAAGGGAAAAAGGAAAACAGGCAAATCAAAAAAAAAGAAAAAGAAAAGAGAAAATGGAAAACAGAAAAAGAAAATGGAAAAGAGGAAAAAGAAAAAAGAAAAGAGAAAATGGAAAAAGGAAACCAGGAAAAAGAAAAAAGGAAACAGGAATCCAGGAAAAAGTAAGAAATAGAAGAATGTAAAAAGAAAAATGAAAAAAAAAAAACAACTAAAAATGAAAAAAAGGAAAAGAGGAAAAGGAAAAGGAAAAGGGAAAAATGAAAGAAGAAAAAAGAAAAAAGACAAAAAGACAAAAAAAAGTAAAAAGAAACACGAAAAAAACATAACAGTAAAAAGGAAAAAAAGGGTTTAGTGGTAGAATTGTCTCAAATTAAATATTTAAGTACCATAGTAACAATATATTTGGGGCAGAGCTTTACACAGCCATATGCTAGGTTCTATTACCTTGTTACTTCTTTATCAGTCATTCTTCTCATCTAATCATTTTCATTAATTACATTGCAAAGAGGAGTCCATTTACCACTTCGCTATTGAAATCATGTATGTTATAATCTGGCCCACTGAGGGAACATCTATGACCCACAGTATCACAGAAAACTTGGAGAAGAATCTCTAACCTTGCATTTTTCCAATTGAGTTTTTACTACAGAAGGGTCTGTTGCTGGTGTGGGTTGTGCTTTTAGCCAGCTTTCTGCAGTAATTGCTGTCTGCTCCAGTTGCTGAAGCTGGGAGTAGAAGTCAATGATTTTATTTTGGTACTCCAGCCATGCCACTCTTTCACTCAGCAGCTGACAGAACTCAATCCAGCGGCTCTTCAGCTGCTCCGAGGCTTGTCTGATGTTGTCCGCATTCAGACCCTCTAGAAAGAAAACAAGAGAAGATGACACTTACATGTCACAAAGAAAAGGAATAGAAGAAAAAAAAAATACATGAATTTAATTTCTGTATAGGAGAGCTCATAAACCCAGTTAATTATTTATCATCAAATAACAATCCTCAACATACAGATGTTACACATTAGTGGAGAAAGCATTTAAAGAATCTTTTAAGTTGCTGCCAGGCTGCTTTTGTTGCTATGGGAATGGATTATAAAGTGTGTTAAAGAAGAATGGGAATAAAACAAAGTAGAGATACAATACATAAAGCTAATTAAAAGAGTTGTAAGGAATAAGAAAATGCCTGACAGTTGGATTTTGAAAACTGTCTAGACTGTAATTAGATTTTAATGTACAAGACTATTTGGTTTTTATACAAAAAGACAGTTTTAAATGAATGGAAACTGTATTCCACTGTTATTTCAATGTTTCTGGTAATTCAACTCTTAAGTTAACAGGATCACAGAAACATTCAGGTTGGAAAAGGACCCTCAGGACCACCAAGTCCAGCCAATAACTCTATTCTACAAAGTTCACCGCTAAACCATATGTAAACAACCTTTAAACACATCCAGGGCCAGTGACTCCACCATCTCCCTGGGTGACCCATTCCAACGCCTGCCCACTCTTGCTGGGAATGTTTTTTTCCTAATGTCCAGTCTAAACATACCCAGTGGCAGCTTGAGGCCATACATCTTGTTCTATCACTAATTACTCCTGAGAAGAGACCAGGAGCAGCAACTCCACAATGCCCTTTCAGGTAGCTGTAGACAACAACGAGGTCTCCCCTCAGCCTCCTCTTTTTCAAACTAAACAGCCCCAGCTCCCTCAGTCACTCTTCCTAAGATTTATTCTCTAGGCCCTTCCCCAGTTTTGTTGCCCTCCTCTGCAGTCAATCCTGCACGGAGGTAGCAATAGGGACAGAGGAATCAGCAAGTTTGCAGATGACCCCAAGCTGTGTGGCACAGTTGACTTGCTAGAGGGAAGGGATCCATCCAGAGGGACCTGGACAGGCTGAAGAGGTGCCCAGGCCAATCTCATGACATTCAACAAGGCCAAGTGCAAGGTCCTGCACCTGGGTTGACACAATCCCAAGCACAAATCCAGGCTGGGTGGCGACTGGTGGACAGCAGACCTGAGGAAAAGGACCTGGGGGTCTGGTTAATGAAAAGCTCACCAAGAGCCGGCACTGTGCACGTGTAGCCCAGACAGCAACCGTGTGTGGCCAGCAGGGCAAGGGAGGAGATTCTCCCCCTTCACTCTGCTCTTGTCAGACTGCACCTGGAGTACTGTGTGCAGTTCTGGAGCCCTCAACACAAGAAGGACATCAAACTTTTGGAGTGAGTCCAGAGGAGTCCATGAAGATGATCAGAGAAGTGTAGCAGCTCTGCTACGAGGACATGCTATGAGAGTTTGGGCTCTTCAGCCTGGAGAAGAGAAGGCTTCGAGGAGACCTTGCAGTGGCCTTCCACTATCTGAAAGGGGCCTACAGGAAGGCTGAGCATGGACTATTTACACAGTCTAGTAATGACAGGATGAGGAATAATGGGTTTAAACTGGTAGAGGGGACATTTAAACTAGATGTTAGGAAGAAGTTCTTTACAGTGAGGTTGATGAAACACTGGGACAGGTTGCACAGGGAGGTTGTGGCTGCTCCCTCCCTGGAGGTGTTCAAGGCCAGGTTGGATGAGGCCTTGAGCGACCTGTTCTAGTGGGAGGTGTCCCTGCCTATGGTAGGGGTTGGAAATAGAAGATCCTTGAGGTCCTTTCCAACCTAAACTATTCTATGATTCTAATTATTTACTTTAAGGTAAAAGAGCTCTGTATACTCTGTCAAGGAAGTAAGGCAATATATATGAAAGATAAATTAAGGGGTCTTACAGTAGGATTATTTATAATTATTCTAAAATTAAGTTAATCCTCTCATTTATTTTTCAGTCAAAGTTTAAAAAAGATTCTTAACCTCTTACTGGCAGAATATGCAAGGATACACAGAAACACTCAGGTTGGAAAACACCCTCAGGATCACCAAGTCCAACCTATAATCCTACTCTACAACATTCACCTTAAATATGGATCAATATGGATAAATATGGATCAATAGGATCCATATTGGGTTTAAAAACAATTACATCTCAATACAATGAGTAATGTTATATGCTCAAGAATATTTTTGGTAACTTTATCACTTAGTCATATACTCATTAACCAGTAAAAGCGCAGTCCTGTTTCTATCAAAAATAATCAAATTGATTTTTTTTTTGATTTCCTAAAAACAAGTGTAAAGGCAAATGAATTAAAAAAGCCTTCAGTTCTATACTTCTGTGATTTTTTATATGCTGTCAGTATGGTTTATCTTGTTTGCAACCTATATTCCCAACTTGTAGGAAAACATCTTTACCATGGGTAAAATACATCAAAATTCATACGCAGTTTTTGAAGGTAAGCTATAAGAAATTAAATCCTAATTACAATTAAAGAAATGAAAAAACAAAAAGCATTGGAAACTTACTATAATAACATTTTCTAAGGAATTACTATAATGCATGTTATATAGCAAACCATACTAAACAATACACCAGGATCATCTCTGTGGTGAGCCACCAGAGCTCTCCAGCAAATCCTATTCTGGATTCAGCTCAGGGCTACTCTATTCAGAGTCACTTGGAAACAGACTGTGCAGTACCTGATAGTGGTTCCCTGGACATTTTGTATTTCTGGAATGTTGCCCTAGCCAAGCAAATTGTACATGATGATATCATAAAGTACAAGACAAAAAAAGGTAGAAAACCAGGAAGCCAGTACTAGTGGGAGATAATGCCAGTGGTGGTGGCTGGAGTGGCTATAGATATGCATTATACTCCAGTCACTGCATAGCACAGTCTAAAGGCTGAGCAAAGGTATAAAATAAAGCTTAAAGCATAGAGAAAAATCAGTATTTTGACACATCTTAACAAAATTCAACAGTGATCTGGTCTTTTGTGTGTGCATGTGCTTGCAGTCTAGAGATGTGGTATGCCTAACCACATTTACTTAAAGTTCAGTATCTAATGGACAGAGAGCAACACTGGACAATGCAGCATAAATCTGAATGGCACAGCATGTCTAAATAACAATATTCAAAGATGAGCAAATATATAGATACTGAATCTTTCCAACAGCAAGAACAAACACATAAATAGAAGAGAAGCCTTTAACTGGGCTATATTTCAGCAATTGTTTCTGTCTAGTTGTGACTTCAGTTATAAAAATGCTGTAGATTCCTAGCACAGAGCAGGTATCTTTGCTGATGTGTCAGTCTCTGATTACCTCTGAACCTGAAAGATGCTGCCTAGAGTTTGGCACAGTAGCTAAAAATCAAACAATTAACAAACAAACAAACAAAAAAACCCCACTGAAACAAGCAAACAAACAAAAAGCTCTCAAACAAAGAAACAAACTAAAACCCCCACTTCTATTTTCCTTCTCTTCCCAATGTCACAGTCTCCAAAGTACCCTTAGACAAAACAATGACTACCAGGGTAAGTGATGTCATAGATTCTTGTTTTATAATAATGCTTTTCACTGTAATTTTCTTCAAGGATTCAGAGAGGAATCTATTTCAGATGAAAGTCTAGATTTACCAGATCCTCTTTTCTTCTTTACACTCATGTCCCCTCAACACAATATTAAATGTGAAAATATCCAGTATCATTCTATTTTGTTCAATCCTTCTCTCTAATATCTAAATTTTGAGTCTAAATGCAGTTCCACAAGCACAGAGGTGAACAAAGAAATGCTTTTGCTCATCATGTAATGGAAGTGGACAGCACAAGGCTGAAGTGTGTAGAGCTATGAATGGTAGAAGATTGCAAAGTTACACCTCTATTAGGCAACACAACAGCCTACTGGAATAAAAGTCTCATCTAAAAATCTCCATAGAATGCATTTTTACAACTCTCTTAATGCACAGTTTGTTCAGGTAACTCCAAGTTGTCTATCAGATGCCAGTATGGTATTTCCAGAAGGATGTAGGAACATGGCCGTTACTTGAACTTGAAATTATTTGGTCAAATTGGTTGGAATTTTGTCTTATTCTGGAGAAAAGTAGTCCTCCATCTCATTGAAAATGACAAATTAGTAACTACTGGAGTCATTGATCACGTTCATGTTTTCATTTCACAGTCTCACAGTATCACCAAGGTTGGAAGAGACCTCACAGATCATCAAGTCCAACCTGTTACCACAGAGCTCAAGGCTAGACCATGGCACCAAGTGCCACGTCCAACCTTGCCTTGAACAGCTCCAGGGACGGCGACTCCACCACTGCTCCCTGGGCAGCCCATTCCAGTAGCCAATGACTCTCTCAGTGAAGAATTTTCTCCTCACCTCGAGCCTAAACTTCCCCCGGCGCAGCCTGAGGCTGTGTCCTCTCATTCTGGCGCTGGCCACCTGAGAGAAGAGAGCAACCTCCTCCTGGCTACAACCACCCCTCAGGTAGTTGTAGACAGCAATAAGGTCACCCCTGAGCCTCCTCCTCTCCAGGATAAACAATCCCAGCTCCCTCAGCCTCTTCTTGTAGGGCTTGTGCTCGAGGCCTCTCACCAGCCTCATCGCCCTTCTCTGGACACGCTCAAGGATTTCGATGTCCCTTCTAAACTGGGGAGCCCAGAACTGAACACAGTACTCAAGGTGTGGTCTAACCAGCGCAGAGTACAGAGGCAGAATGACCTCCCTGCTCCTGCTGACCACACCATTCCTGATGCAGGCCAGGATGCCATTGGCTCTCTTGGCCACCTGGGCACACTGGTGTAAATGAAGAATCTGAAGCTTTCTTTCATGGTAATTACTGATTTCTTCAATATGTTTAGCAACTTCAGCAACCACTAGCTTTCATTCACGACGTTCTCATCAGTCCCCTTACTCTATTTCACTCATGGCAGTAAGGCATACTAAAATCTGACAAACCAGTGAAGGAAAAAAAAATACAACCCCCATTCTCTGGTGAAATAATATTATTTTAAGAATTGTATTTAATAATCTTTTCATGTTTCACATTCTAAATTATTTTATATAATCAGTACATATATACTGTACCCAAAGGGGAAAAAAAATATCTGAAGTGCATCCATTAGTTTTATTAACTTATGTAACGTGCATAACAACTTGTGTCTGAATATTTTTAATTTTGCAGTACCTTATATGCAAATACTTTGAAATTGCCACTTAAAATGAAATATGTCTTACTAAGTGCATTTAGCATAGAATAATGTGGTATATTATCTGTGGGCTTTATACCTTTCAACTCGTAAGTGTGTGAAATAGTAACTCAGAAGATAATATCTTTTCTTCCACTGAGCAGTGGCACTTAACATTTGCATGGTTTATCACAGCTAATTCATTTGTATTCACTTTCATGCTGCCTATCAAATTCCTCTATGTATTCATTACGATGTTCTGTCACTTTTATTCTAAAGTAATATAACAGTCAGGTGTCTATTAGAACTGCTAAAATGCTTCACTCAACAGATTTGTTATTCTATTTTAGAACAGAATTCAGTAAATAAAAATAGACTAGATTTTTTTTCCTAGGAACACTGGTAAAAATCAGATGTCAATTTTCACTGATTACAGTCAGTGAAACTTCTTTAAAAGCAAGGGCAAGAAGAAGCAGATCATGGCCCATGGAGAAGACTGGTGGGTAAAGAATCCTTCACCACAGCTATCAACAATTTCCCATGTGATGGGAAAAGTCTTTCAAATGGCAATGTGCAGACACACTACTAACACACACAAAAACTGTGAGATGGCAGGTCCTCCTAATGCAAAATATTTTGCTGGCAACAGCTGAAAGCATTTAATAGGGCAGAAATAATGCCCTATATAAGTAAATTTCCTGACAATATAGTCCTCTGTGCTAAGAAATGAAAAAAAAAAGGAAACTCTAAATACACCAATCCAATATTATCTAGATTTTTAATCCAATTTTTTACTTATTCCCCTATCATACCAGAGTAAAAAAGGGCAAGACCATAAATACAAATCACGCTACAATTACATTCATGGTTTATAATCCATCAGAGACCTTCATCTTTTTGTGCTCTTCATCTGTCACATTCACAATCGTGGTGGTGACCAAAAATGAAGCATATGTTATGTAAGAGAAGCCAAGACTTTACTAATGGCATAATTGGAATCTTAAGAGTATAATCATAATTTGTCCAGCTATTTTATATCTGGACATATATTTTAGCAACAAGTTCATTACTATGTGGGTGGTGGACTACTGGAATAGGCTGCCCAGAGAGGTGGCAGAGGCCCATTCCCTGGACATATTCAAGGTGAGGGTCAAGGGGGCCGTGAGCAACCTGATCTAGTCAAGGACATCCCTGCTGACTGCGGGGAGAGGTTGGACTAGATGACCTTTTGAGATCCCTTCTAGCCTGGACCATTCTATGATTCTATGATGTAATGGATACACAGTGAGTAAAAAATAATAATGCAGTTATTGTCATTACTTTATAACTGACAGATGCCTTAAATCTGTTTTTCTTGCACAGTCTTTTAGCTACAGATTACACTGCAAACACATGACAGTCATCAACTGAATCACTGACTGCTTTCCCTAGAGACAAGTACCATACAGTACACCACACAGAATACAAATCAGCATTTGTAATTTGTAAATTGTGATAGTTAAAATGTTTTTTTTTATTCAAGGTAACACAGTACATCTTCCCTCCACTAGATGCTAAAATGCATGCTTCCCACAAATCCATAAAGGCAGAAAAACTGCAGTTCCTTCCCATGTTATAGAAAGGCATTCCAGCATTAGAAGAGGAAGGTATGTAGGCATTGTCAGTCTGTTCTATTGAGATAAAGACTCTATGACCCAAATTAATTTCAACAAGCCACACAAAGAATGAGGAAGCTCAGCTGAATTACTCTAAAAGCATGAAGCTACATAACTTTATTACAGTCTGTAAGTTTAAAGGTTTTTTTTTGGTGAGGGTTTTTTTTTGTCATTGTTGGGGTTTTTATTCTGGTTTGGTTTTGCATGTTTGCTTGTAACACAGCCTTTAGTTCTATATCAATTTAGAGATTATTTCATTAACTGCAATTGCATGAGATCATGATTTGTAAGAACAGACAAACAGAACATTTCTTGTATTTACAAGTGCAAAAGCTGAGCATAATAGTTAATTTCCCCTACACCCAAAGTATTATGAATACCTAGCAAGATATTCCATTTGCAAATCCTTTGCTGAAATCCTCTTACAGTTGTTCTCAACTTACGTTAATTATTTAATTCTACTGTCTACTGCTCCCACCTGGTGGTGATTATTTAATCATTTCATACACTATTCATAGAATAGTCTGGCTTGGAAGGGACCTCCAAAGGTCATCTAATCCAAACCCCTTTGCAGTCATCAGGGGCATCCTCAACTAGGTCAGGTTGCCCAGGGCCTTGTCAAGCCTCACTTTGAATATCTCCAAGGATGGGGGCTCAACCAGCTCCCTGGGCAAACTGTTCCAGTGTTCCATTACCCTCATGGCAAAGAACCTGTTCCTAACATCTAATCTAAATCGGCTGTTCTTCTCTAGTTTGAAGCTATTGCCCTTCATCCTACAACTACAGGCCTTTGTAAAGTCTCTCTCACTCCTTGTCATAGATCACCTTCAGGTCATTATTAGGTGGCCCCAGAGTCTTTTCTTATCCAGGCTATTCTACAATTCCTACTCTACAAATCTGTTTTGCAGCAGTGAAGTAGCTGAAAGTCCCATAAACATTTAAGGCTACAAGCTCAGAACGTTTTGTGGGAATGCAATGTGAGAGGGAATAATAACAAGCATTTTGACCTTCATTCCCACAACTTCAGGATGCCTCCCATGGCTGGAGGAAAGATAGTGGGACACCTGGTTAATAAGAAAAACAAGGTGTGATATATGTAAAAGAGTGGGCTGTACTTGCCTAGACTATGCTAATGTGTAGGTGTGTGCTCTGTGGTCAAGGCTACATGAATGGAGTGAGAATGAACAATAAAGGTTTTTGGTGGATTCACACTGAATTGTGTGGAGTCCCTCACTAATGGTGTTTCTCTTCTCAAAAGAATTGTTTCTTCCCTAAAATCATGAGAGAAAAGAATTCTCAGAAGCAATTAACCTATTAATTAACAGTACTGGAAAAGTAATATACAATATGCTAGTGAGTTTTGCAACTAAACCTGAAATTACTAACCGCAATGTGCTATATTAACTAAAGAAAATTAAGCTGGTATTCTTGAAGTGCAACTCTGCGCTCCCCCAAAAGAAGAGTGGGGCACTGCTAAATGTGAAGAGATTCCATTCAAAATAACAACCTTGACAGCACACAGATTTTAAATATTGCCTTAAAAGTCTTGTATAACCAGTTCTCCAAGGCAAGGAGCATGGCCAAAACAAAAAAACTGATATATTCAACACGATCAGCCTCAAAAAACTGCCAAAATTATTTCAAAGAGGGCGCTGATGTTACCAGATGCCCTTCAGTCTACTCACTGAGCCTGGGAAGGGAACATCTGCAACAACTGTTACAGTAACGACAATTAAATATATCCCACACATTAAATATAGTCACTTAAAATACTGCATCTTTATACTTAAGAAAGATAATCTTGGGATTCCATGAAGTTTGCTTAGCTGACCAGTGGGCACCTTAAACTCAATGTATTTTATTTCTAGGAATTACATTCTTAGTTCTTCATTATAACAATTTAATAGCAAATAAATCTTCTGAAGCTCAGCACATTCCGTGTCTGTATTCCTGGCAATCATAATCAGTACCACAAATGCTGGCCTGTGTTTAATATTAGTTAGACATTCTTTAATATCAAGGACAATGGAATGACTCACAATTCTACTTCCATCTACCTTTCTCTGGGTTTTTGTTAAAGATATCAAAAAGTTTAAAAAATAATGGCAGAATAGAATTTATTTTGTGATTGACTAAAAAAATAAAACAAAACCCCAAACCAAATTTTTTTTTTTTTTTTTGAGTTGTATAAACTTTTACATTTCCTAACTTGGAAAAGCCAAATGCCAGTTTCTTCCAAAACCCAATATATGTTTTGTATTTTCTATGATACAGTACATTACAGCAATATGTGAAGTACAAAGCATAGATGTTATAAGCCAGTAAACACTTTTTTCACTGTTCAGAGCAATGCTTTCAGAACTTTCTAACTCAGATGAGTTAATGTACCCTCAAAAGCTCAGCATACTCAGAGAATAAGGTTACAGCTGAAGTCTGTGTGACAGGTTGGACTGGATGATCTTGGAGGTCTCTTCCAACCTGGTTGATTCTATTCTATTCTATTCTCTGCACAGAACAGGCTGTTAACGTACAGCTTGTTACTGTGAGCAAGTTTTACACACATATTTCTTTTCATGGTACTAAAGTGGTAAGGCTTTTTTCCTCCCTCTTTTCTAATTAACAGATTTAACAATCAGAAATAATAAAAGAAATATATGGCAATATTATTTTACTGTTCCATTTAGGCAGCATTTGTTAATATAATTCTCGTGATAAATGTGAACCTGTGCATTTTTCAAATCCCTAAGAAGATTATCTAAATCAACTCCCATGTAATTACCATTCACCATCTGTTCCACCAGGGCCTCAGCTGATCTGCTGGCATCTTGCAGTTTTCGGTACTTCTCAGGCTTTTCTCGCTGGATGGCCTGCAGCATGACAGGAAAGGTGAGTATTTCAACAGAGGGATTTTGAAGAATAAAACTAATTAATCTCAGGGATATCTTCTGATTTCTCAGGGTCATTTAACCTGCCATACTGCACTGCCAGCCTCCTGATTTGCAATGAAAGCTGTAACACATACCATCAGGAAGGGAGTTAGTCACGAAGTCAGATACATAAACCGAGTATCAGAACACAACAGAGCTGACAAATGACACACGTCACTATGTTACAGCCAAATAAAAGACAAACAAATTAAGAGCAATTCAAAGCCCAATGTTTCAGAATAAAAATATTTGTTCAACACAAATTCCTCCTGGGAGAACATATTTGCTCATTTCTCACAATAAAAGCAAGAATTGAGCATGTTAAGTGAATCACAGGGTTTCATAGCATACTGCAGTGCTGAACCCATATACTCTGATTGCTTCGTTCTTTGCAAAAAAAGATCCTTAAAAAATCACCCCCACCCCAAAAAAACCGCACAAACACCCAAACAAAACCCTTTAAAATGCGTATTAAACTAGCTACCTGCCATGGCGGGGCTGTAGGCCAGAAAATAGGCTTATTTCTATTCCTCACTCAGCTTTTGCGCTGTGTGGACATGCTTGCCTACCCCAGACAGAAGGTAAACACGTTGAAGGCACATTGTGGGGACAGAGGGCTCGGCGCCACACTGCCTGGCTGCTCAGGGCCCACGGGGTAGTCTCGTTGCATAAGCTCACGCGTTGGGCGTGTGGCTTGCTCGTGCTTTTTCCATATTTGGGGGTACCGCACCTGTGGGCCTTCCCAAATATGGCATGTCCCTGCCTGACGACAGAAGCCTATTGGACAGTGCTATGGCCGACAAACCCATCGATCTCCATACATTGCTAATAAATGGTGTAATCTAAGTAAACAAGGCACCCTCCTTTGCCTTGGGGACCTTCCTTTTGCCTTTGGCTTTTGCCTCTGGCTTTTGCCTCTTGCCTCCTGTTTTCGGCTTTCGCCACCCTTTTCATTCTCATCCCGTCTGACTTCTGCCTGAGGCTACTGCCTTTGTCCCATGACGACCTGCAGCGATTCAGCCTGATCTTCTCAGACAGCGTGCCCCAGAACCCGAAGAACTGTTACCCCACGGGGATCAACTCCGTGACTGCCTTCACCTCATTTTGGGAACCACAGATACGAAAACTCTGATTTGTGAGTACTTAAACTCTCTTATTCAAGCTGCAAAGGATCTTTATTGACTCCACCAGTGGCACTTTCTGCCACAAGACTCTCTGATTTGAGCAATTGGAGCGCCTCTAAAACTTATACCAAATTGTTTAACTCAATAGTAAATAAACATTCTGTAGAGTAATTTCACTAACAGTGTACAAAGGATTTGTGTGGGTTTATTGTATATTAGTTTGGGGAAATTTTTGTATATATTAATAATTATTTAATAACAATCAAATCGGCCTCGGCTCTCCCCAAAATTCAAATTAAACCCCTTTACAACACTACCTAACAAACAGGATCACAGGATATTAGAGGTTGGAAGGTATCCAAGGAGATCATTGAGTCCAACCCCCCTGCCAGAGCAGGACCATACAATCTAGCACAGATCACACAGGAACACATCCAGACAGACCTTGAAAGTCTCCAGAGAATGAGACTCCACAACCTCTCTGGAGAGCCTGTTCCAGTGCTCTGTGACCCTTACAGTAAAGAAGTTCCCGCTTGTGTTGAAGTGGAATCTCTTGTGCTGCAGCTTACACCCAAACATACAAAAAATATATAGCAGACATCTGTACATGAACTACTAAGAATTAGAGTTAACTGCAGACAACACAGGCTTCTAGATACATATTTTATCTTATACTCTCAATTCACTTTTCTGTACTCAAAAATTTCTCACCCACGTTCAGGCTACCACTCAGGTTAGCTGCTAAAGACCATCAAAGGCTAGCTGTTCAAGTTTCAGGATATACCAGGAATCTCTGCTTCTAGTTTAATTATGAGAAGGAAAATAAAGTGATTTTAGATCTCACAATCCCTCAATGCTGTCTCTCAATTAACTTTCTGAAGTCACTCTGTTGATTTTAAACTAATAGTTGTAGAATTTAGTTCTAATTTAGCTTTAAATCAGAATCTCAAAGCAGCATGGGGCTAAAGCTAAGTTTACCAAAAACAACACAAACTATACACCTCCCAGAGATTCTGACCAACACAGTCTCCCATAATGTCCCATAAATGAGACTCCCTGACTTCACTGCAGCAGACACACACATACAAAATGATATTATAGAAACATTAGCAGTAGAATAGACCTTTAAAATAATCAAGCCATAACCAATGACTATGACCACTAAACTATATCCTGAAGCGCCACATCTACACACTTCTTGAACAGCTCCAGAGATGGCGACTCCATCACCTCTCCTGGTAACCTGTTCCAATGCCTCACCACTCTCTCAGTAAAGAATTTTTTCCTAATACCAAACCTAAACCTCCCATGGCACAACTACAGCCTATTTCCTCTCATCCTATCACTAGTTACTCGCAAGAGGAGACTAGCACCAACCTCACTTCAACCTCTTTTCAGGTAGCAACATCTCCCTTTAACCTTCCCTTCTCCACACTAAACAACCCCAGTTCCCTCAGCTGTTCCTCACATGACATGCCCTCCAAACCTCTCATCAGCTTCACTGATCTTCTCCAGACACCTTCCAGGACCTCAGTGTCTTTCTTAATGTGCGGCACCCAAAACTGAACACAAATCTGCCACAGCTAATCATGCAGGGCATGTATGAAAAAGACAAGACAGAACCTTGGCTATGGCTTCTTAAACTGGCTGATCCCTCTAGGCTTCCAGATTGCCTTGTTTGGTTCCACAGTCAAGGTATATTCTATTCTGCATAACTTGACTTCTCGGGCAAAAATATTGCTTGCAGTTGGAAAGAAATCTCAAATAGGTGTCTAAGAAAGTATTTAGTGGAATAATTTTATACACTTGATGTTTGAAAATTCTTTTTTTCAAATGGATTGCTATTCTTCAGAGGAATTAATATAAACACCTTGAATAAACTCTCTTAAACTATTTTTTAAAGAGTGATGCTTAAAACATCTCCAGCAGCTCCCTGGAAAACTTCCCTCTGGGAGGAGATGCTCAGAACTTTAAGGAAGCTTTTAAGTTAAATTCACACATTTCTGCAGCCTACTCGTAACCACCACTTCTTTGTGCAAATAGAAATGATTAAACAGGCTTTCTAACAGTAAGCCAAAGCTTCTATCAAACACTTTCAGTGAGACAATTTTGCACAAATAAAATACATACAGGATATTTAGTGAAAAATTAAGGATGTAATCTTCTGAATTTTTAAACATACCCTTAATATAGGCAAAATTGAATACTCCTGAGTTAAAGATGACTGTATTAATTAGTCACAGTTTTTGTAGGTAAATAAAATCTTCTACTGTTCCACTGTAAACTTTAAATATTTTCAAAATTTAAAGAAAACAACAAACCAAACCCAAACCTCAAAGAATCCATTAATTCTCTGCAGAGTTCCAGAATTTCTCATACATTCTTAACTAATCCTACCCTATCTATAATGCCAGGTATAATCAGCATGAGTCTAAACAGAAAGAACTCAAAGGATTCATTACAACTCTAAAATACATTGGAAATAATTTTACTCCATCTGTAATGCCAGATGTGTAATTATCATGAATGCAACTGCAGTGAGCACAAATGAATCATAAAACAACCCTAAAATATACTAAAAATTAGCCTTTTTGAAATATAACAATTATATGACATTGAAGCCTGTGGCAGTGAATCCTTCAGTGTCTGGTAATGTGTGTAGAAAAAGGTGTCAAAATGTCCACCTCTCTCCTGAAAGATTAATATTTTGAGGTCCTGACAGAAAAATATAAACCCTCTATGTGAACACTTAAAAAATAGGAAAATTTGGTACATATTAAGCTTTCTGTCAATTAATTTTCAACAGCCATTTTTATGTAATTGGCATATAATATTAAAAGGAAGGTCTAACTCCAGTTACAGAAAGACATACGCTTAACACAGAGAAAGCACAATGCTAACCAGAGGAGAAAAAGACTTCTTTTTCTTGAAAGACAAATTATCTAATCTATGGAGAAGGAAAGATTCAGCCTGGTTACGTACAGCACATACAGTCCTGCCTCTCTACACACTGCCAACTGTGCCTTGGATTTTTAAGCTCCTCAGAAGAAGGTTTTCCGTAAGCATGTGTAAAGTCCCCAGAAGTGCAGGGAGTAGGAGATCTGAAAATATCTCTCGCATACCCAGAGATATAATTTAGTGAGTAAATACTCAAAAGCCCTTTAGCAAAACTCTGTAAAACTCTGTAAAATCCAAGTGTCTTCTGCCTTAAGCAGAAAGGAGCTGCTCAAGTCTCTCTAGTGGGCAAGTGGTACAACTGACCACAAGAACCTCTTTCCAGCTCTAATGGTTTAATGTTAGACATATTTTCCTAGTTATTTCTTAAGTGTTCTAGATTCTGTTATTCCTATCTGTAATGTTATCATGACTGTTACAAAGAACCTATTGTTAAAAATTGTGGCCAGTGTCAAGAGTGCTGATTATTAAAATTAATAATCAGTATTACTCGGTATCTTAAGGGGACCTACAAGAAAGCTGGGGAGGGACATTTTAGGATGTCAGGTAGTGAGAGGAGTAGAGAGGACGAAGCAAAGCTAGAAATGGGTAGACTCAGACTACATGTTAAGAAGAAGGTCTTCACCATGAGGGTGTGGAGACCCTGGAATGGGTTGCCCAGGAGTGTCGAAGCCCCATCCCTGGAGGTGTTTAAGGCCAAGCTGGATGAAGCTGTAGACAGCCTGATCTAGCATAAAGCATCGTGCCCATGGCAGGGGGGGTTGGAACCAGATGATTCTTGTGGCTTCTTCCAACCCTGACTGACTCTATGATTCAATATTCATTTTGAAAAAATATCCCCCTCACACTTTGCCACCAGAACAACCTGAAAGGAACCATGCCTTGATTCAGAGTTGTGTGTACATACAAGTTAATTTGTGACACAAGTAGGCTGGGATAAGTTTAAAGAGGTTTGTTAAGTTTTGAAGCTCTTAGATGCTGTACATTTTAATCAACACTTCTTTTGATGAAATATATAAATAACTTTCCCTTTTTTTTACTATTTTTGGGGTTTTTTTTGTAAAAGATTTTTTTCAGGAGTCATAAAAAAAGGCCACCAATATATGGGAAAAAAAAAAAAAGTTACCTTTACAGGCTTCTGACCAATCAGGAATTAACTTCCTTATTTTTGAACAGTTTTGTAACTGGCAATACAAATGTATAATAACTTATTCTTAGCTGACTAACAGGAACAAATCATGCAAGTACAAGTCAAAGGTGAAGAGCTACTCTCACAAGGCTAAACGTTTTGACTTTGAGATTGTTGTTGTTAGTTAACAACTTCATAACCTAGAAAACACTGATGGTCTGAGGAATTCAGATGTTAATCATATCATGAACCATATCCTACTCTAAGAGATCTGTGGAAGGATTGAGTAGAAGCAGTACTCCCTGACCTCCTGCGATTTTGACCAACTGCCAGATAGGGTAGGAGATGGAAACATTATCATCACTGGCTTTGACAATGATGCAGCTTTCAAATATCCATACACAACAAAGCATGTCTGAAAAAGGTCACTGAAACAAAATAAACAAACATGTATGGGTCTTCTGAGAATGTCAGCAGAATAAATTTCATTCTCTAGGATAGATGACATTTTCTCTTACATCTGTTCCTTACAGGTTTACCTTTGAGTCTGAATTTCTAGTGGCTTATTTCTGGCTAACCAAACCTCCATTCAAGGAGTTTTATTCCAAGTTTATTGATATATAGTCTCAAATCTCAGTTGTTATTAAGCAGAGGTTTCTATCTTTCAAGTTTTTATTTTGGTTTGTTTGTTTTTGCACCTAAGTCTTCACCTATTTGAACTTGCAACACTGAAACCTTATTATGGCTAAAAAAAACCACAAAACAAAACAAAACCTGTTTAAGAAACAAAAACCTGTTTAATAAGAACCTTATTAAAAGAAAAAAAAAAATCCCAGACCAACCTAAAACCAAAAGCAAACCTAAAAGGCCTAAATCATTGTTAGGTCTGTTTTCAGTAAAATATGCATCCTAACTGGAGAATGTTAACAGTGTGAGGAATTGTGATTAAGTTTACACATTACTACTGGATGCCTTCACTATTCCTGAGTAGTATGGTTGTTCCACCATGAATCTTCCACATCCAGTCTCTCTGTCCAGATAAGGCAAGTAGGAGGAAAGGGAAAATATTTTTGCTTCTTCCCAGCCATAGGAATATGCTTTTTCTGCATGTCCAACATATTCAATTTACATAATACATCTGTCTAAGGGTATTTTCCTACCAGCATCTGAAAGGTAGGTGGCTTAACAAACAGACAGTGCATTTCATACAGCCTATTCATGGCTCCATCTCTCGTAGACCTCCTTTGAGAGAGGATGTGAACAGGCTTTTGAAACCTGATGAGTCATCAATGATGGCAAAAGAGCTTTCCTTGTGGCTGTCATTTTTGAAGTTTGTATCCCTCCATCATATAGCAGATGCAGTTCCACTACACCATATGGAAGAGACCCTTCATTCAAGAAAAAGTATGATCAGCAGCAAGAAGCCACAATGAGAAAAAGAAAATTAAAAACATTCAGTTAATAACCTGTCCTCAAAACAACAGAAGAAAACAAAGTCATTAGGAAAAAGCCCCAGATACAGCACTTACCGTGGTGGACAACAAATCACAGAATAACAGAACTTTAGTGGTTGGAAAAGACCTCCAGAGATAACATTGAGTCCAACCTGCCTGCCAAGCCAGGATGACCTAGGGCAGTCCATACAGGAACATAGCCAAGTGGGTTCCTTTAATGCTTTTATAAAGTTCTTTTATAAAGTTATAAACTGATACAAAGGAGAACTTCATATTGGTTAGGGAAACCTAAGAGTGCAGGTATTAGATATATTAGATGAAATCCATTCCACATTGAATCTTTGTATATCTAATACTTTTTTTTTTTCCCCCATGTATGTTGCAGATATTTATATTAATGAGTATATATACATCTATGTATTTTTCATGTAACATGAAGTGATGTCATGAACTAAATTCAGGATACTATACTCTCATGGCTATGAAGATGATAATTGAATTAAAGCAATTGCAAGAAAACTAAGATTTAACACAATTTTTTGAAGTGTACATTTAGAGTCACAAAAGTCAATGGTCTTCAATTTTGTCATAGTTGATTTATGAAGACAATGAAAAAAAACAGTAAAATTAACTTTAATATAATTTTGTTGTGTTTGTGTTTTAGGTGTGTGTACGTCAATGAAACTCATTCTATACTACGATGGTACAAGAAAGTTCTAAGAGGAGCTCCCTCTTTCTCAGAAAAGAGAGGCAGTTTTGCATTTATCTATAAAAACTACATATGGAAGAAAACTTGTAATAGTTGAGTTTTCATGGGCTAAATTCAGTGTGTGAAACATATAGTCCAACACAGTTACTTCTTAAGCAATGCAGACTCATTCATTTTGCCAAAGGCAGAAAAATGTGGAGGCTGGTGATTTGCAGCTACATTTTACAATGTTGTAAACAGAATTAGATACAGATTTTCTTTAGCACACACTAAAAGATGACATTTTTCATATCCTTCATTCCATGCATCTATAATGTCAAATTAAGCTGTTAGTATAGAATGATGATGCATATTTCAGAAGTAATAGACGGCTTTGATTAGACTTCACCAAGGACTTTCATGAAGCTACAACACCTTAATCAGATGTGAGTAGGAATGAATGGAAAATAATCTCTCTTAAGAAATCTTGGTAGCAGTTTTGGTGGAAAAAAAATGAAATCCACAGAAATAGTGAGCACTTAGAAATTTCTCTTGGACCTATGAACAATCAATGCTTGTCAGTCTACATTTAAACTTGGACTTTGAAAGCACGTTGACAAGTTAATACAAAGTAACAGACACATATACAAGTACTTTCTCCTACTTTGATTCTTTCTCTGAGATCTGAGAGATTGCCTTCTTTTCGATACATTGCAAACTCGGGACTCTGAAGCACTGCTTCTGAACGGGTCATCCAGCTATGGAGCTCTGTTGTATCCGAGTCAAACCTAAGAGACAGAGAAGTGCAATAAATCATTTCATTTCCACAAAGTTTCTGACAACACCACTGACAATAAACATGCTTTAACTGGCTATTTAAACAAGCAGCAAATTCTCTCAGCAAAAGACAGTTTTAAGTCCCCTGTATTTCATAAGAAAATTCATGTAAAACTATTCAATCTAAAATTTGGAAGCACAGAAATATTTTATCATTTTTAAGGCCCTGATTTGACAGCTGAGCAGATGCAATGATTTTCACTATAAGAACTCTAATTTTACAGACTGATGCTTTCAGAAGGCAAGTCATGTTAACTCAGCTGAGCTTATGAGCTGTATCTGGCTGACCAAACGAAGCCTTCATACCTGCAAGGTTTCTGCCCCAGCTTATGTGGATGTTGTTACGAAGGATATTCAAGCAAAAAACTCTGACTGCTAGAAAGGAGCCTCTTTTGATTGACTCAAACTTGTTGTAGAGTAGAATTACTAATCAAAAGTAAATTTGAACTGTAGGAAAATTACAACTTTATAAACTATAAATTATGATCCCCAAACATCTATATATACTTTTGAAGTAGTTTTTTTTTACTGTGCAGTCCTTTTTACTACAGTCTGGATTCTTTTATCAACACCCTTAAAACTCATCTATCTTCATTTTTGTTACCTATTCAGAAGGCAGCAGCTCAAAATTAAGGTTTCAGTATGCAGATATTTAAATTACTGATGTGTACAAACTTCAAACTGCTATCTACTGCAGTTAAAATGAGAAGCTTGAGAAAGTGCTTTTTCTCACTTTTGCCACACTTTATTCTCTATTGCACTATATGTTGTAGTATTTGTATCTAGATTTTACTTTCACAGTAATACGATGAAAGCATTAGAACAAAGACCTAGAGAAAAAAAAAATCAGCTGTATCTTCTGGTTCCTTTTGTAAATGTATGTTGTATCATTTACATACAACTGAAAAATCTACTAAAAGCAAGAAGTTAATGGACAAGCATATCATTGGAGATCGTTGGAGGAATGAATTCTCTTATGAAAATATAGTCCATACATACAAGAACTGAAATACAAGGATGCAAGGTAAAAATCAGATGCAACAGAAATCTACATATATATAAATGTAAACTGAATACAAGAAAGGGTTCCATGTTTGATCTAATATTTATGCTATCCTCCACTGTGATCTTTGTGACTCCATTTGCAACACAGTGTGAAAAGCTGAGTAATAAATGATGAAAGTAGAAAAAAGAAGAATCACACAGTGCCTTAATCTAGGCCAAATATTCTATATTCAAATTATAAACTCCTATGAATAATTTTGATAAAGCAATTCCTAGTAATTAAAAATGAGAGGGGAAAAATCCTGTGAAGTCATAGAAGGTGCAGAAATCTTCATTTATTAAAGAATTACAAGCTCAGAGATGGAAGACAAAAGAAAAATCCCAGGTGGTTCACAGAACCTCTGTGTTGGTACCAGATTCTAATCCCTGAAACTGAACTGCACTGATAGTTAAGATCTTCCTAGCTTAGATCCTACTTATTATTTCAAATCCTACATGACATAAATCAATTATAATTATTCAAATATATTGTCCCCTGTTGTGCATATAATAACTGCGTATAACAATCACAGAACATCAGACATCCGATAACAAAAAGATGAGTTTAACACTCCATCAGTACAGTACTGAACTCTCAGGAATGCAGGTATTACCTGTGGTGTCTGCTCCATTCTCAAGCTGAAGCTAAGTATGACCAGAAGGACCAACATCCTAGAAAATACTCTGATATTATCAGGGTATAGGGTGAAAATTCACAGAGCAAAATGTTTACCAGCCATTGTTTCTTCATTTAATGAAAAGACTATAGAATCCTCCCTGGAACAGGGATGGGAGATTTTGGGATAGTTTTGACACCACAACAAAATAATCAAGAATAGATCTCATGTCCCATAGATTCATCAGATGGTGGCAAGCATTAGCCACAACAGACATTGTCTTGACAGAGCTGATCTCAGATAACAAACTGCTCTGTCACAATTTCTTCTGGAGATAAATATAACACTACAGAGCATTCTTCCCCAAGAAGTGCTATACAGAGGAGGAAGAAAAGGATCAAAAGACATGGAAGTTAATTCTAAATATTTTTTTTTTGCAGCACATAAATATTCTTAACATAAAGACATTTTTCAATTATCTTGGAAAAATAAAATTCTCCCTTTTATGTTCAGCTCATACAAAAAAACCCAGAATATACAGGTAGAATATGGTATTTAATTATTCTCTTAAGAAGACTGGGCATTTCCTTTCTAAGCACAGCTGGAGTTGCAAACTATATTAACTCTCCCAGGCAACCAGCACTAGAACAAGGGGACACAGTCTCAAGTTGTGCTGGGGCAAGTATAGGCTGGATGTTAGGAGGAAGTTCTTCCCAGAGAGAGTGATTGGCATTGGAATGGGCTGCCCAGGGAGGTGGTGGAGTCACCGTCCCTGAGGGTGTTCAAGAAAAGACTGGATGGGGCACTTAATGCCATGGTCTAGATGACTGGATAGGGCTGGGTGCTAGGTTGGACTGGATGATCTTGGAGGTCTCTTCCAACCTGGTTGATTTTATGATTCTAAATTGATATTCAAAGCATCAATACAGTCTTTAAATCTCCTAAGTACAACTATATTTCTGACATAAAAACTAATGCAATATTAAATTTCTGACCCAATAAAGTTGAGTGTATGTACAATTTGTTAAAACAAAATCACCTGATACAGTTTAGCTACACATTTACATTAATATACATATTAGCTTGCTCACCACCCAAAAGTTAAATCTGCAGCAGTGGATTTGTTACTTCTGCAGTGCTCATGGTTTAGTTTCTAATTTAGTGTTTCCTTCTGCTATTCTACAAGAGAGAAACTGTTTTACTGCTCTTGCTGCCCTCTCTCTACAGGCTAATAAATAACAGCTAAGTTCAAATACAGTATCTCTTCACTCTAGAGCCTGTTTGAACAGTTATCTTCACATTTTCACTCCACGCTATTCAAAATTTCATAGAAGCCTCTCAAAATTGATTTTCTGGATCATACTAAGCTATATACCCACTTGAGATTACCTTTCAAACCTCTCTTGCTGAGATTGCCATGTGTGCTTGTTCAAAAATAATTTCTTGCTCTACCTTTCCCTTCTTTTTCTACACTAAATATGTGATGAAACTCACATTTAAGGCATTTCACAACTCAGATGCATTTTGTTTTCTCTTTCTGTGCATGGAATTTGTAACTGAAATACCTAGCAGAGTCTGATACTCAAGTCCTGCTGCTCTTCCTAAGTAAAACCAAATGTTAATTTGTTTATATTTCACATATACACACACACAAAAAAACACCCCAAAACATAAAACCAAACAAAAAAACCCCACCAATCAACAACAAAATAAAGTCATTTTTATTAATAACCAAAGAGCTGACTATAACCTTCCATCTGTACAACATATCTTATAGAACTCCATTGTGGTTCTTACAGCCAAAACCATCTACTGAAAGACAACTGCATATATAACCTCATAGTTTTGCCTTTTGTTACACACTGCAATGGCAAGATGATGACAGTGAAGTTATGTGTAGGCACTGACCTTCTACACACTTATATGAAGAACCTGAATGTTAGCTAAGTTCTCACTGGAACACAAGTCTCTGCTATTATTTATCCATCATGGTGTATAATCTCTTCTCCAAATGGAATGTATTTCATCATGGAACTGTCATGTTACTGCTACCATAACCTGACAGTGGTCTCAGTACTTCTGTCTTTCAATAGACAGAAATTGTCTTCTAGCTTCCCTTGCTTGTTCTTCCCTTCCTTCCCCAAAGAGACCCACAGCAGGCATGTCAGCACTGTGTATCTTTGGCAGAGATAAGATTGTTCGCCTACATATTGAGTTGGAAAAGAATGACACAACTCTGATCCAGGATCATCCTTTTTAATGACTCTATTTCCATAGCTGGACTGAAGTGTCCAGCTCACCAGCAGTCCTCCTCAGCTTGTGGCTCTCTGTTGCCTAGAACATGTCAGAACATCTTTACAGTATACAATGCCCACTGGCAGAATTACTCTATGATGAACTCATATCCTGCTGTCTGTCTTCCTCCTCTATATTTGTAGCTGATAAACCTGTAGTTGATAAATATCCTTGCTCTTATCACCTAATTCAACAGTTTATTTGTCCTAATAATTTTCCCCCTTCCTATTCTTTTAGTTTTATCCTTAGTTTAGATTAGATTCCAGGAAGAATTATTTTTTATTTCCTTTTCTTTTTTTACAGTGAAGGTGGTGAAATACTGGAAAAGGTTGCCCAGAGAGGTGCCTGAATCCCCATTCCTGGAAATATTCAAGGTCAGGTTGGATGGGGCTCTGAGTAAGATGAGTTAGTGAAACATGTCCCCGCTCACTGCAGGAGTGTTTGGACTAGGTGACCTTTAAAGGCCCATTCCAATCTAAACAATTCTATTATTTTATGACTCAAATAATTTTGTTTCCTTCTTGAATGGCATGCTGGACCTCCCTCTACACTTGTGATACTATTCAACTAGCCTTTATTACCAGCACGTTTCTGTAATGCTCACCAGGAATCAAAGAAAATGCTAGATTGATCCCAAATGTAAATTTGCTTCAGAAACTTCAATAGTCTGTATTAGCCTCATAGTTCTCCTTCTTTAACCAACTATCCATCTTAACGCTGGTAAGACATGGTTACAAACCATACCTTTCCCAGCCTGAGCAGTAATTCCTTAATTGTAGCATGGAATTCTTTGCAGAAATTCTGATGAACCCACTGCATTTTTTCACAGGTAAACAACTCCCATCTAAGGCAAATTAAAGTTTAGTGCTTGAATTCTGTTCAATAACATCATTTGCCTTCAGCAAGCAGCCTGTGGCTAGAAATACAAAGTAAATCCAGTAATCATGCCTTCAAGGGAGCGCCAACTGGTACCATTCCTATAACACTGGAAGTGATTCGAGACACTAAATGTGAAGAAGAATATATGCTCTTGTTACGTTTGTTATCACTATGGCATTTCTCACCTCACAAACAGGATAAAGGCTTAAAAACCAGTGAGCACTAGTAAGTTATAAAGTGGCTATGTTTACTGACCACAGTATACCGTAACTTCTTCTAACACACCAAATGAAAAAGATTATAAATTATTCTCCTGTAAACAATAGAAAGTGACCCTGTTGTAGCTCAGCCACCTTTTTCTTTCATTCTAGCACTGGCTACACAAATAAAACACTAAACCCAAGGAACACCAGGAGAATGCAAGATGTGACTTTCCTCTCTTAAATTTGCTAAATAATGATGGATAGCAATACAAGGTCAACAAAGTTGCTGAAAGAGTTGTCCAATTAATTGGACAACGAAATATTTGAAACAGTAACTATCAAAAAATCACTTTGAATAAGACAAAATTTTCCCTTTCATATATTTTTTCCTACAAAAATCAAAGTAGTGAAGCATTAGAACACCAAATATAACAACTGATAAAGAAATGAAGGGTAATGTCTTCTCAAAAAAATATTAACACTTGTTAACTGAACAAAAAAAAACCCCACTAGATGGAGCAACTATCCTATTTTAAAACATGCCTTCCTCTAGAAAGGGCATAAAGTCTCCTTCAAATCTGAAGATTTAACATTATATCTACACCAATGTTATGTAAGTGTATTTTAGTAATGTTATGCTCCTTGGAAACATTAGGAAGCACCTATGAATTTACTGAGTGGCAAAGAAAGTTGTCTTTGAGTATTATTTAAGGGTATCGATATTAAAATTATGTTTAAATTAAATGTTAGGAATTTCCAACCTGTTTGATATCTTGAAACTGTGAAGGGAGTAATTCTCAGATTTTCCTGTGCTACACAGCCAGCCTGTTTTCTTCCCAGTTATATACATAGCATGAAACTGAAGATGTTACCTTGCAATTCTTTCTCAGATTTACAGGTTTGTTTGCTTGCTTGTTTTAATCCTGAAACTTCAGCTGTGCTGCATTTATCTCTAGTTCTAATACATACTTTCAAGACATTTATTATACAGCTCCAAAGACTTTTTTCTTTCTCAAGTTCAATGTGATTCCTTTGGGGAAAAGGAGATTTCTTATGAACAGTAACAGAACTTAGCATATGCCTGAATTATTCTGACACTTTTAAGTGATACTTTTGAGTTAGTTTTCTTTTTTTTTTGGGGGGGGAAGAGGTGGGGTGGAGGAAGAAAAAAATTAATCTGCTTCTTATTTCTGCTTTCTACAGTTATGGTAAAAAATTTGCTTTAGGAGGAAAGAAAAATCCATAGCTTCTTTCCCATGCATTTATGCCTCAGTGATTTGAGGCAAAGAAAATATGACATTCAATGTGTATATTACTGGTCTACAAGTCAAACTGCTTCTCCTTAGTTTCTTTAGTAGACATTCATATTTCTAATCCTTCCAAACCACTTGGAAAGGTAAAACCAAAAACACATTGTAGAAAGCTTGATACTTCCATCTTAGCCATCCATTGTTTCTCCTCAGCTAAGTAGCTGGAGACCATAGTCTGTGTATACACAGTTCACTAGTGCAATATTAAGAGATGTGGTAGTTTAAGGCTTACTGGAAAATTCCAATAAGAGAAATAGGAAATTTCCTGGAAGTTGAGTGCAGAATCTGAATGAGCAGGGCATTGTTTGTAATAGGATAATCATGATAAAGTCTGTATAATTAATTGCTTTGATAAGAGATATAAAAAGTATATAAACTGTCTTGATTTCTTGGCCCTTGAGCACTGGATCTATTAACTGTTCTTTGCTTCTCTCTAACTTTAAGCCCTGCTGGTTGTTTTCTATCTGAGGACAAGAGAGGGTGGCGTTGGCCTCCTCTGGGTTTTTTGTTTGTCCAGAGGGGTGGATTGGATTTCTGTATTATTTCTTAATTGTATGTAATTTTAAATGCATGTAAATGTATTTTGTATATATGCTTGTAAATTTGGCTTTGCTGTAAATATTCCAAGATGCCTAAGCTGGTCTGGTAAATTTATCGGGGGGAAAAGGAGGTGGGAAAGTTCCCCATCCACCACAACAGAGTAGCCAAACTTTTCTTTCTACCTCCTTGAAATTAAGTGCCTAGAAATTTGCGCTGCAAGTGCAGTGCATTCTCTATCCTTTCTGAAATATTTAGATCACAGGAAAGCAAAACTGGTGCATGAATCTCTCAAAAACTTGTAATAATGGAATGTGATTCAGGCATTCTCTTATGGCAACACCAACTAAAGCTTAAGACTTATAGATTAATAGAATAGTTATGGTTTGAAGGGACATTGAAGATCATCTAGTCCCAATCGCCCTGTCATGGACAGGGACACCTCCCACTAGCCCAGATTGCTCAAGGCTTTATCCAGCCTGGCCTTGAACACATCCAGGGAGGCAGCATTCATGACCTCCTTGGGGAACCTGATCCAGTGTCTTATCAACCTCACCGTCAAGAATTTCTTTCTAACATCTAGTCTAAATGTGCCTTCCTCTCCTCTTCTCCTATCATAAGTCCCTGTAAAAGGTTTCTTCCTGGCTTTCTTGTAGGCCCTTTTCAGAATGAAGGTCACTATAAGGTCTCCCCAGTGCCTTCTGTTTTCCAAGATGAATATCCTCAACTCTCCTGTCCCCACAGAGCAGGTGCTCCAGTTCTCTTATCTTCATGACCCTCCTTTGGATTTGCTCAGCATTTCTATGCCCTTATGCTGGGATGTAGTACTCTAGGTACTCCAGTTAGATCCAGATGAAAGGAAGAAGCTCATCACCTCAAAAAAGCTCCCATCTCCAATGTGCCTTTCACTACAGGCCCAGAAATACCAGACAAGAGTATGGAGCACTCTGTTGTACCATGACCATACAAAGTGCCCAGCACAGTCCAGCTATGCATATTCAGATGCTTTTGACAAGCATTTAATAAATGCTGGGCTTTTTTAATCAACTCCACACCTCTCCCCAAGCACTTCAGAATCACCAACACTCACTCATTCCAGTGTGCAGGAAAAATTTGAACATAAATACATACACTATAGGATGTGTAGCACAGCTGGGTTGAGAATCCCCATACTCTTAGTTTATTTAAATAATCAAAAGCTATGCAGTACTATGGCTTTGTTTGTCTTTGAGTGTTGGTGTAAATAAGTACAAGAAAAACCTGAAAGATCTTGGAGGCAACAAAGGACCGACTGCATGGGAATACAACCATGAGGTTCTCCCAACAAATAGCAAAGCCTTGAAGAAAGATGTGACTAGCCACCAACACAGACATTTTAGCTGAGCACCCAAGTTTTAAGATTACTTTTCTTCTTCCATAGCCATCCTTATAATCAGTAAAAACTTATTATACTGAAGAAAGACAACAACATACTGTCAAATACGTGGCTGTCAAGACTGTGTTTGTATATGTTAATAAAACAAGGCACAATAATTATTATTTTAAGCTGAAACTCCATCCCTGAAGTTTTCTCTCAACATGTTTCTCTGAAACTATTTATTGACTTGTCCACCCACTCTGAAACACCCACTTAGACTTTCTAGATAAGAAATGTCTTCTTTTTCTGCTGTTCAGCTAAAAAAATAATAAAAAAAAGAAATCTAGATGAAAAATGTTTCCTTCAGATAATGTAACCACCACTTATCCTGTTGCACAGCTGTGGACATTTCTAACATTGCTTATTTTGTGTTCAATGAACAGTTATACTAAATTTGTTCTTCTGTGATGGTATGGTTGCATTATTAGAGCAAATCTAATAACTCCTGCACACAAAACAATATTCCAGATAGTTAGAACATATTAAACAATTAACTCCTTTCTTCCTGTTAGAATTCAGCTTTCTTTCCTACCAGATGAAAATAAAAAACTAACATGTACAGCAATAAAAAGGACTCTGATTTTAGGTATACATAAGAAAGCAGAACTTGTTCAATTATCTAAAGTCATCCTAGACAAAGTTTGAGAATGACAGATTGCTCCAAGATTCATATCTTGACTCTTACCTAAAAGTGACGCAGAACTTATATAGTGAATTAATATCTTTCAGATAGCATAAAACATAAGTCAAAACCTAGTACGCAATGCTAAAATCATGAATGCACTGCAAATTAGGTAGCAGATCTGCCAATAATATAGCTGCAAGTAATCATAGCTCAAATTTGGTATATATCCTATTTTCAGTAGAAGAATTGATCAAAGTTATATATAACAAATTCTCCCCCTTTACTCTGCGCTTGTCAGACCCCACCTGGAGTACTGTGTGCAGTTCTGGAGCCCCCAACACAAGAAGGATATGGAACTGCTGGAGTGAGTCCAGAGGAGAGCCACGAAGATGATCAGAGGGCTGCAGCAGCTCTGCTATGAGGACAGGCTGAGAGAGTTGGGGTTCTTCAGCCTGGAGAAGAGAAGGCTTCAAGGAGACCTTGTAGTGGCTTTCCAGTATCTGAAGGGAGCCTACAGGAAGGCTGGGGAGGGACTATTGACAAGGTCTGGGAATGTCAGGATGAGGGGGAATGGGTTTAAACTGGAAGAGGGGAGATTTAGAATTTAGACTGGATGTTAGGAGGAAATTCTTTACAGTGAGAGTGGTGGGACACTGGAATGGGTTGCCCAGGGAGCTTGTGGATGCTTCCTCCCTGGAGGTGTTTAAGGCCAGGCTGGATGAGGCCTTGAGCAACCTGCTCTAGTGGGAGGTGTCCCTGCCTATGGCAGGGGGTTGGAGCTGGATGATCCTTGAGGTCCCTTCCAACCTAAACCATTCTATGATTCTCTGATTCTATAACCTTGTTACTTGCAATGCTTTAGACTGAGAGCAGATGAAACACGAAAGAATTTACAATTCTCAGTTTGTATAAAATGAGGACATAAACTATTCCTATGATCCAGCTAATTTCTTCCCTCCCGTACTTTTCTCATAGGATTTAACAATCTGCTGCACTGCCAGTTTTACGTTCAGTATTAAGACAAATCAAAAGAATACAGGCAAGAAAGAAAATAGACTAATATCACAGAGTATTTGAGAAAGGAACTTTGGCTGCAAATTAGTCTCCAATTTTACAGTAGTGAATAGATATCTATAATTAAAACTTATGGAAGAATCATAAAATATCAGTTAAAAAAAAACAAACAAAACCACAACTTCCTGTAGTTTTAACTAAGGCAGTGCTTTCCTTCACAAAAGTAAACTTGTATTTTAATGCCTTGTATTAAAACATTTTAAAACAGCAACTATCAAAATACTTTAAAATTTAAGGGAAATTTTCTTTCTTACATTTTCCTGTCAAAATTTAAGAATACAAATAGTTTCAAGGCAAGGATCATGCCTTAAAATACAGATTTACTCTTGCATTTAAGACAACAGGGCCTTGATCCTGTTTGAGATCTTTGCACATTTCTGCTGAAGCATTAACAGGACTACTAATGCTTATAATCTCTGTCAAGCAAAACCACTACCATCTAAGAATTGCTTAAATTCAGGAACCACTACCATCTAAGAATTGCTTAAATTCAGGAACTGTGAGTCTACTGATAGTCATCACTGTGCAGTATTTCAAGTGCATGGGAACATATTAGCAAAATATAACTTTCATTAGGACTTAATGATAACCTAAGGACATGTGAAACACCAACAAAACAACAAAACCAGATTCCAAATCAAGACTTCAGAGATTAGATTCAATGCATTTAAATTTAGTCAACAAAGTTACTTATTTAGTCTAAGAACTTTCTGTAGGAAGAGTAGTTACCCAATTTAACAAAAAGGGAATGGATCAGTCTTGCTACATCACAAATATGCCATTCTTAAGTAACAAGGCTAAACTAGAAACCTCACGTGTAGAATGGTCAAGGAGAGGTAAGACAAGTCCCTCTTTACATACCTGTGTATAGGAAAAGTGTCTCTATGTACCTTTCTTTCCTCCTTAAATTACACACTCCTTTTATTATAAAAAAAAATTACTTGCTCTTGGTATATTTTATTCTTCTTATTAAGTTGTAATATTATATTACAAGAAAATAACACTTAAAAAACATGGAATTAACCAAAGTTATTTTAAACAGAGATTAGATACTGAATCCTTTAAATCTGTTATCTTGAATTCTTACACTTATCTGAACATCAGAAAATACTTCCAAAACAAACATAACAATGAGTGTTTGAAGAGTAGCTTCTTAGCATCTCATTCAGAAATTTAGTGCTTGACCTAATTCTGTTTGAACTCAATTTTTTTCTTGGAACTTCAAACAAGTGTTCCATATTAGTCTAAAATCCCTTGTCACTTGTACTTGGGTTGCACACGAAACAATCTGAAAATAATACTGGATGCTTCACCAAAGTTTAACTTTCCTCTGCAAAACTGTTGCTTCTACCGCTGCCCCACAAGCCAGAAAGAAAGAGGTTGGAAGGGCCCTCTGGAGACTGTTGAGTCCAGCACCCTTGGACTCAAGCAAGTTCACCTAAGGCAGGTCACACAGGAATACGTCCAGATGGTCTTGAAAGTTGTATAGAGAAGGAGACTTCAAGGCCTGTTCCAGTGCTCCATCAGCCTTAAAGACATTTCTCCTCATGTTGAGGTAGAACTTCCTGTGTTCAAGTTTGTCTCCATTGCCCCTTGTCTTCTCACAGGACACCACTGAAAAGAGACTGACTCCTTCTTGACAACCACCCTTCAGAAATTTATAAACCGTAATAAGATCTCCTCTCGATGCTCTTTTTTCCAGATTGCATAGCCCCAGGTCTCAGCCTTTCCTCATAAAACAAATATTCCAATCCCTTAATCGCTCCTGCAGCATTCTGCCAGACACTCTCTAGTACATGCCCATCTCTCTTGAACTGAGGAGCCCAAAACTGCACACAATACCCTAGTTGTGGTCTCATCAGGGCAGAGTAGAGGAGGAGAAGAACCTGCCTGGACCTCCTGGCCACACTTCTTAATGCACTCCAGGATACTATTGGCCTTATTGGCCACAAGGGCACATTGCTGTCCCATGGATAACTTACTGTTCACTAATGTAATACTTCTTGTTTTTCAAGTTTTGAGACTACAGTCAAGCGAGACTTTCACAATGCCATAAATAAGGACTTTTACTGACTAGAATTATTATCACAATGATATTGATGCAATGATTCACATACTATACTGCAAAACAGATGGTCTAGAAGCATTAAAAATCCACAACTCATCCTGAGCAAAAAAAATATAATAATCAATCGGTACCTTAATAGAGAATGGAAATAAAATTTTAACCTCAAAATGTATACAGCAAACTATTGCCATCAAATTACCATTTCTGCATTCTCATCCAAACTCTGTCAGCATTCTCCCTCTGTCTCCTAGTAATTCTCACCTCTTCCTAATTTCTGAATCCACAAGGAGTTGCCTTTTTTTGTGAGGTGGAGGTGGTGGGAGTTCCTCTTTAGCATGCTTAACCAGGATTTGTTCTCTTGTGGTTACCATGGTTACAGTTTCCATTACAGTTGTCTGTGTTACTGATGTCTGAGTGGTAGTGACAGGCTGTGAAATCTGTGAGAAATACAAAAAACAGAGGTCACACATTGTTTGAAAGACTTCAGTAAAGACTGTTTGGACTAGCAATAGGAAATAATGAGAAGCTGCTCCCATCTGATTATAGGCTGACCTTCAGAAAAAAGAATAGCACTATGCAACTCAAACCAAATTGTTTTATCTGACTCATGCTGCGTGAATAAGATATCTGCAGAAGTCAATATCAAAATCAGAAAGAATCCTAAACAGAATGAACTTATGGCTCCCTGCAAGTCATACTGAAGGAAGAAAAGAAATGAACAGTCAGTTCTATGAGAAAATTAAATGGTAGCAAATATATAAAATATTACTACTGCTGTATGTTACACTGCCTCCATTCTGAAAATTTATTCCTTGAGAAGTGATAAAGGCATTGCAATGGCACTAAGTTACCAATTCCTATTTTTACCATTCATAAGAACTCTCAGACTAGAATATAATTCATCACAATCTACTTGCACAAAAAGGCAGACAGCTTTCTGTCAGGAAAGCTCAAATTAGAAAACATGCATGAGAAGGCAAATTGATTTGCATCAATTTTATGCCACACTTAAAAACTAATCTTAAGGAGTGACAACAGGTACTAACACACATAATGTGGAACATTGCAAACACTATCAATCTGATGTATTTATCTTTGTCCAGTAGTACAAAAAGAAATCCTTCATATAGTTTAGCTGCATAAAAAGCAACAGGTATATAAAAAAAAAGGAAATATTTTCTGCTCCTTTGTTTGCAAGATTCTGGTTGTACATGTACTGCTCATTTATATCTGTTCCTGTATAATAGCAAATTATAAACTTGTCACTTAAATGTGGGCAGCTGTCCTCAAATCCTTTAACTCACAAGAAATGGGTCACATCTTTTTTTGGTTCTGACATATGAGGGCTCAATTTATCAAAATGCTCTAGTTACAGCTTCAATGGCCAGCTCACAGTTTAGGGGCAGTGAAATGGAAAAGAAAAGAAAGAAGCTATACTGGGATCGGGAAAGGCTGTGCACCACAAGAGCTCTGCTTCTTTGTTTATTGCCAATGAGCAAGGATTAGAAAGGCCTTCCAATCCAATTACAGCAATGCCATATCTAAAATTCCATGAAACCATAAACACACACACACATACATTATCTAATAGTTCTTGAACCAGGAACTCTGCTAGAGAATTGAATTGGCTTCAGAGGATCACAGGATGTTAGGGGTTGGAAGGGACCTCCAGAGATTACTGAGTTCAACCCCTTCTGCCAGAGCAGGACCGTAATCCTTTGCAGGCCACACAGGAACACATCCAGATGAGTCTTGAAAGTCTCCAGAGAAGGATACTCCACAACTTCTCTGGGGAGCCTATTCCAGTGCTCTGTGACCCTTACAGTAAAGAAGTTCTTCCTCATGTTGAGGTGGAACTTCCTGTGCTGTAGCTTACATCCATTGCCCCTTGTCCTGTCACAGGGCATAACTGAGAAGAGTTTATCCCCTCCCTCTTGGCTCCAAGCTCTTGAATATTTATAAACATTTATTAGATCCACTCTAAGTCTTTTCTTCACCAGACCAAAAAGATCCAGGCCCTCCAGCCCCTTCATCCCTGTAATCCTTTGCTGGGCTCTTTCAAGTTGATTCCTGTCCCTCTTGAACTGTGGAGCTCAAAACTGAATGTAATATTCAAGGTGAGGTCTCACCAGGGCAGAGTACAGGGGAAGGAGAACCTCCCTCGGTCTGCCTTAGATATTAAGTCACAAGTGTTTTTACAAATAACGGAGAAGAGGCACACTAAGTAATTACAATACCTTCCCCACAATGCTCTCTCATACTGAAAAAAAAGAGTGACAAGGGGAAAAAAAAACACTGGCAACAAGCCTTTTCTCTGTAGACAACATCAGTAAAGCTAAACAAATTAAATAAAGCTCAAATTCCTGTCAGTGTTGCCAAATCTTTCATCTAGTCTTCCAAACAGAAAACTTTTCCTGTTCTCTGTCCAGTATGCCAGTGGAAGGGGCAGGTTGGGAAGTTCACTACCACTGCAGTTTTGGTAGTGTTTCTCACCTAGGACAGTCAGTTCAACGCTGAGTTTCACCCACTAGAAAAGCCTGGCTGCCTAGGTTTTAGAACAGAACCCGGACTAGACCACACCTTGAGTACTGTGTTCAGTTCTGGGCCCCCCAGTTTAGAAGGGACATTGAAATCCTTGAGCGTGTCCAGAGAAGGGCGACGAGGCTGGTGAGAGGCCTCGAGCACAAGCCCTACAAGAAGAGGCTGAGGGAGCTGGGGTTGTTTAGCCTGGAGAAGAGGAGGCTCAGGGGTGACCTTATTGCTGTCTACAACTACCTGAGGGGTGGTTGTGGCCAGGGGGAGGTTGCTCTCTTCTCTCAGGCAGCCAGCACCAGAACAAGAGGACACAGCCTCAGGCTGCACCAGGGGAAGTTTAGGCTCGAGGTGAGGAGAAAGTTCTTCACTGAGAGAGTCATTGGCTACTGGAATGGGCTGCCCAGGGAGGTGGTGGAGTCGCCGTCCCTGGAGCTGTTCAAGGCAGGATTGGACGTGGCACTTGGTGCCATGGTCTAGCCTTGAGCTCTGTGGTAAAGGGTTGGACTTGATGATCTGTGAGGTCTCTTCCAACCCTGATGATACTATGATACTATGATACTATGACTACTCAGAAGATTACAAATTTAAGATTCAGAGCAAAGTTTTAGTTTGCTTCCATGGTTGGTTGGGGAGCTGCAGGGAGTTAGTTAATGTATGAAGTACATAAATTCTTTAGAGAAGAAAAAAAAAAAAGAAAACTTCTTACTCCCTACAATACTATACATAATACTCTCCAGTTCCCTCAGCAAAATGTATTGATTTGAGTATTTTAATCTATGGAAATTGTGACAATATTAAGTATTTCCATATGGCTTTATTAAAACTTTATATGGCATTATTCTCAATTTTATTTTAAATTAATACTGGGGGGAGGTAGAGGTACAGGGCGAGGGAGGCAAAAGGGAAAATATTAAAGGCTCTGAAATCTAGAGGAATTTAAATTTGAGGATAACACCTATTGTAATCCTTCCCCAAGCTGGCTCTGTAACTATGAACACTCCAATTAATTGTTTGCTCCTCATATGCAGCTTTAGGCATAGACTCTTCTTGCAAAATTCTTACTACACTTAGTTTTATCCAAAAATCAATGATAGGATGATGTTTCTGACACCTGAGGTCATATCCTGCCATGTTTCCATTTGCCAATCAATACTAGGATACATTTTACAGTGAAGAAGGTGTAAAACAGAATAAACCACAGCTAGGTCACTGTAGAAATCATCTTCAGCATACTACAAATTACACTGGAGTATCAGTTCCAGCTGATGATTGGGTATTGTGCTTCAAAACTAGACACTGCAATCACCATATGTTCAGAATAGTCAACTTGTGATGCTGGGACAGGCGATGATGTACATGTTGAAACAATAAAAGAAGGATTTTTCATGCTTAATCAGTAGGAGTGGAGGTTAAACATTATATATTTCAAGGGGAGATGTGATTTTAAGTTCATAATCGTGCTAATTAGTGACTGGGTAAGGCTAAAAGGTACTGAAAATTACACTGCAGTGTCACTCTGCAAGATGAAGTTGGTTCATGTTTAAAGAGTGCACACACGTCAGTGGCAAAGGACAATCCTTTAAAATCTAAGGAAGTACAAAAATGGAAATAATTTTTACTAGTGTCCCTGGCAAAAACACCAACACATCTCTTAAATATAGTCACTGAAGGTAGTGTGTTTCATGTTTTATTCAAGGGTGGTCCTTTGAATGACAGTATAAACTTCCCCATCCCTCTCAGTTCCTGACAAGTAAATATGAGTTTGAGAAGGGGTAATACAGACTAGGACTTAAACCAAGTAGAAAATCATATGGAAAGTGCTAAGGTGACTCACAAGCCTGAGCTTTAAAAGCCTTTCTAAGTACAGTGCTGGCCTGCAGTTTCCATCAGCAAGCTCATCTTAGAAATATGTTAAAAATCATCTCTTTTCAGGATGGACAAATTTTAATCTTGCTTTTCATCCTCTACAGGCAAATGTATGTACAACGTGTATATAGCACTTCAGTAGTTTTATGTCATTTTATTTCTCTTTTATACGGCAGACTACCTTTAATGCCATCATTTATTACTGCCTTTAGAAGTGCCCTCCATCCTGATAAACTCATAATTTTTCTTAACACTCACTTTTGGAGCTGTCATCTGTTCTTTGATGAACTGTATGTATGTGAATGGGTAAGTTGAGATGAGGAATGTTGTTTTCTTTGTTTGGGAAGGTTTTCAGTACAATTTAGTGAAGCATAATGAACTCATCAAAGGTGGACTTAGAGTTTCAAAAAGCTATACATCTAGTCTAAGCAAGTTGTCCTTGTCCTTGATTTCACCGTGTGGTCAATGAAGGAAAGCCGACGTTTTCACGATGAGGACAAACTGCTTTTTAGAGGTCTCTCTCTCTAAACCTTGCCATCCACTCATTATTAGAAGAAGCTTCAGCCATTAAAATTAGATACTTAAATTCATCAGCATTAATTCAGCTAACTGTAGGACTCACATTCTACTTTCTACACTTTTACCTTAGATGTATAACTGTTTCCTACATCTAGCTGGGGAATTGGTTTGATGGGAGGCTGAAGTTGCCCCTTTCATTTAATTTTTTATTTTGTTAGTAAGTTGATCAATTAACATTTTAGAAGAGAGAGAGGGGAAATAACCAATTACAAAAGTGTAGTCAGGAAGGTACAATGAGTGTTATTAATGAAGGGAATAAACTTAATTTTCAAGTCAATCTAAGTCTGATTAATGAAGGGAATAAACTTTGTTTTGAAGTCAATCTAAGTCTGATGAATTAAATGTGCTTTTTCTGATAGATTTGAGTGGTATTTGTCACACACTTCCAACTCTCCTCCTCCTCAGTTCATAATTAGAGAGAACAAATCTGTTAAAGGCATTTTTTAATTGACATCTAAATCTATAACTGAACTCTGTAATGAACACAGAGATAAAATCTAATAACATTATTGGCCCTGCCTAGGTAGACACACATGGCATAAAGTATACTATCAGCATTTCAGAGAAGATGTATCCAAACTGGGTAGCAGTGCTCTGAGAAACAATCCTTTAGTTAGCTCTGAATGTGCAATATCTCCAGAATATGAAGCCATGTGCCCATAAAACATATCAACTCTGTGCTAAGCAAAGTAGCTTCTCCTTTGAGGAAAAGCTTATCAGCTGAAATGTGCTGCTATGATAAGGCTGCTACACTGTTCTGGGAATTCAAAGCATCTTCCACCTCTGCTGCTTTACAATGTATGCTTGTACAGCTTCAAGATTGCTCATTTCATGAGGAGCCTATCTTATCTGTTTCGTTTTCAAAACTAGTATCTGCTTTTAGGAGCAATTAACAATCTGAATAACTCTTGAACCCTCTGGAGTCAGTTACTAAAACCTTCAAATCATGTCACTGTGGTCACCCCAAATACAAAAACAGATCTCTGGTGACTCCTCTGCATTGAAACCAAAGATTTTCTACAGTAAACATACAAGAGTTAGAGCATTTTTTCAACTGTTATAGATGTTATATAGCACAAACTGGTTTTGCCTTCTGTTATTAAGTGAAATCACACTCTTTCCCCACTTTGCTCTCTTCTGTTCTGAGAAATTGATTTTTCCAACTTCAGCCATGCAAGAAACTGCATCATAGTGCAAATTGGAATATTAAAGCACAAGTTGGGAATAAGGTTAATGAGACGTATTCAGATCACTGCAGGAACTATAGTAGCTTTCATTTAAGTATCCAAACATAGACTGGTAGAAGAAAGGTGCTATGTGGTTGAGGGAATTTAATCAAATTGACCAAAGCTATGAGAGGCCCTCCAGGAACAGGACCAAGGTACATGCAGTAACAACGTACTCTGTTTTATCCCTAAAAAGTCTTCATGTCCATTTCCATTTTACCAGTTGTACAATGACAGCACAAAAATAACTCTAAATTAATGAGATAATGAAATGGGAAAATAAATACTGAGCCGATTTGGGTTTAACCTCAATAAGAATGAGATATTGACAGATGGCTAGGAAAAATAAATGGAAATGTTTTTAGATGTTACACCAGGACTTTGATTTTTGTTATCTGGTATTTAAAATATGAAAATATTAAAAAAAAATCAATTTCTTATTTAATGTATTAGAGTTAACATAAAAGAACTGGATAAAATAGTCCTTTTTCATTAGCATTTTGGCTACATTAGCATTTTGGCTACAGGTAAGGATCGGTTTGTTTATTTTTCCAAGTAACTCCTTCTACACCCTCTCTTTTTAATCCATAAAACAGCATAACATAAACACAAAAGAGTAATCTATTATAAAATTTCACCTTTGAAAATAAATAAGAATATTTAATCTTACCTATCAAACACTTCTTACAGTAATTTCAAACTAAGAGCCATTCTACAGAGAGATATAAAACCAGTGCATTTGAAGTTTAGAAGGGACANCTGGAGCTGTTCAAGGCAAGGTTGGACGTGGCACTTGGTGCCACGGTCTAGCCTTGAGCTCTGTGGTGAAGGGTTGGACTTGATGATCTGTAAGGTCTCTTCCAACCCTGATGATACTGTGATACTATGAAGTGACCAAATACTATAAGTTAAAAATAAATTAACTGGAAAGAGTATTTCATTATGGACTGCATCATCCCTGAAAACATAGTTAGCATCCCAGGAACATAATCAGTTGTCTAAAGAGTGATGAAAAACTAAAGAGAGAAATAAGATTCTGTCAAGTTACATTACATTTGTATTATGTTACCGTGAAAACAAACTGTCTTACAGGAAGGAAAAAAAAACCCAAAACACAAAAAAGCCCCAAACAACCAAAAATACCCTAAACAAACACACACTCGCCAATATGACAAACAGCACTAGAACTACTTCAGATCTTTCACTGTTACCAACTGACAAAATGCTGAGTTTTACAAACCTGTTGAGAATTTCTCTCCACCTGCTGCATGAGACTATCCCAGCGCTGGGCAAAGTTTTCAAGACGACTTTCCAGCCTTTGAGCCACTGCTTTATTTTTCACGGCTACAAGGAGGTCTTGAACAAGCAACTTCAGCTTACCTATCATTTGCCTTTTTATTTCCAAATCTCCTTTTAGAATCTGTTAAAGTAACAGCAAAAGGAACAGTAATTCATATACACACACAAAACCTCACAGAAAAGCCAAAAAGCAACCTCCCAAACTTAATAATCATAGAAGAAAAATCCTAGAAAGAGCATAATAATGAATTGACAGGGGGTAGGGGTAGTTAATCAATTTGAAAATCCTTTTTTTGTAAATCTGAGACTAAGCTTACTGTATAACAAAATAGTTAATATAACTTGAGAATCATTCATTACCTGAAAATTCTAGTACATAAACTAGTAAAACCCAGTCTTGAAAGAACACCTAGGATACCTTATGCCCCCACACACTCATTTGAGGAATCAAGTAACAGTTCTGTTTAAATAGAAGATTGCCTGTGAAATTCCTATTTACAGCAATCATAATTTACCTGTTTTAACAAAAGCACGGAAATCCATGCTTTCTTTCCTACAAATGCATAATCAGTCATTGTTACATACAAAGATAGCACATACTATACTATTCTTAGTGTTATAGTCCAAGTGCTGTTCACTTGCAAATCTAGGCTGTGATCAGCTTTCCACCTTTATAAGGGGAACACCATTCTAGGCCAGTCAGACCTACATTCTGTCCATAAAGGTGAGGAATAGAATTTTCTGAAGAGTGAGGTAAAGCACATGTTGAAAAGGGTACATTTTATGCATGTAACTAGATTCTTGAAATGCAGTTGGGGTATAGCTGTAAATGAACAGTAATATCAGCATTTCACAACTTCTGAGGCTTTAGCTTTTTCAAGTTCAAGGAATGTATAACAGGTTTTGCTGTAAGATGAGTATGTCTTAGCATATGTCTTAGCACATATATATATATTCAGTTTCACATATGATATAGACATTAATGGTATCAACAAATAAACTTTAAACATAAAATATCCACATTTTTAAGACATCCTAATGTTATTTCTGGTAATAAATTTCTGACTGAATAGACAATCAAGAAAAAAACATCTGTACCTGTTGGTTTCTTTATCTGCAAGGACATGGACCAATCTGCTCTACCCATTCCTAAATTACATAACAGTTATTCTGTTAAACCACATTGTGTGAGAGTGGGATAAAGCCACATGCATCTAGACTTCTGAATAAGCAACTAGAACATGAAGTAGGAGAATGAACAGTACATACAGCTAATTTGCGTAGATTGTCCAGCATCTCATTTTGATCTTTAAAGCCACTTGTATGAATTTTGCTCACAGCATCCTCTTTCTCAGTAAGCCACGCATCAAAAAGGCACTGAAAGAAAATTGGAGAATGAAAAGGCTTCAGTCAGGCCTTTCCTAGCACCATTTGTCCTGGAATCCTGTGTACCCCAAAATCCCTCTCCCTCTGTGGTTTGAATGGGAGAGCAAAAGGCGCAAAAAGACCTGTTCCTCCCTCCCTGCCCTGCTGGCATGAAGGGGGGAGCAAGGGACCCTTCCAGCATGAGAGGTGCCCCGTGCCGGGCCCGCGCTGGAATTGGCTGGGGATTGGCTGTGCTCTTCGCGCCTAGGAAGTGGTAACTCAGCTCTTTGTCTAGGAAGGGTATAAATACTGGGGGGACTTCCTGCCTTGGAGTTCTCCCCCGCCTGCATAGCTTCTGCAGAAGGAGCCCCTGGCGCTGGGAAAGACAAGCTCCAAAGGGCTGCGTCCACCTTAAGCACCCCCTTTATGCAGCTTTATAGCTCTTAACGACCCTCGGAGGTTTCTGAAAGACCCAAAGGGACAAGCCTTTGGACCGTCCTTCCATTCAAACCAGCGTGATTCTTCTGTGAGTAGCTTTGGCTCAGCCTTATATTGATAGTGGGGGACACTATATATTTAATAGCTCAAGCCTTTTCCGACTTCTGACTTCCAAAATAGTCAAGTCTACCTATGGTATCCGTGTAGATCTTCTCAATCAACTGAACCTGCTAATTAAAACTAAATTAATTTCTGTATATAGTTTTGGGGGTGGGTTTTTGGGAAAATAAAAACTCTATTTTTATATAAATTCCTGACTTGGCCACATTAATTCCTTGCCCCCATAAGACCATTTAAAAAAGGAATCTCCAGTTTATGACTGCTAAAACTCTTTACCTGTTCTTCTGCAAAGTGCTGCCATTTACGAAGAATATCCTGCAGAAGGAACCATCGGTCTTCTGTCCATCTGCAGATGGCTGCCCACCGTTTGCCAAAGTGCTGGAGAGAAGGAAACACACAACAGAGGTTTTTGGAGGTGGTTATGTATTTTTCTGTTTCTTTCCCCTCCCCCTTCCAAAGCAGTCTGATTTTCCTGTGGCATTACACATTTTTTCGTGAAAACACTTTCTTCATTCACTTACCACAATCACAAGCCATGAAAATATTTTGCATGTTCACACTGAAATGGATCTTATCGTTACTTGAAATAAAACCAAAATAGAATAGGAGAAGTGGCAGAGCCAAAATCAGAGGTGGTTTTGTTTCTCAAGACAGACAGGGATCTGCTGGAGAGAGTCCAATGGAGAGCCACCAGGGTGATCAGGAGGCTTGAGCACCTCCCCTGTGAAAAGGGACTGAGACCTGGGGCTCTTTAGTCTGGAGAAGACTGAGAGGGAATCTGATCAATTAAGTATTTGAGGGGTGGGTGTCAAGTGGATGAGGCCAATCTCTTTTCAGTGGTGTGTAGTAATAAGACAAGGAATAGTGAATACAAACTGGAATGTAGAAGGTTTCACCTCAACATGAGGAGAAACTTCTTTACAGTGAGGGTGACAGAGCACTGGAGCAGGCTGCCCAGGGGGATTGTGGACTCTCCTTCCCTGGACACTTTCAAAAGGAATGCAATCCCGTGTGGAGTACCTTAGGTGATCATGCTTTTGGTAGGGAGATTGGATTCAATCTCTGGAGGTTCTTTCCAACCTCTAAAGTTCTGTGATTCTGTGGATGTGGCCTTGCCTAGGAAGCTGGGCATTGTTCTCTACAGATTTTTGAGGAGAGGTAGTGCAGAGGGAGGTGCTGAGCTCTTGTCCTCCATGTACAGTGATTGGTTATGAGTGAATGGTTCAAAGCTGTATTATAGGGGGGTTACACTAGATATTACAAAGCATTTCTTTACCAAGACTGATAAAACACTGGAACAGGCTTCACAGAGATGTGGTCCATGCCCTAATCTTGTCAGTGTTTAAGAGGCATTTGGACAATGTCTTCCACAACATGTTTTACCTTGGTCAGCTCAGAAGTGGTCAGGCAGTTAGATTAGATGGTCACTGTAGGTCCCATTCAACTAAAATGATCCTATTCTATTTATTAACGTTCCTCACTTATTTTGCCATATTTTCATGAGAACTACCCATATGTCATCTTAAAATCAAAAGACAGTATCCTGAATGAAATGAATATATAATAGCCAGTGTCAATTACACTCTTGGCTACTTTCCCTCAGCAAGGGAAAAAGCCATCCAGAACTATTTGAATAAATTCAATGCAGATCTCCTTCTATCACATGCATCGACCCCTGAAGCCTGGGGAGGGCTCAAATTTGAGCTATCTCACAAGAGTCCTGAAGGGACCTATTGTCTGCTGGGTATAATTAGAGAAAAAGCTACCTGCATTCCTGGATTCTGTGTGTTACACAGACATTTCTCTGAGATGAAAATAATTTTGCATATTAGTCAGACTACAGCAACAGATTTGCTCATATAGCCCTTTAATTTTGCTACACTAAATACAAATCTGAGCCTCACTCAGCAACTGCCTTTTGGTAAATCTCTGGATTGAGTTAATGGGAATCTGGGAGTCATAAATATAAAATGCCAGTTTTCATCAGGAGCATGGACAGAGCTCACAACATGTCACACAAATATCTGAAACAAGCACTGTAATGTAAAAGAGGTTTTAAGATTGACACTCACCTAGGCTAGCTGTAAGCTCTCAGGCAACAGCTGTTTGTAAGAGAAGTGCTGTAATTGTGTTTACTTTTATTTTTCCAAGCAAGGTTAAATTTTCTATGGGTAATTTGTTCCAGGGACACTTTTGGTTTCTATTAATTAACTGCCTCTTAAATACTTTTGTTTGATTGTTTGCATTTTTATTGGTTTGGGGGTTTTGTTTTGGTTTGTTTTTCATAGACAATAAATCTTCAGCACTTCTATAGTGTAACTCGCTGTTAAAAATCATGTATAATGAAAAGGATATCCATTCAAACAGAGAAATTAAACTTAGGACAGAATGAGATGACTCCATTTCCTAGGAAACACATCCACTAGAAACCAAAGGAAAGGAAACTACTTTCCCCAAAAAGTGTTTTAGAAAATCTGGTATATTATTAATACTTCTTCATAACCATTGTCTACAGAAATCTATTTCTGTACACATTCGCTACTCAGCTTTGCCATTAAAAAGACACACATCTCAGGCATTATTGAAAATGAGTGTGCCTTTAAGCACTTGTCAGTGAATAATGACACTTTAAGATATTATAACAGCAAAATACACCACACATAACAAAATTCTTAATAGCTCCCTTACTGCTGAATTTTGTAGATTTGTAGATGCAATATACTTCTACTTAACTAGAAAAGAAAATCACATTACTTTTGTCAGGAGTAATGAAACACAGTTAAGAAATAAAAGACAAACACTTGGCCTTGGATAGAAAATACAGGTTAATTTTGAAAGGAAGAGGGAAAAAATTGCTCTCATATACCTGTTTTAATTTCAAAATACTCCCATTTATCCATCTACACAAAAATAACATCCTACAAGAAATACTTAAGATTTTCTTCAAAAATGTCTTCTGGGATATGCCCAATGCTACTAATAACTCTTCTTCAACTTTGTTAACACTTAGTGCCACCAACAGCTTTTCCTACAAGAGACAGAAGTCTAGTCATTACCTGAAGCTGCTCTTCAAGTGCAGCAGTAGCTCTGTCTCCACTGTTTTCATCCACTACCACCACCATATGGGTCAGTGAATTTACCTTGACTTGTTCCTGTTCCAAATCGTCTTGAAATGCCTAAAAGCATTGAGAAGAAAATAGGTATCAGTACAGCTTGCAATTTTTAAACAGCCAAGAGATTAGATGTTGGACTCTACATTAACATATTTGAGTTTTCAAAAGTTATAAAAAAACTATGCAAAATGACAGAATTTCATTTAAAAACTGCACATCATCATGAGCTTGGCACTGCTACAACACTAATGATGGGATGAAACTGCTCAGGAGATGAACTCAGAATTAGGAAATACATGCAGTACTCTTGTTGCATTTATTGCAGAAACCAACAAACAAAGTGGGAGAGGCACTTCATAATTTCTGAATGTCTGAGAAAATATTTTCTTGCTCATTTAGCTTTGGTACTCAGTTCCAGCTTCAAGCTGCAATCAAACAGGACAATCTTTTGCTGAGAAATAGTAAACTGCAGAAAGTGAAGAGATCTTGCTGAAATCTGCACAAATTGATAACTAATAATTGAATTAGTCACATTTCTATAACTCTTCACATCTCTCTGACCCTTCCACAATTTCCCAGGCTCCATAAAATAGATTCAACCAGACGTTCCCTCCCTTCCTTACAGTACAGAGAAGTGCAATGGGAATTCTACACATATTCACTCTTCAGATGATGGTTTACAGCATATTCACTGCACATTTCACCTAAATCTTTTGACCTGCATACTATTGTTTCTTAAAAAGGGCAAAATCAGCTCAGCTTCTGCCAGGCACTAGGGAAATGAGTATTTTTTTCCTTCCTTTGCTGGGATGCAGCAAGAGGACAGGTGACAAAGACGGAAAGAGGACATCCTAAAGAAGCTTGGTAACAAAACATCAAGGCAGTTAGAAACTAGAGTCTATTTTATATTGTTGTGCAGTTACATATTCAGAATCCTGGTAGTCCTGACAAGATTATGCAGTCTAATCAGGACTACTGTATCAGCGCTACTAGCGAATGAAAGAAGGAAAAGAAAAGGCAACATGAAAAAGAAAACAACACAGCTATTAAAAATCAGATATCTTCTTATTGTACTGCGTAATAAAAGGATGTTGCAGTTGTCTTGCATATTATAGTATGTTGTTTATATCATTAAAAAATTAAATTACATGCTGTTAAATTGGCATAGAAGTCAGAATTGCCATAATGTAACACTACAAAAGCTCAGTAACTGTACAAAACAACATTAACCCAATAGCAATAATAGATACTAATAAAACTCCACAGTTAGTTTAATTCCTATTTATGGGTAACAACTTATGTGACTCTAATATAATCTACTTCAAAATACTTACCTAGGTGTGCTAGTTTGAGCCTAGCTAGCATGTTTTGGTGAGAAGAACTAGATGATAGGCTGAGAAATGAAAACAATGGTGAGGTCTACTTCCCTCACAGTCTTGCTGGGATGTGTAAAGAAGAAAGGCAAAACAAAGATTACTGCACTTGCTTCTTCTCTTTGCTGGGGAGCTTTGCCTGCTGGGGAGAAGCTGAGGCTGCTGGCTGGACTCCATCTTGCTTTTTAACCTCACCCTCCTTTTGCTTGGCTGCTTCACCTTGCTTTTTAACCCTCTTGGCCGAACCTCCATTCTTCCTTAGGACTGGGGTAAGGTTGAGAGGGGTAGGGGGAAGGTGAGGGGTGGTTGAGAGCCCCTCCTGGGGACTCAGGTTTCTGGAAGGNGATGTTTCATGAATTAAGAAGTGTCTCATTTGACCTTTGCTATTAATTTCAAGTACTTAAAAGTGCTAGCACTAATTTTTTCCCATAGTTTCTAGTAAAAAAATTACAAATACCTGAGCAGCTTAGATTCTTTTTTAGGAAATTAATGAAACTATTAAATTTGCTAACTACAAATTGTATAATAATCATAGAATCATAGAATCATAGAATGGTTTAGGTTGGAAGGGACCTCAAGGATCATCCAGCTCCAACTCCCCGCGATAGGCAGGGACACCTCCCACTAGAGCAGGCTGCTCAAGGCCTCATCCAGCCTGGCCTTAAACACCTCCAGGGAGGAAGCATCCACAACCTCCCTGGGCAACCCGTTCCAGTGCCTTACCACCCTCACTGTAAAGAACTTCCTCCTAACATCCAGTCGGAATCTCCCCTCTTCCAGCTTAAACCCATTCCCCCTCGTCCTAATATTACTAGACCGTGTAAAGAGTCCCTTCCCAGCTTTCCTGTAGGCTCCCTTCAGATACTGGAAAGCCACTATAAGGTCTCCTCGAAGCCTTCTCTTCTCCAGGCTGAAGAGCCCCAACTCTCTCAGCCTGTCCTCATAGCAGAGGTGCTCCAGCATAATAACATGGAATAATAAAGACAGTTCAATTAAAAGTACTATTTCATATTACTGTGCTATATTCTAATGGCAGGATTAGAGCTTTTGAAACAACAAACACTAGGTTTGGGTTTTATGCCTTTGGAAGCATACCTTATGCTCTTCTACTTGACGCTTGAGATCCTCTAGATCTGGACCTAAGGGGTCCAAATCGATTTTTCTTGTCCTTTCTTCTGTTTTTGTCAGCCAGTCAGCTAACTGGGCTAGCTGTTGATTCTGCAGATCCATTAGGATTTTATGTAAACTGTAAAACAAAGAAATAATAATTTCAATATATACATAAAAGTGAACAACAGGCAGAAATATCTGTCCTGTATTCCTGTATGTGATTTTGATGAGACTACATCTCAACACAGAATAGAAAGAATTCAACAGGTAATTAAAAAAAATGATGGAACATTTTTGATTTGAGCATACTGTTTTCAAACTCTTATAGAGTCTGAGTACTAGATAACACTTGTATATATTGCCTGAGGATTTCTGACAGTAGTAGTAACAACCATAGGAAGATGAGCCAAATCAGTCTCTCTTGAAGTAGAGGTGGCAATAGAAGAAAACGTGAAAGGCAGTCTGTGAAACAAAATAAGAGTGCAAGCAGTGATCACAGGAATCCCAAGAAGGCCATGGACTTGAAGCATCTTCTAATGCAGAGCAGCAGATACAGAAAAAGGGAGAAACTGCAGGCAAACCCTGAGGCAAACTGACTTTATAGAAACCAAAACTTACAAATAAACTGTAAAAAAAAGAGAAGTTTGTTTTGAAATAAAGACTTAGTTACAGCTGCTTCTCAAATGGTACCTCAGTGGCACCAGATGGTACTGAGAGAGTATTAGAATTCAACAGGTAATTTCTGTGAAACTATTCTAGAAACTATTTCTAGAAACTACTGTTTCTAGAAACAGTAATAATTTTTAAAGACCCCAGCTAGCAGCTCTAGGAATGAAAAGGACCAAAGGAAACAAATCAAAGAACAACTGTAAGCAGGAACTCAAACTTCAACACAATTAAAGACATGGAAAAAACAAAATGGTTCTAAGAAATGAGAAGGGCTCGATTAGATCCAATAGTAGATAACAAACAGGAATGTTTTCCTATATTATCTGTCTCAAGACTTTTTTCTAAGAACAGAATGTTATAGATCTTCCTCATGTATTATGATTTTATGTTTGTTTTTTTTTAGTTGTTGCTGTTCTTTTATTTTTTTAATTGGAAATCATGTGTTAATTATGGATCGAAATGACCAGAAGATACATGTGGTGTCTACTATAATCTCTCACTTCCTTTATCATAGAATCAACCAGGTTGGAAGAGACCTCCAAGATCATCCAGTCCAACCTATCATCCAACCCTGTCCAATCAACTACACCATGGCATTGTGCCTCAGCCACTCTTATCTTGAACACCTCCAGGGACAGTGACTCCACCACCTCCATGGGCAGCCCATTCCAATGCCAATCACTGTCTCTGGCAAGAACTTCTTCCCAACATCCAGCCTAGACTTGCCTGGCACAACTTGAGACTGTGTCTCCTTGTTCTGTTACTGGTTGCCTGGGAGAAGAGAGCAACCCCCACCTGGCTACAAGCTCCCTTTAGGTAGTTGTAGACAGAAATGAGATCACCCCTGAGCCTTCTCTTTGCTGTCTACAATGAAGATGATACTCTGCTTTATTGTAATCCATGGCTCACAAGGGATTAGCAATATCAGTTCTAACTCAGTCCCCTCTTCACTTCCATGTGTATATTTTAATGTCTTGTATTTTGAATGAAGTTGTTACAAATATTAGATAAAATGCTTAATCATAGATATATATACTTTTAGCAAGCAGTTAAATAAATGGTATAGGAAACCTGATAAGAATTTATGAAAGCCAAGATACAAATAATTATTGTATCAAATATAATATACAATACAAATGATTATTATATTGAATATTGATGTTATTCTGTAGCAACTTCAAACAAAAATAGGGTTTTAAAAAAGGTTCATTTAACCACAGTAGATTCTTAAGCAAAAGGAGGTTTCTTATTTCTTTCCATTCTCCAGGTGCTTCCTGATTTTCAAATGGCTTCTACAAACATCTGATAGAGGTTTTAGCATTTACTTATATACCCTTTAGGAGATTATCTTGAGCAGTGTTTATAGTATGGCACTCATAAGTTTCAAATGCAAAATGCTTTTTCATTGAATTGAATGTGTTTTATTAGGTGTGGAATTCTCCATAAAGCACTAAACTGCATTAAGGTTTCCCCTGCAGTGGTATATTTATCACCTGAGATGCTTTACTATAGAGAAACCCATTTGAGAAAGGACAGGAGAAAGAAATGGAAAAAAACCCACCACCTCAGGCCTTTTTTCCTCCAGCATGCTAATGTATTGCTTGCTAGAAGACTCAAATACTTCCAATACATAGTGAATACAAGGGGAATCCAATTTGGGTTGCCCACTACAAAGGCAGTGCTGTGTTCTGAACTTACTCCAATGTTCTGGCCTCCTAAATCATCCTTTCACTTATATAGCATCCTTTATCAGTGTATCTTTCTACTCTCTTTGTTGATTGTTTGATTTAGTTTCCCAGTGCTGTAAACAGTACAACCTTTTGTTACATTTCTCATTACCATTACAACAGAGGGCAAGGAGCCTTGCTGTTCTCATCTTCACAGAAAACATCTCAATTTGGATAAACATATCACTGTTGCCTTAAGGACCAGATTACAGCAATGTGTTCAAAAGACTTCTCTTTGAGCTGAAGCAAAAGATAGATCCTGAGAGTTCACACTGTGTAGAATAACCCAGAAATATATTGCACTGTGATATGAAAGCTGTTCATAGTCTAAATTTAACTGAATTTAATACAGAAATACTATTATAAGAGATTAAATAGTAGCACAATATTCTCTGTGAAGACCTTATCATTTTATGTCTTCTGCTGATTTCATACTACCCAAATATGACATGCTTCAGAGAATACTAAACCATTCAGTTCCCCAAGCAATGACCTATAGCTGCATCTGCAAGATAAGGTTAACAATTGGTGTCAAAGGGCATTTTAGAAGATAAAGTACCACTCATAGGGGTGATTGCATGTGTTGATTTAAATGAAAATAAACACGGCAAACAAAACCTGCCTACAGTACAGCACCATCGAGTATTCTCAGCATGAAAATATTAAAGCTGCAGGAAATTAAGCCAAAACATCTGAAACCCACTGAAGATTTTATAGACTGTCTAAGAGAGATAAAGAAAACTATTTCAGTATTTGGTGGCAAGCTGAAAAGAAATGCTTACAATTGCCAAGAATATATTGCCCCCTCCCCCCCCAAAAAAAAAACAACAAAAACCAACCAAACAAAAACCAACCAAGCAAACAAAAACCTCACAGCAATGTTACAGAATTGTTGAAAATCACAGCTGAATTTTTAATAATGTATACAGTTTTGTTCTCACTAAAATCCAAGGAGATAAGGTAGACCTAGAAAATAAAGAAGAGCAAACCAAATCACCAAATAAAAGTATTATGGAGAGACTAAAGGAAGATATACACTGTGGGTCATCATTTCTAACACAGTAAGTAGAGAGAATCTCTTAAACTGACAGTAACAAAGATGACAATCCTCAAAAATGTAGCACTCATATTAGGTAAAAGTCCTATTCACTGTCAAAGGATGTCATAGACGCTAACAGGTCCACAAGGATATTGAATAAGTGCAAGGAAAAAAAAGTCATCAGCAAATTACCTAATACAGAAAGTTACCTCAGGAAAGTTCTGTGGAGAATTTCATAGCACAAGTCATGCAGATTAGGTTAGATCAATGATTTATACAGCCCAGTATCTGATGTTCAAAGCAATGTGCATGGATGACTTTCCTGGTTTAACCACTCTTTGTGATGCAAAACAAACTACTTCACTATGGGACAATCAGAAGCTCCTACCATTATGAAGTTTCTTTTATTAGACAGTAGTATGTAAACCAAAATAAGACAAAGAAATCTGAAAATAAAAAGCTTCAAATATTAATATGACTAATAACTACTTTATTTTTTAAACTTTACATTGTATTTCTACACCATTCAAAGGTCAAGTCCTGCAGCTTAATGTAATCTGTCCTCAGATAAAGTTATGACAATATTTCCTGGAAAGTTAAGCTCCCACTTACTATTTTTATAAGATTAGCTTTTACACTTCTTAAAATTTTAATCTCTTTTCCTTCTGTATCTTGGTAAAGATTCTTGGTAAAGAAATACAGTGTGATAGTAGTTAAAACAATCAGAAAAAAAAGTAAGGTAGGTTGTATAAATTTTGCCTAAGGTAATATTATTTCCGAGTTGTTGACAGACATTTGTGGTGTGTTCAGCTTCTAGTCTCAAAACAGTGTGCAAGTTTCAGTTACTACACAGCAAATTTCAGGTGGAAAAAAAAGATCTGATAAAGTTTTGTTCTTACAGTGGAGTAGAAAAAATTAAAAAAATAATCCCAACTGTTACTTAAATTCAGAATTGTTTCAGTAAAGGCTCTAGACAGTATTTTACCTGAAATATTACTTACTTGCTTTGCTTTTCCATACTTGCTACCCTGAGACTTTCCCATCGAGAATTAAGTAGATTCATTTGTTCTTGGATTTCGTTTTCCTCATCATCTGAAAGTTTTCCAGATGCTAAAAGTTGACTTCCAACTTGCAAAACATTGCCAACACGTCCTTGGTGAGCCGTTAACTCCATCATGAAACCCTGACAATGGAAATAAAATCCAGTTTGAAGTTTGAGTCTTTGGAATTAAATAGATTTGGAGAAATATCTTCAATTCCACCACTTTCAAAGCATGAATTTTAACTTTGCTTTTTATTTTCTCAATTTCCTTCTCAAATCTTGTAACACAAACTAGCAGTAAACACTTTCACTTTTTGCATAAGGCAAAAAGTTGTATAGTCTGTAGAACTGGAGGCTGAGGGGAGACATTCTCGCTCTCTGCAGCTATCTTGCTGTAGCAAGGAAGAAATGAGATGGATGAGAGGTAATGCCCTCCAGTTGCATCAGGATTGTTTAGATTAGATACTGAGAAAAAATTCTTCACCAAATGGATTATCAAGCATTGGAACAACCTACATAGGGAAGCTGCAGAGTCACCATCCCTGCAGGTAATATTAGGTTTAAATTCTCCAAATCAATTTGAAAAAGACAAAACCAAGGAATAATCTAAGCCAGAAATACTTTTGTTTTGTATTTTTTTTACCTTATGGAATACAAGAAGAGAAATGATTACTGAAAGGTTATTATAAACATATACCTCATGGGTGTGAAACTGTTCTTTGACAACTTCTACATCATTGGATATATCTCCTTGTGCTTGTAATGCATCTTCAGCAGAGAGAAGCCATGTGAGTACTTCTTCCAAAGCAGTTTGGTAGTTTCCAAGATCCATTTCAGACCTCATTCGGATGGTGCTAAACGTCTTTTCTTCAACAGTTTCTAAAAACTGATCAAACCCAACATTTTAATTAATGTTTAATTCATTTAATTAATTTTAAGTAATGCAAACAGCATATGCTCAGACAGTTCTCCAAAGGAATAAATGGAATGGCATTGTCTAGTCTAAAACCTAGCTTTAAACCAAACAAAAAATCAGGTAGCTAATGCGTGAAAATACTTCTTAGCATAAAATCAGTTAACTGACCAAGATCAGTTAAAATTGAGGGAAATTAATAAATCTTTTAGTAAATCAGATATTTTAAAGTAAAAATTGAAATTCCTAACAGTTATTCTGAATGTTGAAGATATTTAAATTATATGGGTATATATGTGTAAATATGATATTTAAATTGTATTTATTTCAATAAATACTCTGAATTTGTTATAATTTCTACTTTACTGTTTCTTTCACTTTGAAATGACAGAGACATTAATTTCTTACAGCAGCTAGTAAAATTAGATCATCAAAAAGGCAGCAAGTTACATGCTGGCATTGCAGGGAATCTATGAAAAACATAATATAAAAGGAAAAAACAGCCCTTTACACTGCATGCAATGCTAGACTTGAGCAACCCAAAATCACTCATTTTGAGAAAACCACTCTAGAAAGTTCAAAAAGCTCAGAAGCCTCATGCAAAATTATTCTTTTTTCTTAAAACAAACACAATTTCATTACTGTTGATTTTCCTTCCCCACAAATGCCATCCTTATATTAATGCTTTAGCAGCAGGTTGACTTTTATGAATGTGGAATCCACACTTCTACTGTCTTAAGGCAAGAGAAATCAACCAGAAGTGTTTAATGATAAGCACAGCAGTATAAAATAAGGACAAAACATAAGCAAGAAATGTAGGCTTGATACAGAATATATAATGCCATAACTTTTTGAGCAAGTTGAATAAGCTTAGTGTAGTGGTTTAAGGTGTACTGGAATATTCTAATAAGAGAAATTGGTACTTTGATGAAAGTTCAGTGCAGAGTAAGAGAAATTAGATCACTGCTTGTAAAAGAATAATAGTGATAAAGTCTATGTCATTCATTGGTTTGCTAAAAAGGATAAAAATACAACGTGTAAATAATCTTTCTTTTCTTTTGGGCACTGGATCTGTTTGCTTCTCTTTCACTCTAATCTCTTCCAGTAACTTTGACTGACCAGATAACAGGTGAGCATTTCTGCTTGTTTTCTATCTGGGAGACAGAGAAGGTGGTATTGGCCCCTTCTGGACTTTTTTTGTCCAGGGAGAAATATTGGATTATTTCTAAATGGTATATAATTGTAAACACAGGTAAATACATTGTGTATATACGCTTGTAAAGTTAGCTTTGCTGTATATAGAGCTTTATCTCACTTCCAAGCTATCTGAGCTGGTCCGGTAAATTTCAACTAGGCTGGTGGGGGGGTGGGGTGTGTGGGGTGGAATTCCCAACCCATCACACTTAGCTACTTTGCTAGCAAATTAATAGGAAAACAAACTCCTACCTGAAAACGTGCCTATGTTTTTATAAAAAAATACCCAGGCACTTAATGTTTTTGCAGTTCACAGAAGTTGTCTCATCTCACATACATATGCCAAGAGAACATTCAAAGCAGTTTCTAAAGCCTTTCTTTGTAGTTTAGGAGAGAAAGTCAAAATTTATATCTAGACTCTAATGCAGCAAATGTGATGCATATAACAGGATCATATAAAACGAAAACTTCAATTCTCATATTCAAAACAAGAAGTTAATTCTGAGTATTATAGATCTAATAATCATAATTTATACGAATCCCTCTGTTACATGTTACGTTGCACACAATTTGAAATCTACAGTTGCATTCAATTCAAATAATTATTAGTTCAGCAGGAATATATGTTGAATATTTTATATGTCTCATTGTTTGTATTTCTGTAATATGGCACTTTCTTTAAACCAAACCCCCAGACTTCTAGGCTCCTCAATTCAGGAGAGATGTTGAGGTGCTGGAACATGTCCAGAGAAGGGCAACAAGGCTGGTGAAGGGCCTGGAACACAAACCCTATGAGGCGAGGCTGAGGGAGCTGAGGTTGTTTAGCCTGGAGAAGAGGAGGCTCAGGGCAGACCTCATTGCTGTCTGCAACTACCTGAAGGGAGGCTGTAGCCAGGTAGGGGTTGGTCTTTTTTCCCAGACAACCAGCAACAGAACAAGGGGACACAGTCTCAAGTTGTGCCAGGGGAAGTATAGGCTGGATGTTAGGAGGAAGTTCTTCCCAGAGAGAGTGATTGGCATTGGAATGGGCTGCCCAGGGAGGTGGTGGAGTCACTGTCCCTGGAGGTGTTTAAGAAAAGACTGGATGAGGCACTTAGTGATATGGTCTAGTTGACTGGATAGGGCTGGGTGATCTTGGAGGTCTCTTCCAATCTGGTTGATTCTATTCTATTCTATTCTAAAAAAGGCAATAAAAATGTACAAAGTATATATACATCTATATGTACAGCTTAACAACAGCACAGCCCCCCTTCCCCTTGGTCCTTGAGTCGGTTCTTTTTATCCCTTCCTGGGGTGGGGGGAAGCTTGGTAGGGGTGATCCAATCCAGCCCATAACATATATTTTTATCCAACCTGTCACAGGGGAACAAAAGACCCCAAAGGCTATACAACCACAAGCACTCCCTCTCCAACCCCCTTATATCTTCTGGAATCCAAATATAAAACACCACAAGGTCAGAGGGACAAAACCAAAAGCCTGAAGCCCAGCTGGAGCAGCAAGAGTGAGAGAGAGAGTAGCTTTTTCTGCAGAACATAAGTTATTTCTTCAGACCAACTGAGTGAGACAATCTTAGCTATTATAATATGAACTCTGAGGAGTCCACCCATCTCGAACTGTTTAAAACCTCTGGAAAAGTCTGTTTTCAGCTAAAATTTTAGTCTCCAACTGTAACAATTATCCTCACTGATTTCACTGATAAAATTAAGCCAAATTTCCTTCTGCATCTTTAAGCACATTCTCTGTGAACAAGCCCAAGTAGAGCAAGTCAGCTTGAACTGATCTATGTAAGCACAGAATATTCACATTATAAAAAGCCTACAAGCATAAAAAATACATCTGAGTGTTATCAGTTGGTTTTGGCTTGACAAAACATATATATATGCTTACATATAATTTACATTTATATATAATATACATATAATACATATATATATGTATATATTATATATATCTTTTCTTGAGGTGTTCAAGAACAGATTGGATGGGGCACTTAGTGCTATGGTCTACTTGACTGGATAGGGCTGGGTGATAGGTTGGACTGGATGATCTTGGAGCTCTCTTCCAACCTAGAGGATTCTATTGTATTCTATGCTATTCTGTATATAAATATATATATTATACATATTATATATTGTCATGGATTGAATTGAACCTGTTGCACTTATTCATACCATGCTGGAGTTATGTCAGCTTCAAAAATTAAAGCACTAACTGAAGTAAAGTATTATGGGACTTGAAGTTCAGACTGCAACATGGAAGAACTCCTGTTCTGTTTGCCAGTTCTGGGTTCTTGGGTGCCGGCTCTTCTCTAGGACACAGCAGTAGAACAAGTCAGCAGCTGCTGGTTTCAGTTTTCTATTTTATGCTGGTTTATTTCTCCCCTCTGTATTTCACTGCACTTCTTCCATAAATAGGCTAAGATAAGGTAATTATGCAGTGTATTGTTAGATTAATTAGATCATTAGCTAAAGTAATTACACATTGTGCTTATGATAGCTTATGTTACATTAAACTCTTCTCTCTTTATTTCAGTCCTGAGTTTTGTGTGTTATTTTTATCCCTCACTTTTGTGATGGGGGAGCAGGAGGTTTAGCCCTTGCACTAAACCATTCCATATACATATATATATATAAAGAAATCATATTATATCTACTGTTACATTCTATGTTGACTACTGTCAGTGCTGTTAGCTCTCTGAAAGGTAACTGTACATCCTTGCTTATCTTGCATACAAAGTGAAAAAAAAAAACAAAAAAGGAGGAAATTCAGACAATTGGCTAAGCTGTAAATGCAATATCAAACACTAAGTTAAATATTCCCACTTGGAAGTGGACGACTACCAGCCTAATGCCTGGGCTAGAAACTTTGTATTAAAAAGCAAATCAAACAAATCCCAAAACCAGGTCTCAAAGTAATATTCACCTACACAAAAAGTATTCATTCTATAACATAACCAAAATTTACATATGTAGATCCTGTAGCACCAAAAATAATACATAACACAAACAGCAATTAAACCTTGGACATTTACAAATCATAATGGTAGACAAATCCCTAAAAACAAAGAAGCCAACAAACAGAACGAGCAAATAACAGAAACCTAAACCCTACTGTGAGTGTCCTCATTTCTGAATTTATATTAAATCTTTCAAAATTCATTAAAAAAAAACTGAGAAAAAGTATAAATTATTTTATACACTGGCATTGGAAAGGGCTGCCCAGAGAGGTGGTGGAGTCACCGTCCCTGGAGGTGTTCAAGAAAAGACAGGATGAGGCACTTAGTGCTATGGTCTAGTTGATTGGACAGGGCTGGGTGCTAGGTTGGACTGGATGATCTTGGAGGTCTCTTCCAACCTGGTTGATTCTATTCTATTGTATTAAGTACAGAGACACAGTTACTAGCAGAGACATCTGTGATGGTTATTTCTAGTCAGAATTTTTGAAACAGAGAAAAACAATGAGGACACACTGAAGCTAAAACTGTTGTATCTACATATTTCTAGGAAGGCTATACTTAGGGAAAGAAACACTGCTTAACATGGATTCAGTTTCATTCTTGAACTAAAACCTATTCTTGATAAAGCATTTAACAATTATGCAAAACAAAGTTGATTGGGTGCAGTCAAAGCAAAACATTTACAAAGAGCTATCTACAAAATAACAATGCATGCATGATGACACAAATGTTAAAGGGGAAAACGACATGAAAAATGCGGCTGTCTGATGAAGCTAGCTAGGAATCGGTCAGTTATTCCACAGACTGTTTTGAAATGAATGGCCTGCTATTTTTGCATGGAAAATAGTCCTGCTGTTACTATGGACTCATGTAGAAGAGAAAAAAAATTATCTGGGCAAGGGAAGTGATTCTCCCCATTTACTCTGCTCTTGTCAGACCTCACCTGGAGTACTGTGTGCAGTTCTGGAGCTCCTAACACAAGAAGGACATCAAACTGTTGGAGCAAGCCCAGAGGAGGGTCACAAAGATGCTCAGAGGGCTGCAGCAGCTCTGCTATGAGGACAGGCTACGAGAGTTGGGGCTTTTCAGCCTGGAGAAGAGAAGGCTTTGAGGAAATCTTGTAGTGGCCTTCCAGTATCTGAAAGGGGCTTACAGGAAGGCTGGGGAGGGACTATTTATGAGGTCTTGTAATGACAGGATGAAGAGTAATGGGTTTAAACTGGCAGAGGGGAGATTTAAACTACATGTTAGGAGGAAGTTCTTTACAGTGAGGTTGATGAAACACTGGTACAGGTTGCCTAGGGAGGTTGTGGATGCTCCCTGCCTGGAGGTGTTCAAAGCCAGGTTGGATGAAGCCTTCAGTGACCTGTTCTAGTGGGAGGTGTCCCTGCCTATGGCGGGGGGTTGGAACTAGATGATCTTTGAGGTCTCGTCCAACCTCAATCATTCTATGATTCCATGATTCTGTGTTGTCCTCTCAGATACCTTTTTCCCCTGTTGCTGCTACACATGGAGAGGAGCCTAGATGAAAGGATAGGGAGCTGATTTTTCACACATTTGTCCATCTTTTGCTATGGCATGGAGCCTGGAAGACCCTGGTGACACTTAAGTTTCAAATTAAATTATAAGAGGAGGAAATAAAAAGCCTTTGACCTTCAGAAGCCTGGAGAAATGAAGTATGTCTGGCAGCTGTATGAATTAATTCAGACTTTAAACCATGAGCTTGCAGCTGCTTCAGGGAACTAAAGCAAGAGGAGGAAGTGTTCCTCACCTACTGTTGTATTACATTCCTAAAGGGGGAAAAATAAATGGGCAGGTGTTAGCAAATTCTCCAAGAATGTTTCTCTAAGTTCATAAAGGCAGATTCTGAGTTCTGGAAATTTGTTGGGCAGTTTGAAAAAACAGTTCTGCAGCAGAGATAGTAAAGGCAAAATGAAGTCCAAAGTAGTTTTCTCATTTTGAAAACTTCCTTTGCAGGAGTACAGTAGCACACATTATTCACCCTCTAACTATGCCACTCACCAGGTAGGTTTGATGCCACCTGCTTATTCTTGCAGTTTCTCCAAGTTTCTCAAAATAATATATTACGTGTCTTTATATTTGCCAAACTATAACTACGAAAATGGTAAATGCTAAAATGCTCTTTGCAATAATCAAGACAATTTTTCTTATCAGAGAGCATCAGACAGAAAGGTTCCCTCATTTCAACTAGATACACTGTTCAGATTGCTTGTTATTATATTGTCAACTATTTCTTTGTTCTAAACCTGGCTGGCATTTTCATTTTATTGAGGACTTCAAAACTGCTTTTGAGAAGGAAAAAATGACCTGAGGAGATGCCTCTTTTTTTTTTTTTTGGCTATTCATATGAAAATCCACTCGAGTTTGCTCTTACCATAAATCTGAAAAATCACAGGTTTGGCTTGATCAATTGAGACAACTTAAATTTTTAGTACCAGAATTTCTTAGTGGTGTTTTTCATAGTGAAAAATGTTTCTATCAGGATGAATTGGCCTGTGACAGCAACGTCTGAGATGCAGCAGGCTATTAGTTCATTAAAAATCATTAAGTGTTAGGCAATGTACACACTGAGAGGAAAACTTTCCAGAGTCAGGCAATATGGATAGAACACATTACCAGGAAGAAAAATCTCTGCCAGGGTGATAAAGCTTTCTTTCCTCCTTTTCTAAGCAGAAATGTTCTTTTCTTGAGTGTTTGCAAATTATTTCTCAGGTCCATCCCCATATTATTTAAAAAGTAATGTGCAGTGACTGCTTTAAGAATCTTTGTCCTCTCACCCCCAAACATGCTCAAAACAGTTCAATAGCTACCACACTCATCTCTATATTCCACAGTGTAAAGGAAAAGATATTGCAAGCTCTTTGCATAGGAAACATCTGCTTGTAGGGAGAATATGTTGCTACAAAAAGAATGAAGAACGCACCCATGCAGTAAGAATCAGGCAGCTGTATGCTTGCTGTTGTTCATATAGGAGAGGCATACCACCATCAGTCTGACCCTACATGACAGATAATAGCTGCATTCTTTTTTTGTTATTCCATTCTATTGCATTATGGAGACTGATTGAGCTATGTGGAATTCCCTTGGATGAAGGGGTACCACTTCTGCTTGATGAGCCACTAAGCCTGCTCACAGGCATAAAGTTCTCTAGATAGCTCAGTCAATCCAGCATGTTCTAGAGTAACAGCACAGACCTTGGAGCCAGCTGAGTCAAGCCTCAGAGATGAGCAATAGAGAAACTGCCCAGAAACAGAAGAAAAATTTTGTTCTGCTTACTGAAATGCAGAAGGCAATAGAACCGACTGAACTAAAGGGCAGAAGCAAGAACCAATCTACACAATAACACAGCCAGACAGTGATATATTTGAAGAAGTGGATGGAAGAGGCAGAAATTTATACAGAAAGGCTGACTCTTTTTTTTTTTCCCCAATTATTTTTATAGATCCATCACTGTGAGGGACCGTTTCAAAAGAACTTACAGATAAGATGGAGCAAACTTCTGGGCTCCCAGAGATCCTACCAGTGAGTACTGTACTTAACTAATTCTGTTAGGGAATGGAATACACATTATGGAAACTCAGTCTCACTGTATATATCAGGTGATTGCTTTAACATATTTTGTTTTACAGTTTCAGAACACACAGTTCAGTGAAAATGGAAGCTGCATTCAACTGCATGATCTTAAAAATTAAAGTAAGAAAATCTAATATACAAAGAACATTTGTATAATCTAATACACAATCTAATATACAAAGAACCTTTCCAGGTTGCATATTCTTTCAGTTCTTTATTTTTAGGCACACTAAATGTACTTCCAATTGAGACTACATTAAAAAAAAAAAAAAAGTCATCTGGAGCCTGTGAGCCATGTATGTAATGGATACAGGATTTTCTGACTATGGGCTATCAAAGCTGGTTATGAATGTAAGCCTGCTCTGCCTTCGATCCTGGTTTTCACAATAGTATGAACTTCCATGAAATGTGTAGATGATAATTCATAAATGATACAATTAGCTCTTAAAAAGGTGAGAGAACAAACCTGATCTATTGGAATGCTGCTGCTGAAGTTGTTCACAAAATCAAATTTCAGTGCAGAAGTCACATTGAAATAAACTAACTGCTTCAGGATATATGTATGAGATGAATATATAGACCTCTGAAAATGCATAGATTTTCAAGTCAGAATGCCACATTCCTTTAATGTCTGCTCCCACCGACCAAAATCCAAATTTCCAAGCACACTGTCACAGAGGTATGTCAGGAGCAAAAAGTCCTACAGTGTAAAGACCCAAAGATAAAATATCTGTGAACTATAAAATTTTATCATGCTTTCTTTGCAGAATTACAGCCATATAAATCCTAACTGAATTGACCTGCATTCAGTATTGCATTTAGTTTTATTTTCTGTGAGTTTTAACCAGCAAAGACAAGTAATTAAGAAGTGTATTTTAGGCCTATACTGTTTTCCAAGGTAAGAAAATGAAGTTCATTTTTCAGCTTATTTTAATCACTACAGTCAGCTACCAATCCTGCCATCATTTCTGACTACTAAGCCTTGATAATGCTTTTCAGGATCTTCGTTACAGACCATCTAATCTTCACAATAAGAATATTTAACTCCAAACTTCTTTTTATATATTCACAGAGTACAATACTAAAATGCCTTCAAAAGCATCAATAGCAAGAGCAATTAACTATAAAGAGATACATCTATAATGTGACTCTTTTTTCTTTTGAGAAATAAAATCTCTGGGATATGAGCCAATTAGTGGACATATTAATTAGTTTCTGTGAAGCTGAGGTTGAGGTCCTGGAGATGTCAGAGTACTCCACATTAGATGCTATTATAGCTGGAAGGCATGATTAAAAAGGTGGGTTTGCTAAGTCATCTCTAGATCTTAAATAGTCAAATTTGCTTGAATAGACTGAATATCCCATTCATGGCTCTTATGTGGTTTATCCTTATTACAGTTAAACTCTCCCTAAATGCATTTCAGCTTCTGTTAAAGAGCCTCTCCTCCAAGAGCAGCCACTTCAAAGAATATACTTTAAATTTAAAATTAAAAGCTAACAAAAAAGCTGCTGCAGAAGAGGTTCAAAGTGATTTAACGTGGTGGGTTTTTTTTTCCCCAGATTCTGTAGTGTGACCACCTCACTTGTAGCTACATGCTCTGAATAATAAATCAATAGCTGGAAATGAAATAAAATGATAACCAATCATCTCAAAATCAAGTTTTTCTCCTCTTCAGAATGCAAAGCCTCAGGTTTATAAACTGGGCAATAATACCAAAAATATTACAAGGATTTTTAGTAGATAATAACAACAGAAACTACCAAAAAAGATTTCTAGAAAATTATATTAAAAAACCTTTTAATAAATATTTACAAAGAAAAGCAACAGGGTGGAAAAACCAGGATAAAAATCCACTGAGAATTTTTAAGTATAAAGACACCAAATCTAGCTCAGGGAATATATGAGCCATGAATCAGTGGAGCAGTCACTGGACATTAGGGGAAAAAAAAATCCACAGAAAGAGTGGTGAGGCATTGGAATGGGCTGCCCAGGGAATTGGCTGAGGCACCAACCCTATGTGTTTTTAAAGGTTGTTTGGATGTGGTCCTTGAGGAGGTGGTTTAGGGATGAACCCTGTAGAGTAGGGTTACTGGTTGGACTTGGTATTCCCTAGAGCCTTTTCCAACCTGAACGTTTCTGTGATTCTGCTAAGTGAGAATCAGACAGATGTTTCAATACTTTCAACCAGTCTCAGTCAGGTGTAGGTAATTTTTTTTTTTGTTTAGCTATCAGCACATACTATTTTGAAATTTTTGGCATGAAAAATTCTTCTCACCTAGAAGGAAAACACTGATCTGTGATTACTATTTCAGGAATTACATGTTTGTAGTTTTTTATATATGCAGCGTATGTAGTGAATTAACATTATTTATTCAGTTGTGGATATAAACTACTATATTCCTCTGTTCTTCTGGCATGACAGAAACAAAGGAAACTGAAAATAGCTGCAGACAAATACATTGTAAAGACCATCATTCTCTCATGCATTTATATTTGCAGTGCATATTAAACTATACCTGTTAAATGAGGTATAATTGCTACAATGTAAAACATGTTTATTAAACAAAAAAGTAACTGCAGTGAGGTCATCTGAGGTGATACGACCCAAATTTACTTTCTGTTTCTGATAAGAAGGAACTTGCTTAATTAAAATCACTAGTGGGATATAACCACTAATGAGGTGGGTATGAAAGCACACTTCAAGAAGAGTGAGTGAAAGGGTATTGTTATTAATCTGTTGTTCACTACAGACACAATATACAACTGATGCACAGTTGAGTAGCTGCTAAATTCTGTAAGAGACACTAATAATATGAAAATCTTAAGCTCAGAAAAGGTATTATGAATGTACTGCTTTGAAGTTATGTGCATCTTTACATCAGTCTTTCTTCCTTTACACTTCCTTTTAATCTTTCATTTTTCCCTTTCCAGTTAAGATCAAGCAAAAAGCAATTTCCTGTGGAATTTCAGACTTGTTGAGATTATATAACTCTATACCATAGATAGTTATATATATTGTACAATATATATAATTATATAAAATATTGGATATAATTATGTATCATTTTATATATTTATATATCTCTCTATATATTACTTCTCTCCTAAATTAACTATTTTAATTCTTCAAATGAGTTATCAGAACATTGAAACAGAATCTATAGATAGTTTATCAAATACTTTTGCCCTCATGTGGCACAAAAGAGTTGCAGGCACTTTAAAGGTGTAATTTTACCCAGTAATGTTATCCTTCCCTATATCATATTAAAAAAAAAAGTTCATATTTAATGAAATGTCTTAGAACATGACTAATAATTGTAGGTATTAAATAATATTTTCATTGCAGTGCCCATTGTACATGTTTACAGAATGAGAACAAAGCCAGAAACAAGGTTGAAGAGTGAAAAGGGAGGTTTAAATTTGGAAAATTAGGAGGCTGAACATGAAGGAATTGCTAAAAACTTAGTTTAAAAGCCAACAAAGCAGTAAAGAGTAAGGCTAAATTTTAAAGTGACAGGAAAAGACTAAAGTAACAAAACATGTCTTGGCATAATAGAGAAAGCACTTACTCGGTGACACAGAGAAGATAGAAGAGCATTGTGATTAAGAACGTGAGTAGGAATAAATAAGGTCAGAGAAATAATGAACCTAATTTTTAAGATCACAGGTATCAGAAGCAAACTGTGTTTTGAAAAGGAACAGACAATTAGAAGTAGATTAGAGAGTGGTTTTGAAAAGGTAATCATACTGAAAATTGTATAACGACATAAAGGGGCTGAAGTAAGATACAACACCTGTTGCGCCGTGGAATAAATTTATTAGTCCTCACAAAATGTGCAGACGTAATGCAGACAAGAAAACCTCTGCCATCACGTAGACGTTCTTTTTTTTCACACTGCAATACCATTTAGTATGAATACAATATTTTTATGGCTAGCCAGTTGTCATTACTCAATCAGGTAATGGTAACTTTTTTCTAGGGAGGAAAAAAATAAGATACATATACACAAATTTGTCTGTTTCTTGAACAGTTTAAGTTTTCATTCTACTCTTTTCATTATTCAACTGCTCTGTTGATTCATGAAGACTTATACCAAGAAGGCTGCTAGTGCCCAGCTTCCTTACACTCTTTTAAGTGGATACTTGGGTATTGTGGATGCAAACAGTTTCTGGTTATGTGCTTTTTTGTTTGTTTTTTAGTTAGTGGTTGGGAGGTTTTTTTGTTTCTTTCTTTCTTTGTTAAGGTTTTAATTGTTTTAAGGGAGAATAGACAAACATAAACCAAACTTTGATTGTTTAATATGTGCTCAAATTTATATCTCAAGTAATCCCGGTGAACTGAATGATAAAATACCTTTAGCAGTTTCAGAGCAGAGCTGTACTAGTGTTAGAGCCTCTTACGTATAAGGGCTGCATTTTGAGGTGTTTGCAGGCTTTGTGGTTTTGTTACCTTTAGTGTATCCTTTTCATTTCTGTCCTTTGCCTCCAATGATCTAGTGCAGGTGACCTAATGTAATTAACTTGTAAGAAGGAGCTAATGTGATATGTGAAGTCTGGGCTTAACGCTAATCTTCTGGTGAACTGAGACAAGGCAGTTTCCAGGTATAGAAACCCAAAGCATCAGAGCTTCTTGTTATGTAACAAGCAGAACGTTGCAGAGCATGGCAGGATGCAACGGCAGTGAGGCATATATAAAAATATATGTATTACTTCTTTGCTAAACTAAGTTCTAGTAAAACAAATGTTTTGATAGAAAGATTGTGAATAAATTCCAAGCATCATATTGTTCCATACAATGTTTATATTTTTTAAGTGCTCATTTTTGCTGTGTTTTATTGTGCTTTCAGAACTGGAATTTCTGAAGAGGTGTGATCATCTAAAAATTGCTTGTCCCACATGCACCCAACATCCACTCCTCTCTCCCCCTGAAAATGTGTTGTTCTTTTAGAAGGTATTATCTTTTGAAGGTATGATTTTTAAAGGTATTATTTCCTACTTTCCTCCTTATCTCACTTATCTGGCTAACACAACTATACTAATGACATAACCTAGAATACTTTTAAATCTCAGAAAATCATAAAGCTAAATTCTTTAATACTACAGGATACACAGAAAAGCCTTTTCTGTTTGGAATCAACACAGAAAATCTTCAGCTATCTTACTTTGTACACTTGTACTTGGAGTCTGTACACGCATACCAAACCCACAAAGTACATAATGCAGTATCCTACAGAGAAAGTCTTCTACGCAAGCATTACAATACATAGTTTCTGCTGCTTCAAAATCACTGGGGGGAAGAAAGAAGCCAGCATTTTAATGATCAGTACAGATAAGCAATCTGGCCTTTTCAAAGGTCACTGCTTCAGGTAAACATGCAGACCTGCCTGTGGTACAAATGTGAACTAACAAATAATCCATGGCATTTCCTACAGACTCTGAAAGGATACAACTGTTATAAATAGAAGGGAAAAATATTACTCCCTTTTCCACAGTATAATGATTTGGGGAAGAAGACAACAGAGCCTTCCATGGAATGTTTAAGAGAGTGGGTACTTCACCCACTTCTTAAAATCCAACATCTGCATTTAAAATGTAGAACTGTTTGCGGTGCACCAAAAATATGCACAATTTTGCCATGAAGAATATTATATGCACCTGAGGGCACAAAGCTTTTACTCACTTAAATCTTAAAGTACCTCAAAGCAAGAGCTTACATTTCAAAAGCACAATGCATATCCTGTGCACGTTTCTTTAAGTTACCTTATTTTGAAACATTCTTCAGTTTTACATCAGCTAAATAAAAATCAGCCATGGGCTGGTGTAACATTGGAAGAGAAGTTTAGTTAAATTATACAAAGCAATACAATTAACACACACCAGAAGTAGTACTAATTAAAAAATACACTCCTTAGTGTTTGTATCATGTTTATATATATATTTATCCAAGACCTCAAGTAAATCTCTGAAAGTTACTATATGTTAAAACAAGTGTCCCCACTGAGACTCTGCAGAAGATCATGCAAAGAAAGCTGAATTAAATCTGTTGGGAACAAGAAAGAATTTTTTGGATGCTGAGAGGGAGAAATACAATCATTAAGTAAGAGGAGAGTCTGGTCCAAAATTTCTCTCCTGTTCCTGAGCAAGTGAACAGAACTTTCTGCTGCTAAAACATCAGCATTGCAGTACTTCTTTGGGTTAGGTTTTTTGGTGGTTTTGTTGTGTTTTGTTTGGTTTTTGTTTTTGTTGGGGGGTTAGGTTTTTGGGTGTTGTCTTTTTGTTTGGTTTTGCCATTTTTTTTTCCTCTTCTGAGGTTAATGATAATTTTCAGATGGTGGCAGAAAAATATGATTAACATATGAAGTAGATAATATCATCTCTGCTCTCTATTTTATTAATGTCAACTGTAGACACATGAATCAGTAAGAAAAACAGTTAAAAAGCTAAGTTTTAAAATAAAGTGCTGCTACCTGAAATGATGAAAAAGCTTTATCATAGTATTGAGAAGCTCACATGACATGCAGAGTATTAACAAATTAATAATAGTGCTGTTTGGAATAATGTTATAATTTTATCCCTACAAAAACACTTTAAATTGCTTCTGTGTGGCAAACTCTTCTGTTGATTTGAGAGGTTTTCCAAGAGATAACAAGTTCATGTCTTCATTTTTTTGTGCATTTCAAAGGTTTAACTATGTGTAAGGAAAGAATGCAAAGCAAGAATCCATCTTTTAAATTAGATGAGATATCAAAGGTGAATATTCAAATAAATGAGTAAAATAAGCTTCATATATGGAGATGAAATCCATGGTCAGAACAACTTTCAAAATCACTGAATGCATAAACTAGGTATTAAAATGTTTGACAGTCTCCATGTTATTTGACTATTTGCATTTAAATAGAATCCATCACTCCCACAAAAGACTGACACAGTATCAAGCTAAGAGGAAAGAGTAGTCTCATCTGTGACAAAATCTTCATTAGAAAAGACAGAGAAAGTGAGAAAGGAAGTGCTGTTGGATGAAATATAGGAATGTTATCCAAAATTTGTGCAACTAAAGTATTAGGACTTTCAGGTATACTTCTAAGTGACAGACGGAGTAGGAATTCAGATAGGAAGGGTAAATTTCAAGCTACACAGATTGTGAAGGGCAACAAAGGTAGTGAAGGTTCTAGAGAACATGTCCTACGAGGAGTGGCTGAGGAATTTGGGCTGTTTAGTCCAGGGAAGAGAAGGCTGAGGGGACACCTTACTGCTCTCTACAACTATATGAAAGAAGATTGTCATCAGGTGGGTGTTGGTCTCTTCCCCTTGTATTAAGTGATAGAATGAGAAGAAATACCAGGAGAGATTTAGACTGGATATTAGGAAAAAAATCTTTATTTAAAGAGAAGCCAGGCATTAGAATAGGCTGCTCAGGGAGATGGAGGAGTCATTGCCCCTGGGAATATTCAAAACATGTCTAGACATGGCAGTTGGGGACACAGTTGAATGGATGTGATAATGTTAGGTCAATGGTTGGACTTGATGATTTTAAAGGACTTTTACAACCAAAATGATTCTATGATAAGGAAGTGTGACACAGAAGAAAATTCAAGGGTAAAAGATAGAAGGGAAAGGACTTTGACAGATGAAGATGTAAGAGGAAGCATTATTTGTTCTTCCCAGTACAGAACTCAGAGAAATTTAGCTCATTTCATTTTTACAGTGTCCAACAACTGACATGTGACATTTTGGTCAACTTTCCAGGATAACATTCAAAATCGTTGGAAAGGGGAGGGTGAGTTTGTCTGTTTAGTTTAGTTTTTTTTTATTCTGAGTTCAAGTTGATTCATGCTTGGCCTATGAATTCTATTGGTTTATTCTTCCAAATGCAGAACTTCAAAAATGTCACCCAATTACACAGTATGACATTTAAGATCAGCCTTAGCAGCTAGAACTTCTAAGGAGAAGCAAGTGAAAGGCTTCCTGTTGATAATTGCTATGTATCTTTGATTATCTTGAAGAAATTAAAATATTCAAGTCCTCTATGATTAAAGTTTGCAGATATCTGAAAAGAAAAAAATTGTCTCATATATTTAATCAGAAAACTAACACACTTAGTGGAAATCTTGCTTCTCACCGACAGCATCTAAGGTAATTCTGAAACTGCCTGACTGTTGCAGCCACTGTTCTGCAAACAGCTGCTGGACATCTGCAGAGGGCAGATTTTCTTATCAATTGCACACTGCAAAGACCAAAACAGTATCATTCCATGTGTGCCAAGAACAACATCCTTACATGCTGACATGTTGGCACACTTTGATTAGAACATGCTGCAGAGCCAGCTGTTGTGGAAGATACACACATGATCCCTGGTCTCCTTCCCTCTGCTTGGCAGGGAGGAAGCAGAGCACAGGGAGAAGACAAAAGGCTTGGAGGCATCCACTTTGAGGGTTCCAGACTTGCCCAGACTTGTTCTTCCCAAATAAGGGAAAGCAAGCTCCTGATTTCTCCTAGTATGGTCACTTTTGACAAAGTGCCATTTTGATTGCTGAATCTCAATGACTAAAGGGGCCATTACATTCGGGCAGACAATAAATAGGCTTTTGCCACATAGCTGGTTTTGCTTCCACATTCATTTTGCTTGCTCTGCCTTGCCACATTATGCTCTGCTTTGCCGGCAATGACTTTCAAGACACTGACAGAACTCCCTTCAAGTATTTGGGTACTGTCTGATACTATTTTGTGAGTGAATATTCAAAGCCGTTTTGTAAGAAATTCTGTAACTAGATTCCACTGTGTCTTCTGCCTTAGCAGCACAAAGGAGCCTCTTGAGTACCCTATTGGGCAAGCAGCATAATTGAAACTAAGAACTTCTTTCCAGTGCTAGGTTTAATGTTTGTATTTGCTAGTTGTTTCTTAAGTGTTCTAGATTGCCTGTTCCCTGCATATATAAATATCCAAATGGTGAATTTCAAACATTGTAAGTAAGATTTCTGGCAAGATTTAATGTTAATAAACAATTTTCATAATTATTAACAATCTTTGCCTGGATATAAAAATTAATATTGATTATTGATTTTGCATAATTCGTAATACCAGCCCTCCTGCCATGCTGGCACCTTTCATTGGGAGCATGGTTTAGTTTATATATGTGATTGGATTTTACTAGTTGGGTGTAAGATAAGAAAGTATATATGAATCAGGTGATTCAGGCAATAGATATTCAGTTAAGGCTGTGGTGTAGTGATGCTGCTTGGGACTTCTGTTAGCTGCTACTTCTGTTATGGACTTCTGGGATGTCTGTAAGGGACTCTAAGACTCAGTTGCTGCTTCTGTAAGTGGGAGTCTGAGACTGTAATGCTGGGGATTCATCAATGCAGTAATAAAGGATTACTGAGAAGACTTCTGAGATTCTGTGTGCTATGCATTTCTGGAATTCCAGTGCAAGAGCAGCAACAGGGTTCATGTCTCATTCATTGCCCAAATGGCTCTTACATCAAGGAAAGGAATTTCAACAGCAGACCACGGTAAATGAAATCTACTGATTTTTTTTTCTTAGATAACCAGATGGAAATGACAGTTTTCTAAACTTTACAAAATCCCATGGAAACAAAAAATAAAACTGAAATATCAGTTTCTTTAATGGAGTCCCCTAGAGGCATAGGATTTACTGAAAATTCAACAGGTGGCTGGAAGACCAATCACAGTATCAAAAAACTGTAATATAGCTGGCAGAAAATTGGGAGGCTACTAAGAATTGCAAAGGAAATAATACATGTTTTTAGTTAAAGTAGAAGGGACCATTAAGGTAACTCATCTTCAAATATACAGAGAAAAAATTATCAGCCTCCAATTCACCAGGATTATCAATTTGTTTTAATAGTTAGATGACAGCTGTTCTTCAAGAATTCCATGGGAAAATGGAAAAAAAAATCATTAATACTGAGGAAAATTGCTTATATTGAATTGACATATTAATAAGTATTATTTGCAATTCAATCTTGATTATAATGAGAGTGGTAATAATAAAAATAGTAGTTGTTATTATTGTTGCTATTGTTATCATTTTAATAATGTAATAGTTTATTGTGGCTCTATCACAATAGGGCTCAGTTCCAGTTAACTTCTGCCAAATTGGCCAAACTATAGTGTTAGAAGCACAGTCATTGCATGAGTGCAGTAGACAAAGCTTCCAAATCAGGAAGACAAAATCTGAAAACTGGAATGCAAGATGGAGACTAAATCATAGAATTATATTTTCTTAGTACATTTTACTAACTACATTTCACATAAATTACTTAAATTATATAATCTTGTACATTATGCTTCATGGTGGGGATACTGGCAAAGCCCACAACTGATCACAATAAATGGAGCTCAAGGGGAAAAAAAACCACGAACTATATCATGACTCTTCATTTTTCTCAGTCATCAGTATAGTATCTAAGTAGCACAAATCAATTATACTAGTTTTAAACACCTTGTTTAAAAGCTCTATTAATCATCACTGCAACACATTTAATGTTAGTATAATTTAGCAGGGCTCATGCTTACGTGCACAGGATTTCTTTCCTGGAGTATTTAAGGGAAGCCATTGTTCAGTAAAATACCTGTCACTTGAAAAGCAGGTTTGAAAACGTGGTATTAAATTGAAGTGTAATTTTGCAATAGATTTTTAGAGGTTAGATGGAATTAAGTCTCCATGACCAAACTCATACTGTACTGCCAAATACATGCAGATCTCTTTTCCCCAGAGTAAAGAACGGAAAGCAAATTGCCTTATGCAATGTGACCTTTGGCTCTCACACTTGTCAGAAGCAATAAAACTTCCGACTACTGAAATGCTCATTACAAGGTTTGCTCGAAACAACTTTTATTAAACTACCACAGGTATTTAAAAGTTAAAAAACCAAATACAAAGATCCTAATCTGAGTGCTGGCATGGTGCCTTTTGTGAAAAAAAGACTACCAGCTGTTACAATCTAATAATAGAGGTCATGCAAAGAATACTAAATTTAATGTTTCTTCTTTCCAACTGCAGTAGTCTTCTGAGAAATGTCATCACTTTTTTGTCTTTAAAAGATATGGTTAGGAAAAGAAAGAGAAAAACAATGGTTCTTGTTTTTCTATAATCAAACCTGAGACAACAATATAATAGATGCCAAATACATCTCATGATTGGTTTGTTTTTCTAATGCACTTTTAAGTTAATATAACTATTAAAATTTTTCTTAAGCAAGGAATCAGTTTATAATCCTAAACCAGGATTTTTTGAATACTGTTCATCCCTAGCAATCAAGCATAAAACAAATAAACACTAAAAAGTAACCACACAACAGATGCTAACAAATACCTGGAAAAAAGTAGGTCAGCAAGATCAGGTATAAGCAAAATGCACACACTTTTTCACTCCAAGCACAAGCTTTGTAAAGCAGTTTTAAACCACACAATGATATTGACAGACCTGTGGAGGAACCTGCCTCCTTTTTTGGTCAGGGGATGTGACATACACAGCTTGTGCATATGCATAGCTTTTGAATCGCTGTTTAGGAGAAGGCGAAGGCCCCTGGGGTACACTGACTCTGATCTACAAAGAAGAAATCAGAGGTGGAAAGACGTATGGATAGAAGCATGGATTCTACAAGTAATGTTTTTAAGAGTAAGTGGAAAAAAAAAGTAAGAAGACCATCATCAGTAATATTTTTCAAGGACTTCGTGATGGTACTAAGGAAAGCTCTCATTTAATCTGACATCCTTTTCAAAAGCAACAAACTGTCAGGATTCAATACTAGTAGAACACCAATGTAAACTGAAGGTTCTTTATAATTTGCAAGCAAAGGCTCAAAAAACAAGTGATTATCCTGAATAAATAGAACCAATACTCATCTGCTTAGTATACCCTAAAAGAGATTGAGCATCCCAAAACCAAGTTACAGATTAAATTCAGACAATTACACTAGACCTAAAATCCACTTAACGCTTCAGGGAGACTGTCTGATAATTTCAGTCAAAACCATAAATGACATAGCAAGCACAGATTAATTCTAAATACTACTTGAGTTTTTTGAGAGACCAACAGTGAGCTGCAAACAATGATCTTAAAGTTAGTGCAAAAAAAAAATGCTAAAAAAAATAATTATCACAAATATGGAGAAATGTCAACTGTTACTCTCTAAGAAAGCTAAAAAAGTTTCTACACATCTACTGAAATACAAAATCTCCCCCAGTTTCTGTGTTGTTCCTTGTGGTGCCTTTCCATGATTAAAACACTCAGTGATGTCAAAAAGTGCAAAGCACTTATTTGCTGCATAGTTACTTTTAAAACAGCCCAGTGCAAGGTGAAAAGCAGTATGAAAGCATAGTCCGTGCAGACAAGTACATCTGACTTGCCTGTGGTGAAGAGACTTTGTCCATTCTGACTGGTTTTGCCTTGCACTGGCCATTAAACTTATGGGATAGGTCAAGGAAACAACCACTTTAGAGCAACAAGATAGAAACAGAAAAGTGAAATAACTCACTTCCTGTGAAAAACGCTCCTGATGATGCACTTGTATATGCTCTTCTTTAGTGACCCTTGAGTGTCGTGGCAACATCTCCACCTCCCTGATGGCTTCCATAGTGACTTGCTGGGGCAGAACTTGGAAGAGAGAGGTCACGTACATTAAGATGGACTTCTTATCTGGACAGGCAGTGGCAACATCTGAAAGGCAAATTAACATGCACCGTTTTAGTTTCCACATTACACGAAAGCGAGACAGCTTCATGAAAAGTTGATAGACTAATAAGCAATCTTTTTGTCCACTTGATTTCTCTAGAGACTAATTAAAACCTTAGAATGAGTTCCAGAATTAGAGACTAAACTTGCATACCAATGAGAAGGGGCCAAAGTTTAGAAAGGCAACTGTTATGTCACATATTTCTTCAGTCAAAATGCACATAGTATAGAGTGTGACACTGTGATTCTTAGTAAGCAGGACTAGACATAGGAAGAGGTGTATTTTCTTTTGCTGCCTGAATACTGCAGTGAAAAAATAAGTAAGGACAAGCTCATTTTCAGAGTCATGCCACGTGGTGCTTGTCCTGGTTTAAGCCCACTCAGCTTCAACAAAGCAGTTATGCAGACACTTGCCACTCCTACCTCCCTTTGGTGGGTTGGGGAGGAAAAAATACAACAAAAACTGCAAAGGATTTGAGACAACAGACAAAGGGGTCTCACTCACCAGTTACGGTCACAAGAAAAAGACTCAACTAAGAGGAAACAATTTCATTTAAACAACACAATGACTGACCACCATTTAGCAACTGAATCCAAGGAGGACAGTGATAAACAAAACCCAATCTAAACAAACACACTCGTCCCCCACCACTTCCTTCTCAGGCTCAGCTCTGCTCTGGATTTTTCTGCCTCCTCCCCGACCAGTGGGGCAGAAGAGAAGGGAATAGGAATCAGAATCTGTCCATCACATATTGGTTTTGCCACTCCCTCCTCTTCTGATGGAAAACTTCTCACAGTTCTCCTCTGCCACAATGTGATGTTTCTCCCGTGGAAGACAGTCCTCCAAATAAGCATGGGTTCCTTCCATGATCCTCCCCATGACAGATCACTCCAGGAAAATCTTGCATCAGTCACATCCTTCTTCAGAAGCAGCCACATGCTCCAGTGTGCAGCCTTCCATGGGCCACAGACAGAACTCTGCCCCACTGCTGATATTGAAGAGCTGCATGGGCTCAGCAACCCATCTCACCAGAGGCCAAATGGGAACCTCTGCTCCAGCATGCCACCTTCCCTCCATCCTTGATGACCTTGGTGCTTGCATGGTTGCCTCTACTGCCCCACTCCTCTTCAAAGCACAAAGAACCCCCCAAACAAAGCAACACATTCAACAAGTTTTTCCTCACAGGGTAGCTTCTCACAGCTGCTTACAGAAGCCAGAACAGCAGCTTTCTCCTCTGCTACCAAAACTACACCAGACACAAACGCACAGAATCATAGAATGGTTTAGGCTGGATGTGACCTCAAAGATCATCCAGTGCCAACCCTCCACCATAGGCAGGGACACCTTCCACTAGAACAGATCACTCAAGGCCTCATCCAATCTGGCCTTGAACACCTCCAGGGAGGGAGCAGCCACAACCTCCCTGGACAACCTGTTCCAGTGTTTCACCACCCTCACTGGAAAGAACGTCTCCCTAACATCCAGTTTAAATCTCCCCTCTGCCAGTTTAAAGCCATTACTCCTCATCCTGGCATTACAAGACCTTGTTAATAGTCCCTCCTCTGCCCTTCCGTAGGCCCCCTTCAGATACTGGAAGGCAATTACATGGTCTCCTCAAAGCCTTCTCTAGGCTGTAGAGTCCCAACTCTTGTAGTCTGCCCTCTTAGCAGAGCTGCTCCAGATCCAGCTCTCTGACCATCTTCACTCAACACAACTCATCACATTATTTAATCCCTGCAAGTAACACAAATGTGATTAAAAAAATAGAAAAAATATTTACAGGTATTTCTAGCAAATAGATTCATACAAAACAACCACTAAAGCTGAGGCCTACCATAGCTACACAGCTTTTGTATTCTGCTTGTTCCCACGTCCTTCATGAAGTCTGTGGAAGAACTAAAACATGGTATTCACAGATCATGGAATCATAGAATGTACCAGGTTGGAAGAGACCTTCAAGCTCATCCATTCCAACTGAGCATCCAGCCCTAGCCAATCAACTACACCATGGCACTAAGTGCCTCATCCAGGCTTTGCTTGAACACCTTCAGGGACAGTGACTCCACCATCTCCCTGGACAGCCCATTCCAATGGCAAATCACTCTCTCTGGCAAGAACTTCCTCATAACATCCAGCCTACACTTCCCCCAGCACAACTTGAGACTGTGTCCCATTGTTCTATTGCTGGTTGCCTGGCATAAGAGACCAACCCCCACCTGGCTACAGCCTCCCTTCAGGTAGTTGTAGACAACGAGGTCCCCCTGTGCCTTCTCTTCTCCAGGCTAAACAACCCCAGCTCTCTCAGCCTCTCCTCATAGGGTTTGTGTTCCAGGCCTTCCACCAGCTTTGTTGCCCTTCTCTGGACATGTTCCAGCACCTCATCATCTCTCTTGAATTGAAGGGCCCAGAACTGGACACAATACTCAAGGTGTGGCCTGGCCAGTGTTGAGTACGAGGGAAGAGTAACCTCCCTTGTCCTACTAGCCTGTAGCATGACCTTTCCAAATCAAGCCATGCTACGGCTCTCAGTCACCACAGGCTTTAATTTCGTCACAGAATTCAGCCTAGAAAGTATTTTGCTATCCCTATCTCCTTGTCTTCTCATTACTAATTTAACAACATTTTGTTATACTCTGTGTTCCCTTGCTTTACACAGGGAAGAGTACACACTGAAAGAACATCAACATCAGCTGTGATTTTACAATTTGTGTTCATTAGTTTCCTTTCCAAAACATTTTGGCAATCAAAAAGGTAAATACTTTGCTTATCTACACAAATACCTCACATAATAAATAAAATAAGCACCTTGCAAACAGTATGCATGCCAAAAATTGCTCACTCATTCTAACAAATGAAAAGTACATATTCAGCTGTCAGAATTCACTGATGAAATAAGAAAGATTTAATTATTTAATCACAAACACTAAACAGCACTAATTACACAATGACAGCTAAACAACTGTTGTTGCAAAGCCTGGAATCTCAATCTGCCTCTCAAAATTATTATTTTTGTGCAGGCTCCGATTAGCAGCATAGGAATGATTTATTCTGTCTTGTTCTACACCTTTCCTTTCAGAAATTAATAAAGAAATTTATCTATTGAATGTATTTCTAATACATCGTCTTTACCACTGCTGTGGTAGGGCTGATAGGCCAAAAATGGGCTTGGCCATGCCCTGGCTTGCCCAGGCATGCTTTTCTGCTCTCTCCCCCTTCTGCTGTGGGCGAAGCAATTGTGGGAAAGGAGGACTCGGCTTGTCTGGACATGTCCCCCTGCTCCCCCTCCTTCTGTGCTGAGGGAAACAACCGCAGGAGGGGAGGGCGAAAGCCCTGGCTTCACCTCATGGTCAAGTTTGGCAAAGCGCTCTTCTGATTGGCTAATCTGTGTTCAATGCCCCATTAGTCTTGGGTGGATATTGATAAAAGGGACCAGCAGGCGGCACGGTGTGGTGGTGCTGCTGCCTCATTTTGCATCTCGAATTTGCCTGGAAACTCCACACCCTGAAGAGCTTACCAGCAACAGGCTCTAAATGCCTGCACATGATCGGCCTGCTTAGCCAGCATGACATTGTGCCAAGACTGCACATCGCATCCTGCCTGCCCCTCTGCAAGGCTTCTGCTGAGTTGGGAATCAAGAGCAACCAGATCAGAGACTATGCTACAGACTTCCAGCTTACTGAGAAAAGAACCAGAGAAACTCGCACAGCAACCCTCCCACATGCTTTAGGTACTGTCTGATAATATTCTGTGAGTAAATACTTAAAAGCCTCTTCTAATTCATTGATTGCCTTCTGCCATGACAGAAAGGAGCTTCCTCTGTCCTCTAGTGGAAAAGTAGAATAATTAACCAGAAGAATCTTCTCTTCCAGTATAATGTTTGTGTGTGAAATAAGTGATCTAGTTTTGCCTGTTCCTTGCATGTATGTTTCTAAACTGTGTGTTTTTGAACCTTGTGAATAACTTTTCTGGTGAGTTAAATGTTATTAAACAGTTTTCATAGTTATTAACTATCATCACCTGGATATCAAAATTAATACAGATTATTAATGTTGCATAATCTGTTACAACCACCTGTTAAGACTGATGCATTTTTTTAAAGTCCTATTAATTAGGCAGTGTATAAATCTAAATTTAAGAACTTGCATGCATGCAAGTTCACTAATTCCTTGGAAATACACCTGCATTCATTTCTATGGGCAAAATATCTGTCAAGCCAACCTTCTAAGTACTGACCTCTAAATTTTGGACAATATGCCAGATATCAAAGAACATAAAGTCAACATACATGACTACATATGTAGAAGGCATATGTGCACCCTCAGCAAGTTTGCAGATGACACCAAGCTGTGTGGCACAGTCGACTTTACTAGAGGGAAGGGATCCATCCAGAGGGACCTGGAGAGGCTGGAGAGGTGGGCCCAAGCCAAACTCAACAAATTCAACAACGCCAAGTCTAAGGTCCTGCACCTGGGTCAGCACAATCCCAAGCACAAATCCAGGCTGCATGTTGAATGGCTGAGAGCAGCCCTGAGGAAAAGGACCTGGGGGTCTGGGTTGATGAAAAGCTCAACATGAGCCAACATCAGCAACTGTGTCCTGGACTGCATCAAGAGAGGCATGTCCAGCAGGGCAATGGAGGGTATTCTCTGCCTTTACTCTGCTTTCCTGAGATCCCACCAGGAGTACTGTGTGCAGTTCTGGAGCCCCCAGCACACAAAGGACATCAAACTGTTGGAGCAACTCCACAGGAGGGCCACAAAGATGATCAGAGAGCTGAAGCACCTCTGCTATTGAGGACAGGCTATGTGAGTTGGGGCTCTTCAGCTTGGAGAAGAGAAGGCTTCAATGAGACCTTGTAGTAGCCTTCCAGTATCTGAAGGGGACCTACAAGAAGGCTGGAGAGGGACTGTTAACAAGGTCTTGTAATGACAGGACAAGGAGTAATGGGTTTACATTGGCAGAGGGGAGATTCAAACTAGATGTTAGGAAGAAGTTCTTTACAGTGAGGGTGGTGAGACACTGGAACAGGTTGCCCATGGAGGTTGTGGATGCTCCCTCCCTTGAGGTGTTCAAGGGCATGCTGGATGAGGCCTTGAGCACCCTGTTCTAGTGGGAGGCGTCCCCGCATATGTCAAGGGGTTGGAACTAGATGACCTTTGAGGTCCCTTCCAACCTAAACCATTCACAGAATCATAAAATCATACAATGATTTCAGAATCATTCTATGATTCTGTACCAGTTTTGAGAGTAAAAGCAAAAACAAACAAAAAAGAAATTATCCAGGAATATTTTTCAAAACCAAACAGTCATCTTCAAATTCAGTTCAGAAACAATACTTTCTGAATATTTTCATCCCATTTCTTGGCAACAGCAATCCCGGATAGGATTGAAAAGGATTAATAAAAATCATAGAATCATAGAATGGTTTAGGTCAGAAGGGACCTCAAGGATCATCCATCTCCAAACCCCTGCCATAGGCAGGGACACCTCCCACTAGAATAAAACAAACTAGACTAAAAGCTAAAGGAGAGTTTTAAATGGGAAACATTAGCACAAGTTAACAGTATCATTTGTGCATCCATTGAGAATATGATAGACTTTTGGACAGCTCCTGAAACCATTCCAGCTCTTTAAACAAGAGGGAGTTATGTAAAAGTACCTCCTGCTGTAGAAAACTTCATGCTGGCAGATTAGTATATTTGGAAGAGAAAACAGCGACTTTTCTTGCACTCAAACTGAAGAGTCACACATTGCTCACAGAACTAGTTTTTGATACATTATTGTTGTATGTTGGATTTGGATCTCAACAAATTGGAATTGACCCCTCAGAGTAAATATCAAACAAACTCAGAACTTGGAAGCAAAATGAAAGTTACATTTTGAAAATATGCTAAAAATCTAGAAATATAAAATGTAGTGTATATGTACAAAATATATTTACATGTATTTACAATCCAGAAACAATGCAAGGATCTTCCTGTACTGATTCTCCTCCCCTTCCTCCCCCCATCCCACGATAAGGGAAAAGAGAAAAAAAAACAGAGAGAAAGCTCTGCTGCTGCTTAGCCATAACAAGAATCTCAGCCAAGATCAGCAAAGCCATGCAAAAGCACCAGGCAGACTGAAAAGGAGACAAGAACCAGTTTGTGCAGAGAAGTATATCCTAATCAACAATCCAATGGAATGATATAAACCTATTATTCTTCTTCTGTATCAAATCCCTTACTTTATTTACCTTTTACTCAAATATCTCCAGAAATTTCTTACTCTTGTTTATAACTAAAATCTAGGCTAAAGTGTTAGCTTTAAACTACCACAAATATGTGATCCATAGATTGGTCTGCTCAGATGTGAAAGAAAAAAAAATCCTTTGTAGGAAACAGAACAGGATCCTGACTTTACACACTGACCTTTTAGAGGATTAGTTTCTTCAAAAGAGGTCTCATGTAAATTTGAGAAACTACAGAGAAGAAAACTGTAAAACTTCCAACACACAGGCTGGAAAACCTGTCTGATACTAAGGCAACACAGCAAGAACTAGAATTTAACCATGAATTTTAATGTACAATTACAAGGTATGACTACTCAGTTACGTCCCCAAAGAGCAGAAACAATCTGGTTTCCCCACAGAACTTAAAAATCATTAAATAAACACCAATTGATCCCTGTTTACATTCTGCTGCCTTTCAAGAGCTATTAGAGATTTAATTTGTAAAGCAATTTGCCTGATAAAAGTCTCTTACAGCTTGATTTTTACTACCAAATACTTGTCATTTTCTGATGAACATAACTACAAGGTTGATGATTTGTTGAAGATGAGTGGTTATAATAAACCTGAAATATTCCCAAATAAATTCTTTTCTATAGGATGCAATGCCAAAAGAGTAAATAAAGAAAGAAATCAAGTAAAAATCTTCAAAGAGTCATCCAACAGCACATTTTTATGAGCTTTACAGTTCATATCTGGTTTAGCCTTACAATTGCATTTTCTAACAATGAGCATTTCCTGCCAACATTCCCACTTCTAGTGGAATGAAGCATTTTCAAGAGATGAATGAGAGCAAAAATGATATAAAACACCTAAATAAGCTCTATATTAAAAAGTAGTGTAGAGATCACAGAATGACAGAACATCAGAGGCTGGAAGGGACCTCAAAATATCATTCAGTCCAGCCTCCCTGCCTGAGCAGGATCACCTAGAGCAGATCCGACAGGAACACATCCAGACAGGTCTTGAATATCTCCAGAGAGAGAGACTGCACAACCCCCCTGGGCAGCCTGTTCCAGTGTTCTGTCACTCTCACAGGGAAAACAAAATAATCATCCTCATGTCTACATGAAACTTCCTATTGTCCTGTCATCTGGCATCACCAAGCAGAGCCTGGCTCCATTCTCCCTCGCACTCACTCTTCACATATTTATAAACATTGATGAGGTCACCTCTCAGTCTCCTCTTCTCCAAGCTAAAGAGCCCCAGTTCCCTCAGTCTCTCCTCATATGAGAGACGTTTCATTCCCTTACTCATCTTTGTGGCTCTGTGCTGGACTCTCTCAAGCAGTTCTATGTCCCTCTTGAACTGGAGGACCCAGAACTGGACACAATATTCTTCATGTGGCCTCATGAGGGCAGAGTAGAGGGCCATGGAAACCTCTCTGGACCTACTAGCCATAGTCCTTTTAATACACTCCTGAATAGCATTGGCCCTCCTGGCCACAAGAGCACATTTCTCGCTAGTGGTCAACCTGCCATCAACTAGAACCTCCAGATTCTTTACCTCTTCACTGCCTTCCAACAGATCACTCTCCAACCTATACTGATACCTGGGGTTGTTCTTTCCCAGGTGCAAGACTCTACACTTGCCCTCACTGAATTCATTAAATTTCTTCCTGCAGAACCCTCCAGCCTGTCCAAGTGTTGCTAAATGGCAACACAGCCACTCCACCCAGTTTGGTGTCATCAGTGACAAGAACAAAACCTAGCATTTTGTTAGGCAGTGCTACAAAATGTATACAGGGCCACACACAAATGACAAGCATTTGTGCAAATTTTGCGTCCATTATTCACATGCAAGTCTGCTTACAGCTCTTCCTCTTCATTAATACTCCATTTTCTCAAAGCTTTGACTAAATAATAGAAACTATTTGTGCTGATTCCAGTCACTCTTTATATTAAACTAGTAGCAAATTAACTTCGAAAGAAGCAAACCCAAATGCTTGGGGAATTGCCAGGAAGGTTCTATTATGGTACACAAATTGATGATTTTTTTTTTTCCACATTAAGAGGCAAATTCTGAAACACACTTTACCTTATGCAGTGATTAGAAGATAAGACTTGAACACAAGAACTACAAGAAAACTTTTGTCCTCAAAAGAAGTAGGTAGGATTTTAAGACAATCACAGAGTAGAAAATACAGAAAACTCTAACTTTTAAATGCTATACATTGTCTAATATTCTTGGTTTCCATGGCATCAGTAATAACAACAAATCCCAATAATTTACTTCTTTTTGCTTCTGTCCCACATGAGGTTTTAAAGACTGTACTAGGAAAAAAAACCCCTGCCCTCCCTTCCAGAATACTAATGGAAGGTCTCAATGATAATTTGAATTTTCAGACATTATGCAGCACTTGCCCCCAATAAATGGAGACTGTTGTTTTTTCTTCTATCAAAGGGTTTTTTTTTTTTAGTTTTAAGGCTTATATAAATGCTAAATAATTAGCATTTATTACAATCCTATCTCCAAATGCATCTGATTAGATGGGACTGAAGAGATACACAGCAGATAAGCTAAATGCAGAAGGTCTCAGATTGTTGAGATAAGACAGACTCTAATGAACCTATAAAAAATTAGTTTCTATGATGTAAACTCTTTACAGGGCCGGGGGATGGACAGATGTAAGTGGGGTAGAATTTCAATGTTTCTATGGCCATTTGCACACCAACCTCAACTGCAATATCTAAGGTAAAAGAAGTATTAAAAAAAATGCAGACAACTGACATGTTATTTTCATAGATCCATACAGTCACAGAATGGTTTATGTTGGAGGGGATCTTGAATATCATGGGCTAGGACACCTTCTACTAGACCAAGTCACTCAAGGCCTCATCCAATCTGGCCTTGAACACCTCCAGGGAGGAGGCATTCATGACCTCCATGAGCAACCTGTTTGAGTGTCTCATCACCCTCACTGTAAATAATTTTGTCTTAATATCCAAACTAAATTTGCATTTTTGCCTCAAGAACAAGGGAAAAGTTTTCAAGACATGTTCAAATGGCTCTGATAATCTACCTGATGAGTCCCACAAAAACAATTTGAATGAGGTTCCATATAACCTAAAGCACACATTTAGATTACGCTTTGATGAATTTAGATCTGTAGTTGAAACTGTATGACAGTGTACGAGATCGTATTAGTAAAAACACAACTGTTTAATTTTAAATAGCAAGAAAAAAGAAGTAAGATTTCATTCTCACAGGGATGCATTAAAGTCATAGTAACATACCATAGGTAAAGAGACATGCAAAACATGACCTACTAAATTAGGAGGAAAAAAAAGGGGGAGGGGGGAATTGCAAATTGGGTAATTTGTACACCAAATGCATATTTATGCCCATTTACTAACACATCTATTTGCAGACATGAAGCTATGAAAGAATCAGAAGACCTATCTTAGTTTTGCTGCCATTGTTAAGTTCCTAATTTCTAATTGTGAAAGCATCAGCCTAAATACAGTCTGCTCTTGTTTGATCACCAACAAACAACCAAGACTTCCAGGTGAAGAATATAAGCTCTTTTCTTAAAATATGGGAAAACTTTTCCTCAGTTAGATTCTGCAATCTATGTTTAGATTAAGACTATACTAACGGTGATGATAATAGCAGGAACACAAAAAGTGAAAATGGTTTCCTCTAATGGTGCTCTTTCATGCCAGTAAGACATTGAAGCAATAAAAACTGTTCAGTTTCTCAAAGGTCAATCAGGAGCTGCAATGTCTGCTTTGCAATTATTGACCTTTTTTCTCTTGTCTTTTTTTAAACCTTGTATTTTTCCCCCCCTATTTTTGTACTCTGTTAGTAGATTTCATGTTCAGAATGAAAGAAATCTTTATGAGGAATTAGTGGTGGACTTGTAACCAGGAAAAAAAAATATTGTAGGACACTACATTAACAGTAAATATTGAAATTTGGAAATGTAAACTGATTACACCTTATAAAAAAAATTGAAGAGCAGACACCTGCTGCCCTTTTTCTAAAAGGAATTCTTTAGTGCACTTTCCAACTGAAGGAAAGATACTTAATTAAACAGAAATCTATATGCCTGCATTGTCTTGGGGAGAAGACAGTTAACATCTAAATAGGAAGGCTCTTTCATGCAATTCAGCGTATTCCATTCCTCACTGGTATTGAGGGTGAATAAAAGCCATCTTAGTAAAGAGGTAAAGACCTCATTAATCTGCAATCTTACATGAGTTTAAGAAAAAAAAAAGGAAAACTGAGTGGCTCCTCTTCTTGCCAATGATACTGCCAAACAATCAAAACATTATTTGGAACAGGACTGTGTGAAAGCCCAAACTTTTGGGCGGTGTTGTTCAGTAGCTTACATGAATAAGCATAGTGATCACAGCCTTTTGTTTTGCAGAATAGAATCCACATTTTACAAAGTGAACTGCTAGGAAAAGGCACAAAATACTTATAGATAATTGAAAAGAGAGTGGAAACCTGGATTACCAGTGGTGATCTATACACAGATAGTGGCACTGTTCTCTTTTTGCTTTTCTGTAGATATGAATACCCATTTGCCTAAATTTATCAGGAAACTCCCAGAAGATGATGTCATTAATTTTTAAACACACTTAAATAATTAAATAATTTAGACTTTACGACTAAGACGTACAGAATTCAAAATGCTGATCACAAACATCCTTTTGTAGGCTATGTTGAATGAGTAGCATGAGGAAAAATCTCTTCAGAAGATTAACACACTTGTGTTTGTCTTTTAGCATTATGAAGACAGCTCAGGATTTGTGAGACTAAAGTGCTGTGGGATTCAAGTATTAAAAAATTCAGTGGCAGCGAATACCTTAAATCTGTCTGAATGTCTGTTCCGATTTGCTGCATGAGTGTGAAGGAGCCTTGGACTAATGTGCAAGGACTGTCTTGGTTCAGTGAACTTGACACTACCTCTGGTTTTGCAATCTCCAGAATCAGACATAACACCTATGCTGAAGAGTAAAGGTAAACCTTAATTTTCTTCAGTTTCTTTACAATGGTAATTTTTTCCTTTTTTTTGCAATAACACCACAGCCTTTGCACCCTAAGCAGCAAAAATACAGATAGAAAGAAATGAAGTAATAATGTCAATGGAATAAAGCACTGGTTTGAAATAGTGGGGGTGTAGATGCTAATTTTTTTATCACACATGTTGTATATTAATTATTTTGTCAGTGAGTGGGAATGAATGGAGTCCTCATGGATTTGCTGGAAAAATAGGTAAAAGGCAGTATTTAATTTTACCATAACACTGATAATCATGGCAGAAAGCTCACTTCAGTTATTCAGGACCCTCAAATGCGAATGCAATGAGGGGCAAGGGAGTGGAACAGAGAAAAGAGAATGTTAAATACATTCTACTGCCCAGATCCTACTGAAGAGTTCTAAAGACAAAGAAAGATCAAGGCAATTATGCTAATTGCTATCTAGAGACAGAAATGTTCTACAGAAATTATAACATTAGCAGGCATCCAAACAGTAATTTTGATAAGAACATGTCAGATATCAACAAAAGGGCCAAGAATTGAGAAAGTAAATGGACCAATGTTTCAAAATATTGCACCATTTCCATTTCAATTTTATAAATATTTAGCCTAAAAATGCATTTCTTTGCTATCAGACCTTCCTAAAGGCACATTTCATTCAGCATAGAAACTATGGCAACAGAAGTCAAAGACTGGAAAAGTATTTCCACCACTTAGGCTGTACTAATTCCAGCTGAGTCCCTGGTTATCAGGAAGATTTTTGCCTTCTGGGCTATTGGCTGTACACATGCAACATGTTTAGTTCCAATGGTGACTTTTTTTTTAACCTGCTGCAAAGTTACATACATAAAACATGCTTTGCAGATTCTGTGGTTGTGAGAATTGTAAAAATATATATATATATAAAGAATTAAATGGAAGAATAACTAGTAGCTAAGTCATTACTATCCTTTTTCAAAAGCCAGCATAATCAGTGAGGAAAAACACAACGTCAATGCCAACGGGTAAAAATAAATTGGACAACTCAAATGTGTGAATTAACATTCAGATTTGCTAATTACATCTATTGTAAGTTTTGATCAAACTGATTAAGGGAATTAATTTAGTATGTATGATATTTCATAGCCAATATTTCCATCAGGCAACTATGAAAAAAAAAAAAAAGATTAGAAACTGAACTCCAGTAAGTAAGGATTTCCTAAGTTCTGATGGAAATTAATTAATTGCATTTCATTGTTAAATCTATCATACAAAATAGTAGGACATAAGATAAAAAGAGCAATAGAAATCTAAACAGACAATTTTGAATAGACAATAGAGAAAGCATTATGCTTGCTAGATGGCTGATACAACACAGAATAACAGAAAGTAATAGTTCTTTAAGTGCAGTCAAAAGCTGCTTGAAAACATTCTGTGATACTAGGTGTAAGATGAGAGAGAATTATAAGCATTTAATCTTTTACTAGTAAGTTTTCCTAAAATGAAATAATATATCACTAGGATTAAAAGATGAAATTGAGATCATAGTCTCACAGTTATAAAGGCATTCAATAGTCTGTACTCAGTGTCAATGTATTTTTGTAAAGTATTTTGGGAAGAAATAATAATGACATATATTACAGTACTTGTTTTAGTAGATTATGAATAAAATAAAGGTTTTGATACCTCTAAGAGCTGAGGAGAATACTGTCTTCCAGTTCTAATACATTTATTTAGTAAAAGACAGGATTTCCTTCTATAAACCATATATTGGACATAGAGAAAGAAAACACAGGGATTGCAAAGGGAAGCATGAATGCTGCCAGGATAGAAAACATTCAGCTGTATCTCACTGTATCTAAGAGAAGCACTCCAGAATCTTCACTGGTATCTGTAGAGTTCAAGTATTCTACTTCTGTGTTATACCTTCCTTTTATTGTCATCTGAAATGTCACATTGCTGACTTCAGGGAAAAGAAGTGATCACCTGATGTTAGTCCATCCCAAAACTGATGCAGCAAAACTCTATGCAGCTTGTATGCTTTGTGAGAGCCCTACTTCATGTTGTCTCAGTGTGTGTCCATACCTGGTCTACCATAGCCAAGGAAATGGCTTCTGATGGCCCTTGATGGCTCTCAACGACTTCGTTTCTCAAGCTGCTGGCCAGGACTGTTCCTGGCAGATGGTTTAATATAGAAAGAGGTTAGTTACGTGGACTTCCCTCTTTCCTTGTGTTAAACATACTGCAGCTGCTCCACAAAAAGGCCTATAACAGAGTTTATACTGGAAGGTGCTTTGTGCAAATGGGCTTCCCTGGAGAAGCCACCCCTACACCTGAGGGGTATAAAAGGATCACAATCTCTTGTTGCATGCACCACAATATTTCCTTTATGGTCACATACAATCTTCCATGCTCCAACCTGTACCCATTGCCCCTTGTCCTGCCATTGGACATCAACTAAAAAGAGCCTGGTTCCATTGTCTTGACACTTGACCTTCACATACGTGTATATGTGTAATTTCAGAAGAAAAACTTAACTGCAGTTATCTGAGGGAAGAGAAATTTTGATGCTGCACAGTCAGAACAGAATCACAGAATGGTCTGGGTTGGGATTGACCTCCAAAGGTCATCTAGTCCAAATCCCTCTGCAGTAAGCAGGGACATCCTCAACCACAGCAGGTTGCCCAGAGCCCTGTCAAGCCTCGCCTTGAATATCTCCAGGGATCTCTTAGGCAATCTGTTCCAGTGTTCCACTACCCTCATAGTAAAGACCTTCCTAACATCCAATCTAAATCTACTCTTCCCTAGTCTGAATTCATTGCTCCTCATCCTATCACTGCAGACCTTTGTAAACATTTTCTCTCCATCCTTCCTGTAGGCCCTCTTCAGGTATTAGAAGGGCATTACTAGGTCTCCAGAGAGCTTCCCCTTCTCCAGGCTGCACAAACTGCCTTTGTAGTAGAGGTGCTCCAGCCTCCTGATCATTTTTGTGGCCCTCCTCTGGACCCACTCCATCAGGTCCATGCCTTTCTTGTGTCAAGGGCTCCAGACCTGGACAAAGCACTCCAGTTGAGGTCTCACCAGAGCAAAGTGGCAGAATTACCTCTCTCCATCTGCTGGCCACGCGTTTTTTGGTTGGCCCTATCAACCCCATATTTTAACTAATTTACCTCTTTTTCATCTGTAAAGCCTAAAAAGTAATCTTCTATTTGCATTTCTGGTATGTAGTCATCAAAACAGTCTAGTAAAATACATTTTGCAAACATAAATTTTGTCACCAGCAGGTTTTGAATTAAAGCCACGCTGAGCCTATTAGACCACATATCGGGATGCCATTCTGCTTGGGGCACAGTAAACTACTCTCCTATCCTCCCTTCACTTCACGATCAAGTTATTAAATACATTCAGGAAAAAGAACATAACTCCTAGCAACATTTTCTGTTACTGTGGCATGACAATCCATTTTTGAGGCAGTAATCTGTTTTAAGGTGAACTGTTACACATTTTATTCTAATCTATTCTCTTGCTGTTCATTTAATTATTTTCTTAGAGAAAAAAACAAACAACCAACCCAACAAAAGAATATATTTCTACCTTTGTGGCCTGTACCATGTGCTTGCTGTCTTTAAGAGATTCTAAAAATATAAAATAATAGTTTCAAGTAGTCCCTGGCAAACTAGTTAGCAAACAGGACATCTGTCATCTGGAGAAAGTGGTATAGGAAGGAGGAAATCGAGATCTAATTTCTTCAGCAGAATCTGTAAAGGTTCAGAATAAAAAGTCCTCTTTGACTGTATGCCAATGAAACATATGTGAAGTGTCAAGAGCATTTCAGGATGTGAATGAATATTGGAGTGACAATATGAATAAATATGAGAACTTGTTTTGAGAAACACAGAATAAATGCCATTTTATATGTGGGCAGTGTTGGAAATATAGTGAAATGAATCAAGGATAAAGTAAGATATCTTGTAAGTGATGCATATTTTAGAGTCCAAGAAATCAGCAGTTTAGTGGCCTCTACTTCAACAGGCAGAAGGTGTCTTGCTTATTCTAGGCAATGCAAGCTTCAGCCTCACTGATTAAATACAATTTTATGTGACATTGACAAGTATGGAGCAGTATGTGAGATCTCAAAGAGAGGTGAAAATCATACATTTCAGTGCAATCAAGCTGCGTTTGAGGACATCATATCTACAATATCTCCTTAAAGAGTTCCTTGCCAGCTGGAGTAGCTTTAAAAATGCAACAGCAGTCAGATCATAGAACCACAAAATCATTTAGGGTGTAAAAGACCTTTGAGATCAAGTCCAGTAATGAACCTAACACTACCAAGAGCACAACTAAACCATGTCCTTAAGCACCATGTCTAAATGTCTTTTAAATACCTCTAGAGATGATGACTCAACTACCTTCCAAGGGAATCTATTCCAATGTTTGACAACCCCTTTAGTGAAGAAATATTGTCCTTCTATGAACATGTTAGAGATCTTTGATGTCTTTTTTTGTAGTAAGGAAACAAAACTGAACGCAGTATTAGAGCTACAGCCCCATCAGTGCTGACTATAATGGGGAAAATCGCCTCTCTACTCCTGTTGGCCACACTATTTCTGATACAAGCTAGGATGCTGTCTGCCTTCTCGACCACCTGGGTGCATTGTTACCTCATACGCAGCCATGTGTTGACAACCATTCCCAGGTCCAGTTCTGCTGGACAGCTTTTCAGAAACTCTTCCACCAAGACTGTTGCGCTGCATGGAGTTGTTGTGACTCAAGTGCAGGACTCAGCACTTGGCCTTGTTGAACCTCTTATAGCCAGCCTCAGATCATTAATCCAGTCTGCCTAGTTCCCTCTACAGAGTGTGCCAACGTGACTGGAATGCCAACTGGCATATTACATATGTGGCAAACAAGCACTGAAATAAATATAGCACATTTCAAATATGCAATGCAATATATTACATCATAGTATCATAGTAGTATCATAGTATCATCAGGGTTGGAAGAGACCTCACAGATCATCAAGTCCAACCCTTCACCACAGAGCTCAAGGCTAGACCATGGCACCAAGTGCCACGTCCAATCCTGCCTTGAACAGCTCCAGGGGCGGCGACTCCACCACCTCCCTGGGCAGCCCATTCCAGTGTCCAATGACTCTCTCAGTGAAGAACTTTCTCCTCACCTCGAGCCTAAACTTCCCCTGGCGCAGCCTGAGGCTGTGCCCTCTGGTTCTGGCGCTGGCCACCTGAGAGAAGAGAGCAACCTCCTCCTGGCCACAACCACCCCTCAGGTAGTTGTAGACAGTTGTAGACATTATTTAATATATGGAAATAAAATCATAGCTATTTAAAAATTAAGACAATTAGGGTCTAGTTACTCTTACATGGTCAGCAGACTAGCAGCATTGAAATACTTTTAACTCTGTGCCTTGAATAAAGGAAATTCTTAGAATGATATTAGTTTCTTGAATTAGAAAGTCTAAACTTTCTATTCAAGGTGTGGGGGGAAGCAAATTCTGAAGGAAAAGTCTACATGGGATTTCTGAAATCAGTTCTGCAGTACTGGCTTGTTTACTATCTTGTGTCTGACATAACTGTTACAAGGATTTCTCACATATTTCTCTATTCAGAAATACCAATTTTCTGTACAGTCTTCTCTACACAGACACAAACAGATATTATGATTTTGGCATTCAGACAGCTAATTCCAGGAATGCTTTATGACAATAGTGGCATTGGAGCAACTGAGAAAAAAAAATGCAGTATTTTTGTGGATGTTTTTTTATCAAGTAATACTAAGAGACTACCTAAAGATGTTGCAGAAACCATAGGAGAGACCATCTGGCCAGCTTTGCTCAGCTAGCCTTCAACTGTTTTCATCCCTAAACTGCTAAGACAAATACAACCTAAAAGAAGCTCCCTGAAAGTTCTGGTTCCTGTTTCCTTCTCCAATTAAAAAAAAAAAAAAGTTTAAATCAAAACCAAGTGGAATAACTACCCAGTTTGCCATGTGACAGGAATGCAGACTAATTTAGTGCCCTCTGGGAGAAAGGTTAAGATGCTTTCAACAAAGAGGTGCTTGTGCTATCCCTAGGGTTGCAGATCCACTGAGCTGACAGGCTGAATGGTTGAAGCGAGAGACTTGTGAATATAGAACAATCCTATTTTGGCTCTAACTACTGAAGCAAGGCTAAAACAACAGAAGCAAGCATCTCAAAGGCAATAGCATCTGAGTGAAGACCTTGGCAGATAGTTATTAAAGTGCATATTCTGAAATATGAGCCAGACTAAATGCATGCTAAACACATGTGACTCTGTCAATTCTCCACCCAAATCATGCTAGACATGAAATAGAAGGCAGAGGAAGGTCTGATTAGAATATAAAAAGCCCCAACCAAACAAGGGGAATCTCGAGGTGGTGGAGCTGCTGTCCCTGGACGTGTTCAAAAAAAGACTGGGTGAGGCACTTAGTGCCATGGTCTACTTGATTGGATAGCTGGTGGGTGATAGGTTGGACTGGATGATCTTGGAGGTCTCTTCCAACCTGGTTGATTTTATGATTCTACGATTCTCTCTGTGGGGACACAACTAAAAGTCTAGCAGAGATGGTCAATGGCGTATACTCCCCTTTCTGCCACACAAGACATGGACAACTTTTTGGTAAGAATGATGCCTTCAATATACAGCTGTCATAGGTTCAGCTGAATCTGCTGGAAAGTATACAACAGCATGCTGACATCAAATCAGTTCTATAACAGAAGTGCTGGCCAGAGCAAAGTATGATAGAGCTTGTAGCTCAGATTGTAATATGAGAGGCTTCCTCTTTTCCAGGCACTTCTTCCAGTTTCCGATGTTGGGGTGTGGGTCTTCACTGCTGGGCTGGCTGTGAGCTTGGGGTTGGGGGGTCATTTTATGGCTGGCTTGCTTCTGCTGCTGCTTCTTCTATGCTGTATATGGTATGTATATATATTGCATTACATTCATTAAACTTTCCTTATTTCAACCCACAGGGCTTTTAGTGTGTTTTACTTGCTCCTGATCGTGGGAGTGAGTGTTGTTAGATTAGACTGTCTTAAAACAATACAACAGCTTAACTTTTGCTAGCATTTGTATTACATATTAATGGTATTGCAAAGACTTGCATCTCCCACTATGTCAGATGTTTACCTGTGAGCTGCTAACCCAAGTTCAATTTTCGCAGTTAGTGCATTTATCAAGGGCGGTTCTGAATCTATTGTATCTGTCACTTTAATACATTAAACTGATCTGTTTTTAACTTTCTGAAACTGTGTCAGTGAAAAGTCCTTATTTGGGCTCGACAAGTGGCAAAACACTGGTTTGGCTAAAGTTTCAGTAAAAGTCTTGGGGTTCTGAGATGTGCAAATGTGAAGATCTTACCTGTGACAGCACTTGTCACAATTATTCCAAGAAATAATAGATGTATGCAAATAAGTGGAGAAAAGCAATTAACAACAGCTCAAGACTGAGTAACAGCACAGAATCCTCACTTCTCAACTCAGCTGTCTACAAACTCTTCCTGATTGCTTAAGTTAAATCCTATAAAATTAATCCTATCCCTCCTTGTCTCCTAACTCCACAGTGACTTAATCACATTTTTTTTTGTTTTTAATGTCTGTCTGTTCATAATGCTGGGTAAAAGTGAGCTGTGAGAGGTGAAAGCATGTATTCTTCAGGATAAGATGGGAAGGATGTACATTTTGACCTCAACAGTACAGGTAAGCAAATAAAGCAACTACTTCCATGATATTTTATTGATTTTAACAGTGAAATCTCCACTTCGCATTGCCTCTCCAAAGAGACCACCACATGTTTTTAATGGTTTAAATACACCACACTATCCTCCATCCCAATACATTTATGAACTAAATAAGCATTGCACTGCTTTATGAAAGGCAGTTGGTGAGTCTGTCTGTACTCCCCAGTGGAAGACTAAGAAATGGTAATTCACTCTTTTCAAGAGTAAATTCAGACTTTGAAGATCTAAGCTGATAAAAGCAGTCTATAGATATTATAAATATGGAAAATAGAAGAAAGCTGTATTATTTGATTGGATAATACCTTTAAGACACAAAGATGATATGGTCATAAGAGAATGTAAATCTTGACCCAAAGAATTTAAATTTCTGGAACTAAAACAAAATTTGGGATGCCCTGAAGCTAGCCATATCAAAATTCCATGGGAATGCAGTTAAAACAAACCACAACTTCTTTTAAAGCCCAAGTGCTGCATGTCTGGCTACACTCAGCAAATGCAGCATGAGATCAGACGTAGGCAGAACTGAAGCCTGTATTTCATGCATGTTGCAATATTTGCAAAATTATTATCAGCAAACTTCCAAAAATAGTCCCAAGTACAATAAATATCCATGGTATTCTGTACAACAGTCTCTCCTGAAAATACCTCCTACTTCTGGACACTCGAGTCAAGGAGATCAATCTTAAGATGTCTGGCTTTCTCTCCCCCTACCCCCCCCTTCAAACCTCAATTTCAAAAGATAAACTGAATTAGTTTTCAAGATAGATATTATTGATTTTAATTCACAAAGCATCAAGATGGTATTATCTAGAATTCTCTGTCTTGATTACATTTGTTTAAGAATGATAAACCAGATATGAAACAGAAAAGAGTTATAAATGCTAATTAGGAGACAAGGTAGGGAAATATGTAAACCTGTAGAGATTCTAGTCAAACAAAGGCTGAGAACAGGCATGAATGTTCTTGAGAAATATATCATGGGGTAAAAACAATCCAAGCAAAAAAGCACAAACCTCAAAAACAAAGGTAGCACAAAAAAAAAACCCAACCAAACAAAATGAACCTGAAGTAATACATTATAAAATGCAGTCAGCTGCACTAAAATGTTTGTCACCTTCAGAAAGTAAGGCAAAAGAGAGAGGCAAAAGACTAGAAAGCAAAGCATGCAACTGTCTATGACAGAACTTCCCACTACCCACTCCTCCACCAGTCTCACCTCCACTTAGCTCTTCCAATTCAGATTTGGAGCTGTAAACCTTTGTTTCCTTTCTATTCTTAAATTCTTTTAAGACTTTGTTTCTACGAGCTGATAGGACTCATTACAGATATTTCCCCTGAAGTTAATCTATCAAGTAGTTTTGTTGGTTGTTTTGCCTCTTTTGAAGCTGTCTTACTTATTTTCACAACAGTTAACTATTAATAATTAGAGATATTACATCATTTCAGGCCTTAGTTTATGCTCTTTAACATAAAATGCATTTTTTTAAGTAAAAACATCTTAAAACAAACTTTATTATGTATTTTTCTTGGGGGAATAAAGTTGTTAGAGAATGTCCTAGAAAAACTCTGTGTGCTTGGTTTTAGAAATGACTTCTCCAGACTGAACAAATAAACAAGCAATGCTACTGGTAGAGGGGTCACACAATGCTGCATGAGAATAAGCAACATTTATGATTACAGTAAATGGGAGTAGAATCTGGGACTACAAATGAGAGCAGTGGAGGCCAACATTTTTTTTTTTTAAAGTGAGCCTGATTTTTGTCCAAATACAAAGAAAGGATTCAGTGGTTATTGACATCTAATAAATACCTAAATATATCCAATACTTGTCCTGCTGGGAGATTTTTGTTCTTTACGCAGAGGACATCCTTTAATCAGTTACAAACAAAGATTATCTCTGTCTTCTCTTACTGACTGCTTTCCACTGATTAATAAACACCGAAAAAACCCACAACTGAAAACTCCTCCAGATCCCATTAACTGCTCTAGGGTGAACTGATATAACTAGTGAGCAAGACCACAATAAATAAAGGCTGCCAAAAGCATCACAGCAGTTTCCAGATTTCTTCAGAAGAACATGAAAGTAATAACAAAAATAATTAGGGAATGCTAAATTCCTTCTTACATGAATAATCAGAGTGTACATTCATGAATACTATTAAGCATTTCCTGAACAGATAATGCATGCTCAAGAGATTTAGAAAAAGCAGATAATGCTCCCTCCAAACATTAAAATTCATTCATAACTTGGATGGCATTTGGCTTAATCCTGAATAATGTTCTGACAAAATAAAGCATTACATAACATCATAGAAACCTCTACAAAACAGAGTAATCCATAGCTATTTATCAAAGTTCACCAAAGAAGTGTTCTAGCAAAGCTCCAGAGGAATCTGTGCTTAGGCAGGTGATAGGTATAGGTCTTCTAAAATCCAAGCTATAGGTCCAGTCAAAGTTAGCCTTAACAGAATAAATAGATAGCATTCTTTTATCTCTACTATGCATGATGCCATGCCATATGAATACAATATTTCAGCATGGCCACATCATCTGCAAATCTACAAAAGAAATGCAGTGGTATCAAATAACAAAACCTCATCATTTTGCCAACATTCATAAACTGTGAAGATAACAAAAATACCAAAGAATTTCTATTATTCTGTGCATTTTATACTGATATAATGGGTGATCATACTGACTATATTCAAACACGTTTCTGATACATTATATCTAAGAGAAAAAAGAAAAGGTTATAAAGCATTGTTTTGATGTGGACAGTTTGCCCTTACGATGCAAGGAATGAACAGGAAACAAATCATGCATTGAATTCAAAGTGGGTACTAGTGGATACTTCCACCTTCTGCAGCAGGAAAGCTATGTAAAAAAAGTTTCTCTCTTTTAACCTTGAGATACAGTTCTGAATAACAAAGCTTATATGCAATTATTTGTCAGAAGTAATATGACAAGCTGGTAATTTTTAAACCCAGCATGCAGTTTCACGACAGTTTTAACCTTAAACTTTAGCTAAAGGAACGAAGTTTTCATAATTCCTATCTTTGAAATGCTGCATTATCCTTACTCTTTCCTTTGACAAGGCACTGGCATTTATCTCAGTTCATAAAGAGCAGATGCAGAAGATAAATCATAAAACCAATTCAAACAACAACAAAAAAACACCCATCTAAGATAAATATTTATCAACCAGATTATCTCTCTGAACCATTTCACCTTGGCATAATGGGAAGGAACAGTGCAGGAGGAAGGAAAGAGAACATTACAGAGCTGTCTGGCTTAAACACTGGGGAAACTTTTCTGTGGTTGCATCACCACTTCACAGTTTCTGACTAAAATAAGGTTAGCAGAATTAAATGCTTAAATTTATACTTATGATTCCACAATATGCAATACCATATTACAAGAAACACAGATATTAAAAACATCTACCATTAAGTACTGGTCAAATGAAGCAGATGTTTTAAAAAGCTATTTTTCTCAAAAATAAGAATTTAATTAAAATTACTGATAATTATTCTTATCTCATATTGTCCTCAAAAAAAAACCCCATCACAGAGATACTGAAACAGGCTGCAGTTAGCAGACAGGGTCATACTCTCACTTTTTAGATATCAGACAGAATTTATTCCTTCCTTCAGCTCCACAATTATATTTTATTTCTTTCTTACAGTTTCATTTTGCACTATTTCTATTCCAGTTCTGTGGGAATAGCTGTGAATGTAATTATTTGTGTTCCAAATTCAACTATTTAAACACAATGTAGTGTTAAAAACTACTGTAAATACTCGTGGTGGCAGATGCTGATATTTTAAAATGGCACCTGGTGGACCTGTTTCTTGATTATTCATAATGAGTAGAAACGTAGCAGAATTGTTCTGAAAGGACTTCAGTGCGGTAGTTTTCCTGATGTTCTGTGAAAAGTGCTTGTAATCAGTGAATTACCATGCAAAGTTCTTCCTTTTTCCACCCCTGGCTTGTGATAAGGAGCATACACACTCTGAGGATTTATGTGCTAAGGCTAATTTGCTGAGTTAAACTGCAGTCAAAATTGGCATTGTTCTAAGCCTAATAACCTGCAACAGACTTATAAAGCATTCAAGAAAACTACTACTGACTGCTGAAGTAATGTTGTCTTTTAATTTTGCAGTATAGCAAATTAAAAGAAGGTATCTGAAAGTGAAAGTCAAACAGCCTTCTGGAAAAGGGAAGAAGTAAACCATTACACCCTGCAGTATATTAACTGCTCTATTAGAGCAAGTAGTTTAATTTTGCTTCATTTCCTTGTAATGAACAGGTCTGTCTCTGGGTAAATAAAGGAAGTGGTACTGAATATGCTTGGCGCTGCATATACTTGGCTATCATTATGGTCCATCACAAGCCTCCAGTATTCTCTACTTTCTTGAGTCCCCACTTCCCACTGTGCACTACAAATGTTTTCTTCTGTCCAAATCTACTGCATCAAGAAAGCCTTAGGAAATCTTTCATCTTCACCTACTTCGTAACTAGTATCTAAATAAACTTACTATAAAGCACACAGGAAAATAAGCATAGGAATGTAATGCTAGGATAACAAAGAATTTAGTTTTATCAGTGGCAAAAATGGTGCAGCATCTGTCTCTCACCTACTACAGAATCATTGAATTGTTGAGGCTGGAAAACCCCTTAGAGATTGTCACCTCTGTCTGCTTGCATAGAGCCTGTGATCCCACAACTGTTCCTAAACCACTACCACTAAACCATTTCCCTAAGCACCACATCTGTTCATCTTTTAGATATCTCCAGGGATAGTGATTCCACCACCACCCTGGGCAAAAAACCTTTATACTGTCACATTGCTTATCCTTCCATTAATTGTTTTTTTTTAGTCAACATAGCCCTTGGCAGCTCTTTCAAAGACATGCTAGATCACAGAACCACAGAATGTCATGGACTGGTAGGGACCTTGAAAGATCATCCAGTCCAAGGTCCCTGCCAGAGCAGGATCACCTAGAGCAGAGCACACAAGAACACGTTCAGGTGTGTTTTGAATATCTCCAGAAGGCAGACTCCAAACCCGCCCTGGGCAGCCTGTTCCAGTGTTCTGTCACCCTCACAGGGAAAAAAAAAAGTCATCCTCATGTTTACATGAAACTTCCTGTGCCTCAGCTTCCACCCATTGCCCCTTGTCCTGTCACTGGGCATCACTGAGCAGAGCCTGGCTCCATTCTCCCTGGCACTCACTCTTTACATATTTATAAACATTGATGAGATCACCTCCTGATCTTCTCTTCTCCAAGCTAAAAAGCCCCAGCTCCCTCAGTCTCTTCTCATAAAAGAGATGTTCCATTCCCTTAACCTTGCTAGTTTTGAAGAACCAAATATGTGGAAACCCACTGATTTGCTAAGCCACCATGCCACAAAAGGTATAGGTTCTATACAGACTAGAAGTCTTTGTCTGCAAAAAACCACAAATCTCGAGCATCTCCTTTGCAGTCGTTTAATATGTAAAATGCCTATTTCTATTCAGTAAACTGGAGGTTCTTAACATAAGAACCTAGCAATATTTTTCCCCTTTATTAGGCTGTGCTCCAAAAGCCATTACAGATGTGTCATGGCCCTCTAGGTATAGACTACTCCATGACCTTAAAGAAATGAATCTTTTAGTTTAATATTTTAATTTTGATACAAGGATTTGTCACATATCATGGAGCTGTGTAAGATGCTAATAAAATATAATAATTTAAGCCATTATTACATTTTAAATGTAGACTTATATCAGCTGCAATAACCACCAACAAAGGCAACAAAGTAACTGTGAAGTAACATGTAATTGCATATATTGCAATGTCACAATAAAAAACAAATATCATTTAATCATGAAATGAATTACAGAATCAGCCAGATTGGAAGAGACCTCTAAGATTATCCAGTCCAACCTATCACCCAGCCCTATCCAGTCAATTACACCATGGCACTAAGTGCCCCAGCTAGGCTTTTCTTGAACACCTCCAGAGACAGCGACTCCACCACCTCCCTGGGCAGCCCATTCCAATACCAAATCACTGTAAGAACTTCTTCCTAACATCCAGCCTATTCCTCCCCTGGCATAACTTGAGACTGTGTCTCCTTGTTCTGTTGCTGGTTGCCTGGCAGAAGAGATCAACCCCCTTTCTGTAGTTGTAGACAGCAATGAGATCACCCCTGAGCCTCCTCTTCTCCAGGCTAAACAACTCCAGCTCCCCCAGCCTTTCCTCATAAGATTTGTGTTCCAGGCCTTTCACCAGCTTTGTTGCCCTCTGGACACGTTCCAGCACCTCAACAACTCTCTTGAACTTAGGATATAAATACAGATGAAAATAAAGTTTGACTACCATCCTAGAAAATCTGAAGTTTTTACACTTAATAGCAGAAAAGTGACTCTTGATTGAAAAGAAAGTCATAACTAAAGCAGGTTACCTTTTAGGAGTGAAAGGGTTGGGTTTTTGTTTTCTTTTTGTTGGGGTTTTGGTTTGTTGTTTGTTTGTGGGTGGTGGGGTTTTTTTGTTTGTTTATTTTTTGGTGTTCTGGGGTTTTTTTGAGCAGTTTTGTTGTTGAGCTTTTTTCCCCTACTCTCCCACAGCCCAGGGCTCAGAAATGGAACTCTTAAAGAATCTCCCATAGTAGAATGAATAAGTAGCAATTTTTATGTTTTCTGACAATGTCTGCTAGGGAAGCATTCTATTAGTGTGTCATATTTAAAACTTCTATGTACTGTAAGTTATGTGACCAAGCTCTACACAGATAAAAGGCTGTCATTTCCCCTAGCAGTTAACACATACTGGTACAAAAGATTATGTTTATGCAATCAGCTAAGCATTTTACTGGAAAACAAACAACAACAAAAAGCTCAACAACTGAACACAGATAAACACAAAAAGAACAAACAGATCAGACCCCTCCCCCCCCAAAAAAAACCCCACTAAACCAACCAACAGCACAAACCAGAAAAAATAACCACAGACAAACAACAATAAAAAGCAAGCAAATAAAACCAAATACCCCCTCCCCAAACTTTGTTTACTTAGTCCAGAGTGCTTTTAGGTTTGAAGCAAAACAGATAGAACATTCCCTTGGCATTAGGACTGAGCTGCAGGGAATCTGATTCTTCTTTTGTTGTTGTTGCTTTTAAACACAAAAGCAAATACATATAAACTTTGTTGTATCACCTCAACAAGACACCTCAACAAGAATCATATTTATGACTAGATGTTCAGTTGAAAATGAATGACTAAAACTGATTTCCCTTTCAAGCTATAGGCCAGAACAGCACGTCACAGAGTATCTCAACCTTTGAAGCCTATTATTTGCTTTGGTAACAGAAATGAGAGGGCGAATTCTGGCACTTTCCAGCCTACAACAAGTTACTAGCAGAAGAATAGCTGATTATGCAGTAAAAAATACACTCAAAAAAAGGATTATGAACATTCTGTGAAGGAGAGATTTTAAAATTACACCAGTCACTACAGTTCCTGGCAGAGTAATTCTCCAGTTTGCTGTTTTAATTTATCACTGTAAACTATCCAATACCAATTTCATCCCAGTAGTACACCTGAAATGCAAACCCACACATATACAAAAGCAAATACATATAAACTTTGTTGTATCTAACAGCAGATTAAGTACAGTAATCTCAATACTACTGTCAGCCTGTGTTTAACAGGATGGATGCTCTTCCATGCCACACTTCAAGTCTGTACAACTGAAGGTGAATGCCTTCAGGGAGCAGACTGCACTCACTGATTCCCACTTACACCTGACACTTCACAGCAACCTAGAATCTCCCTTCATAAAGGGCCATCTTTTCAGAATACTGAACCATCATCTCCCCTTTGAGAACAGCATATATGAGTGCTTTGTTTTCTTATGCTCTACTGCAGAAGAAATTAAGCACACAACCTAGCAAAATATTAGAAGTACACATCTAAGTAGAGGGAACAGAGCCAGAGTCCATCCTTCTTGTGATGTCTTACAGGACAAGAACAGAACCACAGAAGGAGACCTGACATGTTCAGCAGCTCAGCTAAAGCCACTCTTATTACACAGCACTCAAACAGACCTGAAGGATGAAAACTATGAGAATGAATGCGAACAACATCTCGATTTTTAGGAATGTTGATGGTATGAAAAACTCTAATATTTAAAGGACTTCCCACAAAAGGTACAGAGCAGCCTAACTTAGGTACCGATTATTATTACATTTAACAGTGACAGAAGACATTCGGTAGTTTAAAAGTCTTAGAAGTTTTAAGGAGTTTCTGAATGAGAGGTTCAGAACAAGAGCTATATGACCATATACTGACAAGCCTTGATTGGTTCATCATATTTGTCATCACTACATAGAATAAGATGAATCTTTATTAGTATATCTCTGTTGAATAGGTAAATGGAATCAGACACAATGTGAATCAATCTCCAAATTAAATTTCTGTTCACACTTAAGAAATATTCTGAAGGACTGATTCAAATAAAAAAACAAACAGCTTGATAATAGATTACCTAGCAACTTTCAACTATGGGAACTGAATCATTTAAAGTTAATTCTCAAATTCTTTAAGCTTACATAAAAGAGTGGCTATTAAAGGATGCTTTTTATTTTTAAATGCTAAAATATGTCCAACCTCTGATAAGTGCAAGCAATTTTAAGCAAAATTTTAATTCAAAGGACGATTAACTGGGTAAACCCCTACTGTTTATTAAACCATGTATCAAGGAGCTTGAATCACTAAACAACAGGCTGCATTCAGCAAACTAACAATTGGATTCCAACTAGTCCATCCATGACCAATATCAAACTCCTCTGAAGTTTAAACTTAACCATCTTGAATTCAGAGCAGCACATTACAGAAATCTAAAACAAAGTTGGAATTATGGAGATGTAAATGCCTATCAAAAGCCAGAATGTTTTTTCCACTTCACAGCTATCTCAGTAATGATAGGTTTTAGTGGAAAAAAACAAATTGACAGAACTGGATGGGTTTCTGGAAACAGAAGCTTTCTCCAGCACTAGTTGAGAAATGTTAACTACATTTACCATCTGTGAAAGGATGATAATGCCTGTGTACAGTACTCAACAGGGATTTTGGCAAGGATTAATTAATATTTTTTATGTGCTTTGAAGATTAACCACTCAGTAAAAGCACAGCTCATTATTCATTTACTTTAGGAAAAGTAAAATTCTTTAAAACAAAACTGAGAAACAATAATTGTAATATTGTTAACACAGAGTGAACAATATAAAATTATATACTTCAGTTCTATGTAGCAGTTAAATGGTACCTTTTCATAAAAATCCCACTGTTTTCCCCATTCAAATAGTTTTAAGCCAACTTCTAGCACTTTGCAGGTTTCAAAGCATCTTTAAGTTCCAGGCATAATTTGTACTCTGGAACTCAGACCTAGTCGTGGATATTTCCCAAACCAGTGAATTCTCACTTAACTTCCTTCTCAGTAGAGGAAATCACCCTTCCTGAGAGAAAATGTTCTTGGCTTCATACTGCCTCAATTCCAAAAAGGAGCTAGAAAAATACATGAAAATTAGTAACAAAACTTCCCTCAAATATATCCAGAGCAGGATCCTTCCTAGAAACTTTGTAGAGTGAAAAGATCAGCACAACAGGGACCATGTAAAGACAAAAGGGTAATAGCTGACACTCTTAATGACTTATTTGGATTTGTATTCAGTGCAGTTTCCCGTGCTGAAGTAGCCTGGGAGATCATGCAGAGTGACTAGCTCGAAGAATTGTCTCAAACTGAAGTGTGCATAGAACAGATTGTGTAACTAATTGAAAAAAGGAACAACAGCTCATGAGAAGCAAACATCATTTATCTAGGAATTACTAAATGAACTCAAGGGTGAACTAGTGAACCACAGACTGCAATACGTAACATCTGCTCTAAAACTACCTCAGAATATGAAGCCTGGAGGGTGGTGGGTGCAATGATAACTTCTAGAAAGACTCCTGTATTTACTGCTCTAATGATAATAAATAACAGCATCAGTAGACACATAAACATATTATACGCAACAGATCAGACAACAGTTTTGCTCAGAAGGGACTTCCTTAGACCACTTCAGCACAGACTTCAAAATCAGTGACTTCTGAACATTTCCAAGGACGAAGATCCCACAAACTCCCTAGCTACTCAGTGTTGGACCATTCTTAAAGTAAAACAAAAAAATAATTTTAAAAAATGCTCTTTGAATTTTAATTTCCCTTCTTGCAACCTCTGTGAAGGCTCTGAGAAGAGTCTGGTTACCCTCCCAACACTCTCCCATTTGCTAGTTGCAGACAGCAATGTTGAATGTGCTGGTAAGTATCATTGTGAGGCTACTCCAAGATCTTCAAACAGACTCCACTGAGCCTCCTCTACTACTTAAGGCTAAATAAACCTGGTTCTTTTGACCTCTTCCTGTATCACACGTGCTGAAATCCCTTGAACTTCAGGTCCTCAGCTGGTCTTGTTTCAGTCTATCAATATTTTCGCTTTGTATAGGAGAAGTCCAAACTGGATACAGTGTCCTAGAACCTGTCTCAAGTGTCAGAGAGCAGGAATCATCTCACTCAACCTGCTGGCTGTGTTCTTAGTAATACAGACAAGTATGTAGCTGGATTGTAAGGACAGCCTAATGACTCACATTCAGCCAGGAGTTATCTGCAGTATTGCTGAAGTGTACTTCTTCCCATCACCTTGGTTGTTAGTGAAGACATGAAAACATTATCGTCTCCTCTATTCACCCCTGAGGAACACTAGTCACCTTCTGGGTTTTGCACTACTGGTGACAACCCTTTGAGACTAGATTCCAGTTAGTTTTGTGCTCACACCTCCCCAGTTCAGCTACAAGGATAAGATGGAAGGTCTTGCTAGAAACAAGGCAAAACTATTCATTGAGCTCCTCATATCCACACCATTAGCCATATGATTAGAGGACAGCCAGGTACAATGTGCCCTATCTAAAACAAGTGGGTTGCTTCCCTCACTTTCTTACTCTTCATGCATCTGGAGAGAGTTTCTGGCAGAACTGACACCATACTCTTGCTAGTGACAGAATGAAGGTAGAGCAGTCTGCTCTTTGGATCCTGTTCCTTGTCCTTCATGAAGACAAATGTGACATTTACATTTTTTCCATTCATCAGAAGCTTTCCCCAAATGCCATGACCTTTTGAAGATGTCATAGAGTGGCTTCACAATAACACTAGAATCATTTCACCTAGTCTCATGGACCTTTACATGTTTAATCAGTTTATATGGTCACCAACTTGATCTTCTACTACTGCATGTAACACTTAACTCTTAGACTCTATTATGAAGTCAGAGATGCTTGAGGACAAACCACACCACTAAAATCTAAGGTCAAAGCAGCATTGTTTCTCACTCTTTACTATATCCTTTGCTCTGAGTGCTCATGCCTCACAGACCACTGACATCACAGTTCCCCTGGTTTTCCTTTTGTTGGTAACACACTGCAGAAGCACACCATAACTTCAAAGTGATAACAGCAAACTGATCAATACTGCTCATTTGGATTCCCAAAGAGATTCTCCTTGAAGAACAACTCTCTTCTGTTGTGTAAATTTCATAAACTCAGCTCAGAAAATATCTATTGCTAGAAAGTAAACATGTCTACAGGTAATTCCATCAAGCTCTAATTTCAGTATATTTTTAGGGTATGGTAGGATTACTTTTCATTACCTACCTATAATTTTACTGAAATTGCTGCTCCTAACTTCCTAATAATAAAAGAAAAAAAGTATATATAGTTTCACTTACCAATTTTATAAGAAAAAGATTACATCAGGGATAACCTCCACTCTTTATTGGGCAAGGAGGGGAATGTAGTGACTAGAGATGAGGAAAAGGCAGAGGTGCTTAACACCTTCTTTGCCTCAATTTTCAATAGCAGGGCAGGTTGTCCTCAGGACAGTTGGCCTCCTCAGCAGGTAGGTGGGGTCAGGGAACAGAACAGCCTCCCTATAATCCAGAAGAAAGTAGTCAGGGACTTGTTGAGCCTCTTGGATCCTCAGAAGTCTACAGGACCAGATGGGATCCATCCGAGGGTGATGAGAGAGCTGGCAGATGAGCTCGCCAAGCCAGTCTCCATCATTTATCAACAGTCCTGGCTCACTGAAGAGGTCCCTGAAGACTGGAAGATGGCCAGTATGGTGCCCATCCACAAGAAGAGTCAGAAGTAGGATCCAGGAAATTACAGACCTGTCAGCCTGACCTCAGTGCCATGCAAGATAATGGAACAGATCATCCTGAGTGCAATCACAGGACACCTACAGGATGGCCAGGGGATCAGACCCAGTCAGCACGCATATAGGAGGGGCAGGTCCTGCTTGACCAATCTCATCTCTTTTTATGACCAGGTGACCCACCTGGTGGACATGATGTGGATGTAGTCTACCTGGATTACAGCAAGGCCTTTGACACTATCTGCCATAGCAAACTCCTGGCCAAGCTGGCAGCCCATGGCTTGGACAGAGGCATTCTGTGCTGGGTTAGGACCTGTCTGGCCAGGCCCAGAGAGTGGTGGTGAATGGTGTCACATCCAGTTGACAGCCAGTCACAAGTGGTGTGCCCCAGCGATCAGTTCTGGGCCCAGTCCTATTTAGAATCTCCACTGATGATCTGCATGAGGGGATTAAGTCCAGCATCACTAAGTTTGCAGATGACACCAAGTTGGGAACACGTGTCCATCTGTTAGAGGGTACGAGAGCCCTGCAGAGGGACCTGGACAGGCTGGATAGATGAGCACAATCCAATACCATGAAATTTAACAAGTCTAGGTTCTGCACTTTGCCCACAACAATTCCATGCAGTGCTACAGACTGGGGACAGAGTGGCTGGAGAGCAGCCAGGCAGAGAGGGGCCTGGGGCTGTTGGTCGACAGCCAACTGAACATGAGCCAGCAGTGTGCATAGGTGGCCAAGAAGGCCAATGCCATCCTGGTCTGTATCAGGAATAGTGTGGGCAGCAGGACCAGGGAAGTCATTCTGCTCCTGTACTCAGCCCTGGTCAGACCACACATTGAATACTGAGTCCAGCTCTAGGCTCCTCAATTTAAGAAAGATGTTGAGATGCTTGAACTTGTCCAGAGAAGGACACCAAAAGTGGTGAGGGGGCTGAAGCATAGCCTTATGATGAGAAGCAGCTGAGGGAACTGGGAGTGTTCAGCCTGGAGAAGAGGAGGTTCAGGGGAGACCTCATTGCTCTATACAACTGCCTGAAAGTAGGTCGTAGCCAGATGAGGGTTGGTCTCTTCTCCGAGGCACTCAGTGACAGAACAAGAGGACACAGTCTCAAACTGTACCAAAGCAAGTTTAGGTTGGATGTTAGGGAGAATTTATTCACAGAAAGAGTGATTGGCATTGGAATGGGCTGCCTGGGGAGGTGGTGGAGTCACCAGCCTGGAGGTGTTTAAAAGGAGGCTGGATAAGGCACTTAGTGCCATGGTTTAGTTAATTAGAAGGATTAGGTAATAGGTTGGACTTGATGATCCTGGAGGTCTCTTCTAACCTGGTTAATTCTGTGATTCTGTGACAAAAATAATAAAAGCTTCACACTTGCCAATTTACTTTAGATTTTATTTTTTTTCCCTGAACATGTACTCCATTTAGCATCCAAGACTGCTCTGGTTTTTACGCAGGAATTTCCTAGCTGATGATGTGTAAACTACAGTAGTACCTCTTTACACTTAGCCATCTCCTGTACAAGAGAGTGAGATATAAAAGAAGAACCAGACACACAGCTCTGGCAGTGCTCCTTGCACTATGTAAAAGATTCCTGATGCCTACAGACAAATTGTGCATTCCTAACACAGAAGAAATACTTGTCTCAGCTCACTGAACTAAAGTGATTGTTTCACAACTGCTTCATCTATACAAATACACAGTTCACATAACACTGAAGGTCAAAAGAGATGAGGTCAAAATGAATTTCAGAGGTTAAATGTGCCAGATACTTATTTTTAGCTTTTGTATATTAATAGCAAATACTAATACTAACCATATAAGAACTGACAATAGGTGCAATATTTGGAATATTCCTTGTCTTTTTTCTTTCTGTTCCTAACACAATTCCTAGAAACTGTTTTAAGACAAGTGCTACGCTAAGTTATAGACAAAATAATCAAAACACTACATATTAAGCACAGAAGTATAACTCATGCATTTATGCATACAGTGAAAAATATTTATAAAACAAGCTACAGACAAAAAATAGTGCTCTAAGTAGCATATGTTACTGGGAACAGCAAATGGAGTTCTGCTGTGCCATCCCAGGTATTTTCTATGGTGATAACCATTTATTACTGAGTAGAACGTAATGCATATTAATAATCTAAGGCTGTGTGTCTCTTCTGCACACAATTTCTCCTTAGAAATGTCTCTTAAATTGCAGTTTTAGGTTCATGACTGAATCCTTCCTCATAAATGTGCATAAAACCCTTGATTAATAAAATGTTGTCATTAGCAACAACAGGGGCAATCAAGATGCAATTACTGCAGAGTCCATAAAGCAGCAATGCATCTGAGCCTTACACAGTCTTACAGCTATCCTCACACAACAATTTGTGGGATTCCTTCAGCTTCTGTAATATATTTTTGGAAATGTTCTCCTGTCAACAATCACCTTTCACTCTTTACAAGCAGAAATATCTAACTTTAATGCATCAGTTTATCGATATGAATCTTGAGATTTGCATTTCTAAGAACAATTATCAACTTAGAGGCAATCTAGTGGAGTTTGTGAGCATAGAAGAGAGCCACAGGAACCCAGAAGTTACAGAAACTCAATCAGGAGAGAAAATAAAAGTCCAATGTGCACCATTACCTCATCATAATCAGTTAAATTCACTTAAAGAGATCATCTATCCTGGCCTCGTAGGTTTTGCATATGTTCAGTAAGTAAGCTCTAAGCAAATACAGTCACAGAACCACAGAATTAAACAGGTTGGAAAAGACCTTTGAGATCATTGAGTCCAATATATCACCTAATACCTTTTAATTAACTAAACCATGGCACTAAATGCCTCATCCAGCCTCCCTTTAAACACCTCCAGGGATGGTGTCTCCACCACCTCCCCAGGCAGCCCATTCCAATGCCAATCACTCTTTCTCTAAATAACTTCTTCCTAACATCCAGCCTAGACCTGCCCTGGTACAGTTTGAGACTGTGTCCTCTTGTTCTGTCACTGGGTGCCTGGGAGAAGAGACCAACCCTCATCTGGCTATGACCTACTTTCAGGCAGTTGTATAGAGCAATGAGGTCTCCCCTGAGCCTCCTCTTCTCTAGGCTGAACACTCCCATTTCCCTCAGCTGCTCCTCACAGGGCTGTGCCCTCACCAGTCTTGGTGTCCTTCTCTGGACAAGTTCAAGCATCTCAACATCTTTCTTAAATTGAGGAGCCCAGAACTGGACACAGTACTCAAGATGTGGCCTGACCAGGGCTGAGTACAGGAGCAGAATGACTTCCCTGGTCCTGCTGCCCACACTATTCCTGATACAGACCAGGATGGCATTGGCCTTCTTGGCCACCTATGCACACTGCTGGCTCATGTTCAGTTGGCTGTCGACCAGTACCCCTAGGTCCCTCTCAGCCTGGCCTTTCTCTACAAGACTGAAGTATAATCATAATCCTGATTTTCATCTCAGGAGCAAGAATTTTTTTTCCTTTCAACGTATTGCCTTAGGAGGCCATTATCAACCACAAACAAGCCAGACACTGGCAGCCATCACACTTCTAAGGTGACTTCCTTCAGAGACAAGGGGAAGGCAAGATTGTTGTCCCTTTTAGAGGCCAAAAATCTTGGATTACTGTCTGCACAGGGAAACATTTCAGAAAAGAAGAGCCAAGAACAAAGCATCAACTGACATTTACCTTGATTACATTTAGGTTTACTTCCATTTAATGCTATTGGTTGCTGTAGGCTGACCCTGAGTAGCAACCAAGCCCCATCCAGAAGTTCAGTAACTCCCCATGGGACTGAGGAGAACACAGGAAGAACAAGCAGAAGAAAACTTATGGGTTAAAATAGAGACAGGAAAGTCACTTATCAATTATTGTTGCAGGCAAAATAGAGTCAGCTTAGGTGATTTAAGGTAATTCAACAACAACTAACAAAACCTACATTTAAATACTGATTCAAGTAGGGAGAAACAACAAATGACATTTACCTAGTGGAAAAAAAACCCACCCACCAAACCAGACAAAAAAAAAACCCAAAGAAAAACCCAAACCCTCAAACCAACCAACCAAAAAAAACCCCAACAAACCACTGCACCTTCCCTTCTCCTTTGCCACATTCAAATTCACTTTCAGGCTCACTGAATTTCAAATACTTCACCTTCTTTGCTTCCTAGTTTCCACTTCATCATTCCAGACACCTCTCCCCTATTGCAACAAGTTACACTCAATCCCTTTAGCAAAGCAAGGAGGATCCCATGATGGCAGGATAAGTGCTTAGTGCTTCTCTCTGCCACTCCATTCTTATTATTCCTTTTGGTGTTCCATCCTCCTTGGGCTGAGGTCCTTCCAGATATGTACCTGCTCTGCGATGGTACTTTGCAGTACCATCAGAGCAGAGGCTCTCCTTTGCCTCTAAGTTTGTTGTTCCCTCCTTTCTCCTGTTCCTTGCCCCTTGGTGTTTTCCGCCCCTTCATAATTGTTTTCACATAGGTGCCATCAATTTGGCTAATGTGTGTGTCCTGTGATGGGTCTGTTATGGAACAGGCTGTATCCAGCACTTGGCAGCCTCATGTTTCTTCTCACTAAAGCCAATCCTGTGGTCTTCCCTCCCTACCTGGGTTACCAAAATGTCAAAAATTGCACTCAGTACATTTAGTCAGGTCTACTTCAACCCACAAAGAATGATTCTGTGGTTGGCTCAAATTAATTGAGATCACAGATTTCAGTTGAGGTAAATTACAATGACAGCAGAAAATATAAGCTACTTCTGTTAGTTTAGTTTTGTGGTTGTTTTTGTTGTTGTTTTGTTTGTTGTTTTGTTTGTTTGTTTGTTTTGTTTTCAAACTTTGGATTGGTGTCCACAAATTCTGAAACTGAAAAATAACTAAAAGTATTCATGTGAGAATTAAGCTAGCAGCAAATATGATTCCGGTTTTACCATACAGAACCTTTATTACAAAGAATGTATTACTCCTGGAAAATATTCCTTCTACATTTATGTAGTCAAAATTGTTTTTTGAGGTTTTCTGAAGCACTTGAGTCACTCTCAAAGGTTTAATATGTTTTGTTGCTTTAACAAAACACAATTTGTATGCAAACCAGGAACTGTTTTTGTTCTTTCTATGCTTTAATTCACAGATATGTTCCTTCTAATTAAGGACACCTTTCTGTACACCAACAACTTTAAACATAATTGTTTTAGGACACAGAGATGTGTCTTGTCTACATTCACTGCACACACACACACACACACACACACACTGGTTGATGGTAGGTGGTCATTTTGCCTATTTTCTTTCTCTTTTCCTTGAGCATTTAGTATAATACTCAATCCCACATTTTCCAAACCTGACTCACTGCTGTTTTCAGAATTTTATATCCCCTGGCTGCTTTTCAGCCTCTGAGTCCAAGAACATATTCTGGCCATGTGAAATGACTACATGTCACAGTAAATTACAGACTCTAATAGCTTTAATTGTCTTATATTGAGCATGACCAATGCTGTACAACCATGAAGGAAGGCAGATCACTGACTGCTGGTTTTGTAATTGTAGCTCTGAAGACAGGGTCATGGTTTGTACGGTTGTGCAGTAGTCAGGGGCTCTGTCACAGGAAAACAACACTCTAACAATGAAGAGTCTCAATCCTTCTCATTTAAATTGTATATGTACTTTAACAGTGATTAATGTGGAAACTTAGATTTTCTTTCTATGCATCATTAGACAGTGATTCCTGGAGAAGCCATGCAGCAAATTCTCAAAAACAGAAGTGATTTTTCAAGCTCAGAGCAGCATGGAGGCCTTGAAAAAAAACCAGCACCTCTCCATATCCAACTAACAACAGAAAAAAACCCAACCAAACCACAAAAAAACCCCAAACCAAGACACCAAACAAACAAAACATAAAACGAGCTTTGTATGGCCTTAATATATTCAAATTAAGCACAATTGATACAATTGATGATGTTCTATTTTCTTAATCAATAGAAGTATTTTTCTTTAACCCACTTCTATAGCTAAGCAACTTCATTACAAGAAACACCACTGGTTCCAATGACAACACTGGTTCCAATGCTGAAGTTTTAATCATGTCAAGGTATTGAAGCAGAAATATTCAATATCCCAAACTTTTTAGGAAATCCTTGAAAGTTTCCTGTTTAAGGAAAACTATCTAATCATAATGCACATTTCCAGCAGAGTTTTCACAAAGGACAGGAAACAGAAAACACTGTCATGAGCAGTTATCCGTGCCTATTACCAATGCATACAACCTTTACTCCTTTGCCGCTTGGTGACTAAGGAGTTTCAGCAGTATCAGACTATTTGTTCCAAAGCCCATTTATTGCAAACACTACAACTGATTCAATGTCTCTGCTTGTCACTTTATCATTTTAAAACCAGGAAAAAACCCACAACAAACACAAACAAACAAAAAACCACAACATTTTCTTTTACTCTTTGAGCCTGTCCTTGTACCATCCCCTACAAGTTCACATTCAGAGAATTGCTTTGGTTAGGGTACAAGTATTTTCTCCCCATTTGAGGATGACTTTTTATGTAGCTACTTCAGCTGTTTTACAGAGTAATCCTTACAGACACATCTCAAAAAATGTATCCACAGAGAGTTTCATATACACTAGCAGTATAAATGACAGAGCACTGGAACGGGCTGCCCAGAGAGGCTGTGGAATGTCCTTCTCTGGAGACTTTCAAAACCCACATGGATGTGTTCCTGTGCAGCCTGCCCTAGGTGATCCCGCTTTAGCAGAGGGATTGGACTTCATGGTCTCTGGAGGTCACATTCTGTGATTCTGTGATTCATAGCAACCTTTCTATCTCTGTGTATTGCTTCACTAAATAACGTAACAGTAAGTTTTATGATACGCAGTGCAATTAAAAACTAGCAGGAGATAATCTAACTTACTTGCTGAAAGATGCTATACAAAAAAACAAACAAAGAAACCAACTCCAAACAAAACCTAAAAATACAAACCAAAACAAATCTGTCACAGTAAAGTGCAACAAGCTATAAGGAAATCAGAAAAAACCCCTTAAGTTTCAGAAAAACTTATCTGGAAGTAATTCCATGACCACTCTAATAACAATTATTACTCTCTCAATTGGACTCCAGCTAAACACTATGACAGAAAGTATCAGGTATTCCTGTTATTCATAAAATGGTTATTTACACTACCTACCAGAAAACAAATATATATATTTCCTTTCAAGATTCTCCTAAGTCATAAACTTGGGGCCAGTTCTTTCCTCCTAGTTTCCAGAACATGAATACCACAAAAGCCACTTCTCATTATGCAATCAGTTTAAAAATTAATCATTGGAAATGAAAATAAAAGTTAGAGGAAAATGGGGAAAATATAATCTCCTACCACAGCATTACTTTAGGTTTTAATGCATTTTTTTTTTGCAAATGCCTCATTAGTGACTGCCATTTACCACTCAAATGTCTCAGAACTTTAAGTGCATCCTATCTGAACTAGGATTACTATGACTGAATCAAGGTTTTAAAAGCTATACTGTTTAAATGAAGCCACTAAAAATTATTCACAACAATAGACTAGAATTTTACTCTCTTTTTAGTAACAAGTTTTGTCTTACTTGGAAAGTAAATAATCCCCAGAAATATTAAAAAAAAATAAAGAAACCCACTGTCTTCTATGAAGATGGTGAGCGGCCAGGAGGAAAAGGACTTGGGGGTACTGGTGGATAGTAGGCTGAAGATGAGCCAGCAGTGTGCCCAGGCGGCCAAGAGAGCCAATGGCATCCTGGCCTGTATCAGGAACATTGTGGCCAGTAGGACGAGGGAGGTTATTCTGCCCCTGTACTCAACACTGGTCAGGCCACACCTTGAGTACTGTCTCCAGTTCTGGGCTCGTCAATTCAAGAGAGATGTTGAGGGGCTGGAACATGTCCAGAGAAGGGCAACAAGGTTGGTGAAAGGCCTGGAACACAAACCCTGTGAGGAGAGGCTGAGGGAGCTGGGGTTGTTTAGCGTGGAGAAAAGAAGGCTCGGGGGTGATCTCATTGCTGTCTACAACTACCTGAAGGGAGGCTGTAGACAGGTGGGGGTTGGTCTCTTCTGCCAGGCAACCAGCAATAGAACAAGGGGACACAGTCTCAAGTTGTGCCAGGGGAAGCATAGGCTGGATGTTAGGAGGAAGTTCTTCCCAGAGAGAGTGATTGGCATTGGAATGGACTGCCCAGGGAGGTGGTGGAGTCACCGTCCCTGGAGGTGTTCAGGAAAAGCCTGGATGAGGCACTTAGTGCCATGGTTTAGTTGACTGGATAGGGCTGGGTGATAGGTTGGACCGGATGATCTTGGAGGTCTCTTCCAACCTAGCTGATTCTATTCTATTCCTTTTATTAACAGTGAACCTCAGAGCAGGAAAAAATATGGTAAATAAGTGAGAAAAAACTATGTTTCTCCTTTAGCCTGGCTTTCCATATATTTTCATTTTAATATATTAAGAATGCAAGAACTTCTTGAAGATAGGTGATTCTTTTCTCTTTCATTACTCATGTGTTCTCTTTGGAATTTGTAGAAAACTGTGCTCATCGTACGAAAAATGAAATTAATCATAGAATTAGTAAGGGTTGGAAGGGACCACAAGGATCATCTATTTCCAACCCCCCCTGCCATGGGCAAGGACACCCTACCCTAGAGCAGGCCTGACAGAGCCTCATCCAGCCTGGCCTTAAACACCTCCAGGGATAGGGCCTCAACCACCTCCCTGGGCAACCCATTGCAGGCTCTCACCACCCTCATGGTGGTGAGACCCTCATGTCCAGTCTGAATCTACCCACCTCCAGCTGTGCTCCATTCCCCCTGTCCTGGGATAGTGGAAGGCCACAATAAGGTCTCCTCGGAGCCTTTCCTTCTCCAGACTGTACAGGCCCAACTCTCTCAGTCTGTCCTCATAGGAGAGGTGCTCCAGCACTCTGAGCATCCTTGTGGCCTTTCTCTGGATATGCTCCAGCATCTCCACATCCCTCTCATAATAGAGGCTCCAGAACTGGATGCAGGTGAGGTCTCAGCAGAACGGAGTAGAGGGGCAGAATCACCTCCCTTGATCCGCTGGCCACACTTCTCCTGATGCAGCCCAGGTTCTGCTTGGCTTTCTGGGCTGCAAGTGCACACTGCTGGCTCCTGTTGAGCTTCTCGTCCACCAGCACCCCCAAGTCCCTCTCCTCAGGGCTGCTCTCCAGCCAGTCACTGTCCACTCTGTATTTGTTCCTGGGATTTCTCTTTCAAGGTGTTTTTTCTGATCAGATTTCTGTATAGGAAAGCCATTACAGTGATCAGAAAGTCTTGTTTTCAGGATTAACACAGATACACTGATGTGCTAAAAAAAAATAATGAAGTAAATTTAGATCCAGTACAGGCTGGGAGGTGATGTGCTGGAGAGCAGCCCCCTGGAGAGTGACCTGGGAGTGCTGGTGGATAACAAGTTGTTCATGGGACAGCAATGTGCCCTCGTGGCCAAGAGAGCCAATGAGATCCTGGGGTGCATTCAGAAGAGTGTATCCAGCAAACTGAGGGAGGTTCCTCCCCTCTCCCCTTTACTCTGCCCTTGTGAGACCTCATCTTGAGTACTGCATTCAGTTTTGGGCTCCCCAGTTGAAGAGAGGGATCTGCTCAAGAGAGTTCAGTGAAGGGCTATGAAGATGATTAGGGGACTGGAACTCTGCCTTATGAGAAGAGGCTGAGGGACCTGGGGCTTTTTAGTCTGAAGAAGAGAAGACTGAGAGGGGATTTAATCAATGTTTATAAATATCTAAGGGCTGGGGATCAGGAGGGGGGACAGGCTCTGCTCACTTGCTCCCTAAGATAGAACGAGGAGCAATGGGTGTAAGCTGCAGCACATGAAGTTCCAACCCAACACAAGGGAAAACTTTACTTTAAGGGTCACAGAGCACTGGAAAAGGCTCCCCAGACAGCTTGTGGAGTCTCCTTCTCTGAAGACTTTCAAGGCCTGTCTGGATGCATTCCTGTGTGACCTGAGCTACATTGTATGGTCTTGCTCTGGGGCAGGGGGGTTGGACTTGATGATCTCTTTGTGTCCCTTCCAGCCCCTAACATCCTATGATCCACTGCCTTGTTATGAAAGAACATCAACAAAGATGAAAAATCACTATAGGGGCACTTAAAACTATTAGGACCTTATTAGAAACTTTTTTTCTGTATAAAAGTTAGATATTTGCATTAAGTTTATGCATTAATTGAGAACATTCACATTAGATGTCTCAAAAATCTTCTTTGACTACAGAATCTAAGAAACCAGCTCACCTGTCAAATTCATTCTGCTCAAAATATTCATTCCACCTTTTTTTTCCAGAGGATTTAACTCAAACTTGGTTCTTCCACCACCTGGTGGATAAATGTGTTCCAGATAACCTTCTCATAACCAAGTAGCGGAATGAGAAAGTCCAGAATTTCCACTTGGGCTGCAATGATTTAATAATATAGTATGAAATAATTTCCTTAATTCACATGAGAACATTTTTTTTTTTGCTATGAAATTTATCAATATTTTAATGACTGGAAAAAAAATAGGCAGCTTGACTCTAAAGAAAATTAGTGCATTTCAGCAGAAATGATGACCATTCTTTTTACCTGCCAATGAACAAAACCTCTCTTATTCCTTTCCAGCAGTACTTGCATGGCAAACAAATCAGATTATAAGCATGCACCCAGAAATATCTTCCATTGTAAAATGGCTCAGTCAAACAACCAATGCTTCTTTACAGTAAATGAAGGCTCTGCAATCTCCCTCTCTTCATAGGATGTTAATGATGAATTTCAAACTGGACCAAAGACCTCCTTTTCCTATGCTCCAAACCAAAACACAAGAACCAGCACTTGTCTTTCACACTATGAGCCTCTGCAGAGGCTGTAACTTACTGATTTTGGGCCTACTGCACATCTTTGGATGTCTTTATTTCACAGTGTAGGAAAGCTGTTGCAGACAGAATCATAGAATCAACCAGGTTGGAAGAGACCTCCAAGATCATCCAGTCCAACCTAGCACCCAGCCCTATCCAGTCATCTAGACCATGGCACTAAATGCCTCAGCCAGTCTTTTCCTGAACACCTCCAGGAATGGTGACTCCACCCCCTCCCTGGGCAGCCCATTCCAATGCCAGTCACTCTCTCTGGCAAGAACTTCCTCCTAACATCCAGCCTATACTTCTCCCAGCACAACTTGAGACTGTGTCCCCTTGTTCTATTGCTGGTTGCCTGGCAGAAGAGACCAACCCCCACCTGGCTACAATCTCCCTTTAGGTAGTTGTAGACAGCAATGAGGTCACCCCTGAGCCTCCTCTTCTCCAGGCTAAACAACCCCAGCTCCCTCAGCCTCTCCTCATAGGGTTTGTGTTCCAGGCCTCTCACCAGCTTTGTTGCCCTTCTCTGGACACAGTCCAGCACAGGAGCAACTTCTACAGAACAAATCCAGACATTAGTTTTAAAGCAAGTCAAATGACTTTTGTCATGCAGCCCTCACTCAACTTATTTTCCTGGCTGACAGTCCACAAAGCAACTGCTCTATTAAAACTAGAACAAAAAATTAACAGCCAAGGAACCAATTGAAATTATCAGACCTAGCACCTTATTTCATTACTTTGGGAATAATTATTGTATTACTTCCAGAAATGAACTTTTTTTTTTTAATATACTAACATTAAATGGTTTTATCCTATTAAAACTCTGCATAGTCTGACATTGTCTGTATTTCCCAAAGCTTCTGTAATTTCTATAGCTTAATAGAACTATTGAACAAAAGTTCAATCCTGAGGGCCACTACACTTTTAATGTGATGCTTAACTGAGAAATTTTTAATAACAAAAGTCATGTTTACTGAGGCATTATTAAAACTGGCAGTCCTTGTAATGGTCACAGTACTCATGCCCTAAGTAAATTTAAGAATGTTGAGTAAATTTAAGAATGAGTTTTTTTTTTCCTTTGGAGAGTTTTAAATTCAAGACAACCTTTGCCATCTCTTCTGTAATAAAATGGGAAAAAATCCTTTAAACTCTTTTTTCTCTATTAATAAAAGTCTCAGATCTGACCCATAGAAGTGAGGCAGAATGAAGAAAGAAGCATGGCAATATTTGTGTATTCTTTTATTTCTGCCATTGCTATTTAGAAATATTTCCTATTTTGTGGAGTAAAAATTATTTGCTATTATTATCCTTAGCATGTTGAGGTAATCTGTAATCTAGAAAAGAAAAACTGAATTTTAACTGTATTGAAAGGTTTTCAGCTGAAAGGAGTACTTCATTACCAGCCACTGACACAACTTTCAAACAAATCAAAGTCTAGTTTCACTATGGACAGTTTTGATTAAAAATTTAAACAATTAGATGTTACTATTCATATTTTCTTGGTTAAAAAAAAATTACCCAGACTCTTCTTGCTCCTGAAGTTGTTTTCATTAATTGTCAGTATTTCTATCTCTCCTTCCCTGGCCATTTTGAAATCTTATTTCTTACTGAAGTAGTCCACAATTTATCATCAACCTATTCTTGTCCTCTTACCATTCTTTAGCCTAAGAAGTAGCATCTCAGAGTTTCTCCAGCAAAATGAGAAACTTCACACCTTAAAATCACATGTTTAAGCAGCAGGAGTAAGGCAATTTCTATTCCACTGTCTTTACTAACTTCTTAAAATGTAATATTTCCTTCAATTTACAAACTTGGAATTTCAGAATCACACAATTTGTATTCTGCCTTAACACGGTTCCCATATTCAGGCAGTTAACTTCCACATGCACAAGAAAGAAAAGCATACAAACAGAGTATGAAAGAAAAATCAGGGTTACTGAACAGAAACAATTAATTCCACCATGAAATTTCATGGGGATTTATTTTTGGGGGAAAAAAAGAAGGAAAGGAAGGAAAGGAAGGAAAGGAAGGAAAGGAAGGAAAGGAAGGAAAAAGAAAAGGAAGGAAGGAAGGAAGGAAGGAAGGAAGGAAGGAAGAAAGAAAGAAAGAAAGAAAGAAAGAAAGAAAGAAAGAAAGAAAGAAAGAAAGAAAGAAAGAAAGAAACAACAACAAATCACCTTCTGTGTGTGCATGTTCTTATCACCATGAGCTTAAAGAGAAGGCATGCCTCATTAGTAAAACTTATGCCTTTAAAAACAAAACCAAACCACTTTTAATTTTAAATTATATTTTTTTTTTGTTTAGATCAGAGTAGCAAAACCTAAAACACTCAGGGATTCCAGTCCCAATCTGGAAATATCTATCTTTCAGGGTTTTGTTTTATGTATCTGTCCAAAATACAATCTATGGAGATGGAAATAAATCGTAAAGATGTGTGGAACACTGGAACACATTGCCCAATGAGATGGTGAGGCCCCATCCCTGGTGACATTCATAGTCAGGTTTCATGGGGCTCTGAGCAACCTGATCTATTTAGGGATGTCCTTTCTTAGTGCGGCAGGGTTGGACTAGATGACCTGTAAAGGTCCCTTCTCACTCAGCTCCAATCCTCCTGCCATGGGCAAGGACATCTCACACTAGATGAGGTTGCTCAGAGCCACAACCAGACTGGCCTTAAAAAACTTCCAGGGATGGGGCCTACACCACCACCTCCTTGGGGAACCTGTTTCAGTGTCTCTCCACCCTCATGGTGAAGAGCTTCATAACTTCTGGTAATAGGGGCTTGAGAACTGGATGCAGTACTCCAGGTGGGGGGCTCACCAGTGTGGAGTAGATGAGGAGAATCGCCTCCCTCGACCTGCTGGCTACACTTCTCTTGATGTAGTCCATGATGTGGTTGGCTTTCTGGGCTGCGAGTGCACACTGATGGTTCATCTCGAGCTTCTCAGTCACCAGTACCCTCAAGCCCTTTTGTTTAGGGTTGCTTACAAGCCAGTCACTGCCCAGCCTATATTAGTGGCTGGGACTGCCCCAATGTAGACACAGAACCCTGCACTTGTTTTTAAGAGGTGTTTAACCTTTCACTTGCATTTTGTTGTGTGGCTGAAACTGTAACTTATTGTATCTGGGGGGTCAGTGGGAATAGAGTGCCTCAAAGGGAGGCTAATTCATTATTCCTTCTATTTCAAGGGGAAAGATTTTAATCAAATAACACCAGGTAACTTTATTCGTTCCTAGTAAGTAAACATCTTAATCATTATTCCATCTGTGACCAAATTAAGAATCCAGAAGTCTCAAGACACCTTTACGATTTTTTCCTCTTAAATTAGGTAATCTCTGTAGCAGCTTTTCAAATCAACGTTAACAGACAGGCAGTCAGTAATGTCTTTGCAGTGAAATATCCCAAATTGTTAATGGATTTTCTAAACAGAGAAAGTTCCTTCACTTGTCAAAATTTGAAGGATATGAAGACATCCAATAGAGTTTTTCATTAATTTCAAGCAGAAGTCCTGCATTTTTTATAGAGCATTAACCTCCCCAACTGCCATACTACACAACTCTTTACATGAACTACCTTAATTGCCAGAGAACCTTTTTTTTTTTAATTGTACATGTATTACAAAATACAAATTATGGAATATTATTGTAGGAGCTAACAGCCTAAGATTAAAGCAGAATATTTTCACTTGGATCTACTCTTATTGAGAGAACTACTCCTTAGGTACAAAAACCCAGTAGGTTAAAATATCTTCTATCAGACAATCTCCTTGCTTCAAATGAAATCTATTTTAAATCTAATGTAGATTTTTTGTGGACTGCGCTTTCACATCTAAGTTATCATGTCCCAAAATAGCCAAAGATATATGCATGACTATGCACCAACAGGAATTGGTTAGACTATAAATTAAGCATTTCTCTAAATAATCTTTCTTCCTCCTCTGCAATTTTGAAGCCAGTAATATTTCTGTCATTCTCTATCTTGATTTATCAGACAACATAATTCTGTTATAATTAATCTCTTCTCAGTTGTCTTCCATTAGTGATTATTTTGAGCAACCAAGAACTATGAGGCCAATTCCAAAGGGATTCATTTAATTACAGAATTTTAACAAAGCATGCCATGAACAAACATGAATTTTAGCTTAAACCATGGATTAGGGGCATAGCAAGTCCCAGCAGAAGACACACTATATAAGCAATTAAAGCACATGAGAATTTTGGGAAGGAAATAACATAAGATTGAATATGGATGAATATATCAAACACATTTACAGAAATTATTTCCATGGAAAAAGCAGTGCAAAACCAAAGCATTAGTAATAATGACAGGAAAATTGCATATCATATGTAATCCACATCCCTCGAGATATTCAAGGTGAGGCTCAACAGGGCTCTGGGCGACCTGATCTAGTTGAGGACTCCCCTGCTTACTGCAGAGGGGGTTGGACTAGATGACCTTTGGAGGTCCCTTCCAACCCAGACCATTCTGTGATTCTGTGAACTAGTGGCAAAGAAACCTATGTGATCATTTTTCCAGAGTAGATCACCTCCTCCAACCCCAGAAGAAATGTGTCCCAAAAAATTGAAGGTGGGCAAGAATATCAGGAGGCATGCATAGATAACAGGGAGCTCCTGGACATTATTAGTTGTAAAAAGAAAGCCTACAGAGAGTGGAAATGGGGTAATCTGGGAGGAACACAAAGACCTTATCCAAGCAGCCGTCGATCAGATGAGGAAAGACAAAGCTCACTTAGAACTACATTTGTTTAGGGACATGAAGGGTGACAAGAAAAAAAAGTAAGTATGTATATGACAAAAGGAAGAACAGGAAAAATCATTACGTTCTAGAAGAAAGGTTTGTTAGATTCTCTTCTTCCTAATATTGTTACTTATGTTCATACAGTCTATAGGATCTCAAAAACTCCTGTATACTCCTTCAGTCTTAACTCTCCACAACTTCCAGCAGCCACAAAAATCAGTGGTTGTTCCCATCCAAACAGAGAAATATATTTAGACCAAAGAAAGAGCAATTTAAAAAAAAAAATATTTTTACACACAGAAACAAACTTCTTCCTTTGTCAGAAGGTCCTATGGAAAAGGACTATTTTTTCCATTTCTATCTGATGCAAGACAAATCCTTTAATAACTATTGTTTTATGAGATTTCTAATACTATAAAAATACATTTGTAGAGGAGAAAAAAAAATAAATCTAAGTTTTGACTAACAATGTTTGTTTACCTGTGCTTTCTGGCCACATGGCTCTTTGCAAGAGTTCTCATTTTCCTTGCTTGCAACAGAAAAAACATTACTGGAAGTCCAAAGGATGGCTTATGTGCTTTTAATGACACATATGGTGAGGCCATAGATAAAACATTCTTACTGACAGAACAAAATTTGAAGGAGAGCAACAGCAGGACATAGTGGGGGGGGGTGGTGGTGAAATATGCAACAAACATTTGTAATGAGTCCTTGACCTATTTCAGCTGAGAAACTTTCTCAGCCAAGTACATTTCACTAAGTTGAGATTACTCATTGGTATACTGTCAGCAGCAATATGTTTTCCATTATTGTGTGCTCTGGGCTTCATTAGAATGTGGAACTACTATTACCAAGGGCAAGGCAATGAAGGTCTGTGGCCCTTTAGAACACAGAGCTCCTTACCCTGTCAAAGCAGACAGACACAGATGTGTCTTCTTTTACAGTCTTCCTTCTTATTTCACACATGAGGCATTTTGACCTGTGCGAAATAACAACACTGCTTTAGAATCAAGCTGGTATTCCCTAATGATATCTTTCAGAATTCATTCCTAATAGTAAGTTTAAGAATGAATCTTCAGCTGGAAGACAGTATATTTAGACTAGATATTAAGAAGAAATTATTTACAGTGAGGGTGGGGAAACACTGGATCAGTGCGGTCGCAGGAAGACGGCGGAGGTGGGATCGGGGTACTGACAAGTCCTCACAGTCTGAGCTAGCTGCAAGCACTACGCTTTATTAAGGCAATACAGCAGCTTATATGGTACTTGGAAGAGGCGTGCACAACTAACTTTGTTTGAGATTGGTACAAGTGGAAAGTACCGATTGGCTCCCAGTTATGTGTAAGGTACAGATAGGTCATTCTGTATCAAAACAAGCTGTGGTGCCCACCCCTGCATCTGGCGGGCTCAGCCTCCTGCAGCTGCGTGTGGGGGGGGGGCACCCAGCACCTGGTATTCTGAATCCAGGATGGACTCAAGGACACTTCGCAGCACGGGTTCTCATGTTTATCAGCTCAGGTCCTGTTAGCAAGAAAATTCTCCCACAGATCAGGCTGCCCTAGGATGCTGTGGACACCCCCTCCCAGGAGGTGTTCAAGGCTAGGTTGGATGAGGCCTTGAATGGCTTGGTCTAATGAGAGGTGTCCATGTCCATGGCAAAGGGGCTGGAATTAGATGATCTTTAAGCTTCCTTCTAACCCAAACCACTGCATGATATTTCACACACAAGAAATTGTGTGCATGAAAGAATGCTGCCTTAAGATCAAGCAGGTAATATTATCTTTAAGATTTTTTTTTTTTTAGTATAAGGAAACAACATTTCCTAAATCTTCCCACATCCTTTTTTTCCTTTAATTTCTATGTTTCTTACAGAGAACAACAGCCAGATTTTAATATTTCAGAATGTAAGACTTCAACTAGCTCCATTACTTGATATCAGAAGTAATGAGCATTCAGAACATGAAAGACAGTGGTATTGCCAGCCAACATAAAACATTCATTCATTACCATATATCACCATCTACTACAAAATTTATTGCCAAGTAACATACCAAAAAAACTCTGAATTCATCTTTCACTGCAATGGTCTTCTCTGTTGGAAAGACAATAGTTTACTTTTTCCTCTTGCAGTGAAAGGTAGCCTCCATAGAATATTTTGAACAACATGGAGTAGCTTATTTTTACATCTTGATTATATTGTGATGCTTATATATATGTGTTCTAAAAAGAGTGAGCAACTCTGAGTCAGATTCATATTCTAAAAACTGAAGAAATCTGTACCACTCTTTGTTAGACAAGCTACTGAAAAATACCACATAATCTTTTATCCTAGAAACAGAAAATTATTCAGTGCAAGTTACATCAGTTTGAACTGCAATAAGAAAAGATTACCATTCCTAAGTTCTTTTAGGCCTTCTTTATACTGATCCTTACTTCTGATAGCTGCTGAACAAGCTACAATAGCAGGTGTAATGCCAAGTTACTACAGAGCTCTTTATAATTCAAGTTCAGCTCTTTGCATGATATCACAATCTGCAAGGTCATTGTGATAGAAAAATCTCGTCATTTCTTATGTAATGTGTGCCCTGCTCCCAGTTAAATCCCAGTTACTTTAAGTTTCCACTTAAAGAGAGGAAGGGTCTTTTTTGTCCTTAAGTCTCTTAATGCAGTACTCTACAAGTCATTTATTCACATGAAAATCTGAAAATACTGCTGACTGTTGAGTAGTCTCTTTGGTAATCAAATTGCTCACAGTTCAATGAGGTAGCAATAAACCCATTCATAAATATGGAAGAGAAAGTGGTTTTAGATGAAGGCTAATGAATTCACTATTTTTGCTAATTATATCTATTTGCCTAGGACTGCAAAGGAGGAGAATGATTTTCATCTTGTTAGGAAAATAAGAAATGCAGTTTAATCTTGGGGGCAAGTATTTCTCAAGAGGAAGTATGACATAAAATACTACAAAAAGAATATAGATCAGACCAATAACCACTTAAATCCTACCTGTACTACAAACTCATTCAGGTAATAGTTTACCTATTGTACTACATAGCAAATACATGGAATACTTAGCTCAGTAGGGACATAGAGCTGCTTGAGGCCAGTGCAGAGCCACAAAGATGATTAAGGGAATGGAACATCTCTCTTACAAGGAGAGACTGAGGGCTCAAGCTGGGGCTCTTCAGCTTGTAGAAGTGGAGACTGAGGGGTGACCTTATTCACGTTTATAAATACGTAAAGGGTGAGTGCCAAGAGGATGGAGCCAGGCTCTGCTCGGTGGTGCCCAATGACAGGACAAGGGGCAATGGGTGGAAGCTGAGGCATAGGAGGTTCCATGGAAACATGAGGAGGATTTTTTTTTTCACCTGTGAGGGTGACAGAACACTGCCCAGGGGAGTTGTGGAGTCTCCCTCTCTGGAGATATTCAAAACTCACCTGGACACATTCCTGTGTGATCTGGTATAGGTGATCCTGCTCTTGCAGGGGGGTTGGACTGGATGAGCTCTGGAGGTCCCTTCCAGCCCCTGACATTCTGTGATACTTCTAATTTTTGAAAGTATTTCCATAGCCTTTCTCTTCCTCTCTGTTTCAAAGCTATGCTATGAACTGAAGACAAAGTACACAATACGGCATGATGACATATTTAGTACTTGGGGCTGCAATTCATGCTGACGTAAAGCAATAAGGACTTGTGCTTTTACTGATGTACTTCAATGCTTAAATGATGCTGATGCAAGTCCACCTTTGCTATATGTAACTCCAGTAGAAGGAATGCTTAAAAGATAAGCAGAATTAATATGCCAGAATATGATCTGAGGAGAGTAATTCAACATATTTTTGCTGTACTTCTTTTTTTAAAAGGAGAATTTGAAGACTCCAATAAAACAGCAAACAGAGGGGATATGATTTGGAGTTTTTAATTTCACTGAAGGGATTTATCTTTTTCATATTTTGAACAGTGCTGTTATGGGCTAACTGCTCATTGACTAGCTTAATACAGGACATGAGTTTAGAAGTCACAGTCTGAACCCAAACCATTCACTAATGGTAATCTACAGAAACACTGTAAAAGCACAGCTGTGGAATACTTCAGAGTGTCAGGGCTCAGGAACAGATTAGAATTTTTGTTGTGCATTATCTAACTCATATTTGCAGGTTCAATTACTGAGAGAATGTTGAATATTCAGACCAGCAAATATACAGAAGCAGTTCTCAAACACAATTTTCTGTTGTCACTAAAGATGCGGCAAAAATAAGTAACATACCCAGCAATCTTGCATCTTGGTAAATCATTCAGTTGCCAATAGGATTGAAGACCCCTGCATATCTGCATTTATTTTCCTAAACAGCTGTGTGTTAGACATCAGACAACATGACAGTTTCCCAATTGAAAAATTTACTGCTAGTACCAAACCAGAGCAGCTCCAGACATAAATCCATCCAAAAAATATTTGTGGGTAAAGTCCAATAACAAAATCCTGTAACAATTAACTACTTTATTACTGTGAATCCTGTAGAATTTCCTCTATTTTAACCAAAGTTATTCCAGAATTCGAGAACCTTAAGGAGTGTGATAAAACAAACTTTTTTTTTTTTAATTTTCTAACCATTAGAAGGGTTTTGTGCAACTGAAATAATTATTTCTAAGCTCAATCCAGCATTTTCCCTGAGTACTCAATTGCACATACAATCAAACATTGCTCTTGTGACTTATCTCCACTCTGCCTTAAAAAAAACCAACAAAAACCCCTCTAACAAAAACCACACACACAAAAAATCCCAAACAACAAAAAGAAAAAACAACAAACACACACAAGAACAAACAAACAAAAAACACAAACACAAAAACTACAGAAAGCCATCACACAACCTCCCCCTCCACGCTGACTCTGTACAAGGCAAAACCTTTCTAAACCTTCGTGAATGATTTAAAACTAAGATCTTCTCATACCTTCTTGACAGGAGCCTTATCAACAAGGGCAGTAAAATGAACTGAAAAACCAGTATGACCACTGCATACAACCACTGGGTACAGAGTGTTAACATCACAAAGTACAATGCTGACTTTTTTTTTCTCCTTCCCTGCGCTACAGGTATGGTAGAACCCATTATTGTTGATATACACAAGTACATGAAGTCAAGATCAAACAAAAAAGTTATCAAATGGAAAGCTATCTGAGTCTCATTATCACTTACTAATGGTGCCAAAAACTCATGTCATCCCTGCAAATTAAGGCAAAATATGAAAAATATTACTGAGATGGATTAAATGAGTTGTGGTTTTTTTTTTTTTTTTTAAATCAGGCTACAGAGAGAATGATAAGAAACTAGATAATTACTTCACCTGAAAAGGACAGCAGAAATGCCATTATATAACTCCACAGTCTATTTACCATTGGGCTAGCACAAACAAGCACAAGACTCAGAAAAAATGACAGCAGGGACAAGTTCATTAAATCAAGAATCAGATGTTTATTGCTAGAAGGGAGCACAGAAACACTTCATCTCCTGCTGCTGCTGTCTCTTCTACCACACTCACTTGTTTTAAGGGGAAAAAGACACAGCTCAGATGTAGTCCCAGACTCAGTTTCTGAGCAAGCATTCCCTACTGTTCCTTAAGAGATACTTCTGCCCCTATATGGCATGTTTATTTTTATCCCACACTAATAAGTAATACTTAGTACACAGCCAGTTACATGTAACTACTACATGTTGCTGAGTGTAACACAGCTGTTGCTGACTGCTTGCCCTATTCTTTGCTTGGTGAGACTTAAAAAGATGCTCACAAAAATGTAGACACAGAGCAAAGAATGTAGTAGCCTTCAGCACACTTCTGAAGTGAATATTGGAATGATGTTCCTCCACAGATGCAATATAGATAAAGCAATCAGGAAGAATCAGTGAACTACTAAAAGATGTAACCACAGGCACTGGCAATTAGACATTATTACAAGATGCAGACTAATCTTTATAGTTTGATTGATAATTCAAACTTATGTACATATGAGCTGTAATTACTAATGTCATCATCATTTATTGATTTACTTAAGATATTTCAAGGTTTTTTTCACTGAAATTAGCTAAAATTAATTCATAACAACCAATACACCACATATCTCCATAGCTACTGTCATGGAAGGCCAAAATATGCCTAAATATGTCCTAACTTGCCCAGATATGTTTTCTGTTCCCCCTCCTTCTGCTGATGGGAGAAGCAACCACAGGAAAGGAAGACAGAAGGCCTGGCATCTCCATGTTCCTTCCAACTTGTAAACAGGGTATTTGCATGTGTTTACACACTTGTTTGTGTTTTGCCCTAAAAGGAAGAAGCAAGCCCTGACTTTACCTAATATGGTCAAGTTTGGCAAGCTGCCATTTTGATCTGTGGCCAAGGAGCCCTTAGTCTTGGGCTGAAAAAAAAAGAGATAAGCAGGTAAACACTATGTGCTTCTGCCAGTGCTTTGCCTTAATGTGCTTCTGCCAGTGCTTTGCCTTAATGTGCTTCTGCCACAAGTTTACCAGGATAGGCATCAAGTGCCTTCATGTGATAGACGTGCTTAGCCAGCATGTCACTGTGCCCATCTGCAAGACATCCTGCCTGCACCTCTGCAAGTCTCTGTGCTAAGTTTGGAGCCAAGAGGAAACAGGATCAGGTCAGAAATCGTCTGCCTCTCTCTCCCAGCACCTTGTTAGAGCCTAGGAAGCCTCAATGGCTATCAAGACATCGACAGAACTCCCTGCAAGTGCTTGGGTGATACTTTTCATGACTGTTGCAAAGAGCCTGTTATTAAAAATTATGGCCTGTGGCAAGAGTCATGAATATAAAAATTAATAAAGATAATAATTTTGGAAAATAATACTCACACCATACTACCTGCCACTACATCTACTTATTCCCTATACATAAAAATGCCTTAGAATGAGTGACAAAAGTGGGGACCTGAAGACCAGGTTTATAAGTTTTTAAAGAAAGATGGTCAGAGAGTCATATTATTTACATCTAAAATGCTGAATAATCAAGAGAACAATCAGAAATTAACAACTGATTTACACTGAAAGTAATCAACAGAAGAATTTTCAAGAGTCAGTAACTCAAATTTACACCCAGAATGTCATCATAAAGCTGTGAAAAGCACAGTCAAGCATTTTCCTTACTTGTACCATGAATAAATATCAAAGGAAAAGAAAATAACATTAAAAAAATAAAAAGAGTATATTACTGTAGCAGAAATTTTCCACATGTTGGTTTTGCTAATCATAGCTGAATGAGAATTGCTATTAAAATTACCTGGGTTTGGTAATGTTCATTGCAAGATATTATGAGTTGAATGAGACGTGACTGGGAGAACACAAATCTCACCTTTGCACAACCAGAGGAATAGAATGTTTTTTGGTTGGTTTGTTTGTTTTTTATTTGAAAGGATCACAGAGAGCATTAAGATTCTAAACATCTTAGCTGCATAATCGTAAATATTTTACAACAAAAGGCCACTGTGAATTATGTAGGCATAATTTGGCCTAAAAAAATCCAATTTGCAAACAGATGTTTTTCTTTTGAAAGCTCTAACCATTAACCTCTAGGTATTAAGTTTCATCTAAATAACACTGTTTAATATTCATCAATTCCTCCCACATCATCTTATTTCTTCACTTTTTATTTTTCACAGACTACAGTAGTGAATACCAGATAGATGTAGAGGCCTTCATATCTTTCACTCATAAGATTCAATAAAAAAGATCATAGAATATCTTGAGTTGGAAGGGACCCAGAAGGCTCATCGAGTCCAGCTGCCTGCTCCTCACAGGACTACCTAAAACTGAACTGTATGACTAAGGGCATTGTCCGGACAAAACTTTCGTGTCTGACAGGCTTGATGCTGTAGGGAGCCTGCTCCAGTGATGAGCCTCTTCCTAAAGTCCAATCTGAAATTACCCTGACACAGCTTTATTCAATTTCCTTCTTGCTGGTCAGCAGGGAGGAGGATCAACAGTTCCCTGTCCTCCTTGAGCAATTTGTAGGCTGTGATGAGGTCACTCAGCCTCCTCTTTTCAAGACGAACAAACCAAGTGACCTCAGCTGCTCCTTATAAGTCCTGCCCTCAAGGCCTTTCACCACTTTGGTTATCTTCCTCTGAACACACTCTAATAGTCTGACGTCCTTCTATTGAGGCACACAAAAGTGCACATGGCCCTTGAAAAGGGACTGCACTAGTTCAGTATTGAGTGGAACACTCACTCTCTCCTCCACCAGACAGCTGTGCTCTGCTTGATGCATCCCAGTACACATTCAGCTCTTTGGGCTGCCAGGGGACACATGACTCATATTTAATTTGCCATCAACCTCTACCCCCAGCTCTTTCTCCATGGCTATTATCCAACCTCTCATCCCTCAGTTTATACATTTAACCAGAATTACCCTATCCCAGGTAAAGTCTTACACCTGGCAAAGAACAGCCCCAAGTATCAGTACAGGCTGGGGACCGATCTGTTGGAAGGCAGTGACAAGGAAAAGGATTTGGGGGTCTTAATGGATGGGAGGTTGACCACGAGCCAGCAATGTGCTCTTGTGGCCAGGAGGGCCAAAGCAATTCTGGAGTGTATTAGAAGGGCTGTGGATAGTAGGTCAAGAGAGGTTCTCCTGCCTCTCTACTTTACACTGGTGAGGCCACATCTGGAGTACTGTGTTCACTTCTGGGCTCCCAAGTTCAAGAGGGACATAGAACTGCTTGAGAGAGTCCATNATCAGTACAGGCTGGGGACTGATCTGTTGGAAGGCAGTGACGAGGAAAAGGATTTGGGGGTCTTAATGGATGGGAGGTTGACCACGAGCCAGCAATGTGCTCTTGTGGCCAGGAGGGCCAATGCAATTCTGGAGCGTATTAGAAGGGCTGTGGATAGTAGGTCAAGAGAGGTTCTCCTGCCTCTCTACTTTACACTGGTGAGGCCACATCTGGAGTACTGTGTTCACTTCTGGGCTCCCAAGTTCAAGAGGGACATAGAACTGCTTGAGAGAGTCCATGCAGAGCCACAAAGATAATTAAGGGAATGGAACATCTCTCTTACAAGGAGAGACTGAGGGAGCTGGGGCTCTTTAGCTTAGGGAAGAGGTGACTGACAGGTGACCTCATCAATGTTTATAAATATGTAAAGAGTGAGTGCCACGAGTATGGAGCCAGGCACTGCTTGGGGATGCCCCATGATAGGGCAAGGGGCAATGGGTGGAAGCTGAGGAAGTTTCATATAAACATGAGGAGGATTTTTTTCACTCTGAGAGTGACAGAACAGTGGAACAGGCTGCCCAGGGAGGCTGTGGAGTCTCCCTCTCTGGAGACACTCAAAACTTGCCTGGACACATTCCTGTATGATCTGCTCTGGCAGAAGGGTTGGAGTAGATGATCTTTTGAGGTCCCTTCCAGCCCCTGACATTCTAGGATTCAATGATTCAGGTGTGGAATATGGCAGTTCTTGTTAAATTTAATGTTTGGTGTTTGCCCAGCTCTCTAGCTTAGGTCTTTCTCCAAGGTGTCTCTATCCTCAAAGAAATCCACAGTTCCTCCTAGTTATAGTGACATCAGAAAACATTCTTAATGTACATTCAAATCCAGCAGCTGAATTGTTCACTTTTTTTTTTCCACAACAGAGAAAGGAAGGAAACTTATGTGTGATTTTTAACATCAGGGCTAAAAAAACCCAACAAACCCATCCCAACCAACCAAAAAATTAAAAACACCAAACAACAAAACAAAGAACCAACAGCTATCACATATTTAAACTTTTTACTGCAGAATGGGATCAGCTTTCTCACCTCTTCTCTGTGAACAGGAAAGGGAGAAGTCTGGGACAAAGCTCTTGCCATGTATCTTATTCTTGTAGACATGCTCATTTGCTCCTCCCCACTAATATTATGATGTGTTAGAGTTAACACTCTAATTATAAACAAGAAACATAAACTTTCTGGACATTTTTTAATAGAAAGTAAATAAAACAGAGGATTGATTATAGAAGAAAAATAATAGCTAAGTCTGTATAATTTCATTGGTGTGCTGAACTGGTATACAATTTGTTGCACAAACTGCTCTTTGCTGCTTCCTGCCTATTGAATCCTCTTCCTTTCCCCACACTGGCTGATCTTGCATGGCTACACTAATCTTGGCTGAGTAGGTAAGAGCAGGGCATGGTTTTATCTCTGGAGGGGGGATGGGGGGCACAGAAAAGAATGTGTTTGTTAGCCCCCTTCTGTGTTTGTCCAGGGGAATCTTTGTGTTATTTCTCAATTGTAAAAATATGTAAATATATTTTGTATGTATGCATTGTATTGTATGCTTTTAGATTTTATCTTGCTGTAAATATATAGCTTGATTTTATTTCCAAACCTTCTGAGCTGGTCCAGTGTTTGTATTTTGGAGGGTAATTTTAACCCTACCACATATGAACATTCTGCTTATAAAATAACTCTGCAAAATTTATTCTGTGCTGTGAAAATGGCCTATTATTGGAATTTATATCCAGACAGAGTTTTATCTTCAGATAAAACTTGATTAATCACAATCTTTCCTTTGCAAAATTGATTTAGAGAAAAGCTATAAGCACAAACACAGTTCGTTGTTTTTAAGAAGGAGTTGGTGAGCTTATATACACTGAGAAGATGTTATCAAGATTCATAGATAGGACAAAGTCAATCTATCAAAACAAGAACAAGACATTTTTGTCAAGCTATTTTAGGACTTGTGTGTAAATTGAGAATTTCTTTAAATGATGGAAAGACAAAAGAAGCCTTTACAGGTGATGTCCAGTGAGTTTGTTTGTGTTTTAAGATGCACCATTGCCAGTATAAATGCAATTGGCTGTGGTAGCTCTGTTAAGTTCACTTGCTTAAAAATGGAGAAAAATGTCTGCTTTAAGATATGCTACTGAGGTGGAAACACTGCTAGCAGTCAATAAAAGTGAGGAAAACTGCAATAACCATTATCTCTGCATGAATCAAAATACAAAAGCTGTAACTTTCACAGCATGGCTTTTACCAACAATACTTAAACACAGACCATATCTAAACTGCTGTAGTGATTGAAATTGAGATCAAATTCTGCAACCATATTTTAAAATCTGCTCATGGGACTGACTTAAAAATATCAACAGCCTTAGAAACAATCTGACTACTACAGGATAGACTTGAAATATCACCAACCTCAGAAACAAATGAACTTCATATATGACCTAGACAGTTGGCTGAGTATTTACTTTTACAAATTCAATTGCTAAGATGGACTACTTATTCATCCATTTCAATCTCTAACTTCAAAACACGAAGCAAAAACAACCTCTTTCTTTTGTTTGATTACTGTATATAATTGCAGAAGAATTTACTGAACAGTGGTTTCCTTTGTACATAATATTTCCAAAATGTAACAGCAAATATTTAACAAAACCTAAATTTTGAAGTTTCATAAAATACATGTGTGCTCCACTGACAAGTACTAGTAAGTTAATCACTACTAAAATAATCATAGAATCATTAAGATGTGAAAATGTTTTTAACATCATTGAGCTCAACTGTAACTCGGTTACCATGACCACTAAACCATATCCTGAAATGCCACACCTGCTTCTTGAACAGCTCCAGAGATGGTGACCCCATCACCTCCCTGGGCAGACTGTCCCAATGCCTCACCACTCACTCAGTAGTGAAGTTCTTCCTGTTGTCCAATCTAAACCTCCCCTGGCACAACCTAAACACACTTTTACCCCATCACTTTACTTGGGAGAAGAGACTGACATCAGCCTCACTATCATCTCCTTTCAGGTACTGGTAGAGTGCAATAAGACGCAAGATCTCCTTCTAACCTTCTCTTCTCCAAACAAAGCAATTCTAGTTCCCTCAGCTGCTCCTCATATGAAATGATGGATACCAGTGAATGCATATTCCTGTTTTTTGTTCTAATATAGTAGCACTTCACAGCTTTTTTTTAGGTTAGCAGCCAGATTAAGAGTGCTGTTACTACATTTTAAAGAGATAAATTTGAGTATCCAATTAGGACAAAGAAATATTACAGAAGTAGTATGCTGGATTCACAAATTCATGTGTTTTCAAATAAGTACAGAATTTTCTTTTCTTTTGGAAAAGTTTGCAGGCGGCAAGCATTGTGGTTTACAACACTGAATAGCAAAAAAATTACAACAGACATTTAGAAAACCACCAATGCTTAAAAACTTTCCAGTTGTTGGCTAAACAACTGCAAGTTCTTTTGCCAAAGCCAGAATAAAATGTCTAATCAAAAGTGACTTTTGCATATAGAAAACTTATTCACTATTCGCTAATCTATTTTAAGAAAAACGTTCAACCAGTTAGAGCAACGTTTGAGACTACATCTATTCAGTTCTGCAACCCAGGCTTCAAGTGCAAGCTCATTTAAATCTTACACTCTGAATCTCATGCTCTCAGACACAAAAATTCTATTCCTGCTCCAGCAGTTCACACAAATGTATTTCTAGAGATGAAAGAGTGTCCTAGCAAGCACTGCCCTAATGCGTTTACTGGGTACTTCTTCCATGAGTTCCTCTACAGACATGCCATACGTTGCTGCTGCAAGGGGAGCTATTTGACTGTACACAAGATGCACACTCAGGAGGTACTCATAAACCTTTCACCCTGTCATCTTTGAGTAAAAGCTTATGTGCTGCTCCAATTGTGAGCACCACTCAAGATGCTTCTCTTCTAATTCTTCGCAGGGCAAAATATCACTGTTGTGACTGAAATCATCTCCTCTAACAGTTCTTCAATCTACAAAGCAGTAAGATCACAGAGCGGAAGGCTCTGTGGTGTTCAAATACTGCACAATCAGACAATTTTTTTTCACACATTTTTCCTAGACAAATAAACAGGATACAAAGTTATTAGCTTAATTTTGAGACACGCCCTACTATGTTTCTGTTTTAGACTCATTTTAATATGCCGTTACATAATGGTCCATCCAGTCAGGATCTCACCACAAGGTGAGCTACTGAGTATAGCAGAAACATATAGGAAACTGCATTTGTTAGGGACTTAACAGGAAATTGCATGAAAACATAGCACATGGATGGTGGTGTGGAAGAAGACAGAATGTCTGTAAATATGTACAAAGGCATACACGAAAAGGAAATATGACAGTCGTTCAACATGGCCTTGGAGTAAAGAATGATTTAGAAACATTCTCCAAGTTAAAATTGCTTAGGCTGTCAGCAGTTCAGAAAGTAGGGCAGAGAATATGCAGAAATGGACAAAATTATACATGATTCTGTGAAAAAACAAGAACCTGTCAAAGACAACTGCATAATGAAGTATAACATAAAACTGCAATAATCAGAAGATGATAATTCAGATTTTAAAGACATGAGTATCTCGAGTTTGAATACACATTTTGAATATGAATTAAAAGCTAACTTGAACTCATAGATCTTTCCAGTAGGTATAACAGCTACAAATGCTCTAACTCTTTGGAATGCAAATCAACTACTCATTGAGGTACCTTTAATTCAGTGCATATACTTTAAAACTCTGGCTTCAAAGCTGAAAAAAAATGTGCTTTGCATCATGGACACACAGACAGTTTTTATGTTATTTCAATAGAGCAAAGTTAACATTAAAACATATATAAACAAATTGTTTTGCTTCAGTTTGGTTTATCTTGCAAAATGTTAAGTTCTTGTGCAAAAAAAGTCAAATTGACTTTCACCTTGGAGAAAAGAGCATTACTTCTACTAACCTTCAGGATCCAGGAGTTTCTCTATGCCCAGGTGCTGCTTGGCTACGTTGAATGCATGGTCTAATCGTTGTACAGGTGAGTGCTGAGAAACAACAGCATTCCAATCAAAAAGATCCGGTCTAAAGCAAAAAGAAGAGGAAAAATACATTTACTCTTTTTTAGCATTAGATTTAATTACATATTTCTATGGCTGCCCATCAGCATCAGCTATTAAGTTTTGTTTTCTTAATGAAAGAACTTATTCAATTAATGTTGCAAGAAATGGTTTGGTTTCTAACGGGTTTCCACCCTATAGTCATGTATGTCCATCTCCACCACATTAACCATATGTTCTATTGACCTAAAAGCCTATAATATCATTCTTCCAAGCTGCCTGTTTCCACCGATAGCATTCTTTTCCTGTCATGCCTCAGAATGTCCACAGCAGACTTGCTCTTCTCTTCCAGTCCCAAAGAATTCCTTGTTGAGAAGGATCATGTGCTGGAGTAACGCACACTGGGACTGGCTTGTGGCAGAACACATTACTGAGATCATTTCGCTGCCTTCTCTCTCCAGTTACCAGTTTTTCACTTCACTTCACTTCCTATTTTGAAGAAGGTAATTGCTTCTGAGTAGAGTTAGATAATGGTTGAACTCCACAATCTTAAAGGTCTTTTCAACCAGAACCATTCTCTGATTCTATTACCAGCTCGCTGTTATATCCCATTGAAATTGGTCAAGAGGTTCAAAAATTCATGACCTAGCAAAGTACATAGCATAGATGCACATGCCCACTGTCTTACCTAAACTTTTAGAAAAAAACAAAACCCACACAGCAACTTTCAGAGTAAAAAATGAATATAAAATTTATAAAATATAAAAAAAAAAAAATCAGAGCCTTTATTTGCACAAAAAGACGGAATGACCATAACTGAATCGTAGCTCAGATACACAATCTGAGCACCTGTACCAGTTGCACTGTTTGCAATATAAATAATGCTATTGCACTGTGATCTATGGTGTTTCACCTCAGTTATACATCAGGGGATTAGAGTTTGTTTTCAAGCACTTTGGAAAAAATGTTCCATCAGGTATTCTGTAATTAACGTGCATAGAATATGATGAAAACCAACCACACTGTTTGTGACTTTGATACGGCATTCAAAATCAGAAAACAGTTAAACATGTAATTTTACCTACAGCTAAATCAAGTAAGTCACTTAGACAAATTAAAAGGTTGCAATTAGTTATGACAGATTTATTAATATTTTTATTTATTTAAAAAATAATTTTAAAGTCAAGTCTCTTCCTGTAGCTATAATAGATGGCAGAAATGTTCACTACATCATACAGTAATAACATCAAGAGAGTCAAGGAAGATGCCATTTCTGTAGTAGTAATTTCCCAGTTATGCATCTTCACTGTTCAATTTTCTTCTGAGAGTGATTTACATAGTAACAATTAAGTTATTCTAAGGCATTTTGACTCTCTATGAAGAGGCTCTTAAACATTAATTAAAAATAGAGATTTATCCTGCCCATGTGCAGAACAATTTTGCAATATTCAAACTGACTGGGGAAAGGATAAGGAAGGCAGAGAAAAGTTGAATGATATCATAAAATCATGGGGCTAGAAGATCAAAAGGCCATTGAGTAGTGATAGGTACACAATGGCTTTAGAACCATAGAATGGTCTGGGTTTGAAATGACCTCCAAAGGTCATCTAGTCCAGACCCCCTGCAGTAAACAGGACATCTCCAATTAGATCTCAAAGCTCCCCCAAGCCTGACCTTGAATGTCTTCGGGGGTTTGGCCTCCCTCATCTCTCCACACAATCACCTTCTTAGTAAAGAACTTCTTCCTAATGTGACCAGTCTAAATCCATGCTTACAATCTGTTTCTAGTCACAGATGCAACATCAAAGAGCAATTTGTGCACTAAGACACAGGCATATTCAAAATGCAGGCTATGTCTGTGTGCTGGGTTGACACAACACACTCTCAAAAGCCAGTTCTCTGCCTCCCACTCAAACAGGAGGGAAAACGACAGCAAAAAAAAAACTCTTCTGGGTTGAAATAAAGAGTTTACTGGAAATGATACAATGCACAATTACCTTAGCCTAATGTGGTAGTTTGAGGGATCCTCGGTTCCCCTTAAACAAAACCATAGGGACAGAGGCCCATCCCAGGGCGATGGACCTGCTTGTCCCAGGATACTGTAATTTTGTTATTCTATTCCATCCTCCAGCATTACAGCTTAAAAGACAGCACCTGACTGAACTCTCCCCCTTCCCTTCCCTACCTTTCTTCACTTCTGCGAGGAGTGCACATTCTTATCTCGTGGAGAAGATCAGTGGCAGGGAGCTGAGCTGCATCACTGTGGCCACTGAGGCCTTGTAGGCCCCAGCTGGGGAGGCTGTTTTTGGCCTATCCTCAGGCCGACTGAGGGTGGAAGTGGGGGAGGATTCTAGGAGACCAGTTTGGGCCTAGTAGTTTATTGTACTTATTCTACCTGATTGCCTTTTTTATATATACATTCTTGTGAACAGAATTTCTCTTTAAACTTCCAACTAATGTGCAGTGTCCTCATTCTCACTCCTGGAAAGGGGTAAGAGTCATTTGGACTGGATGACCTTGGAGGTCTCTTCCAACCTGGTTGATTCTATGATTTCTGTACTCCAGTCCTGGGTATGTGCTCGTGGCCCCAAACCGGGACACCTATTCACAGAAAACAGCAGCAAAAAGCAGAAGCAGCAGCAGAAAACAGTGATAAAACAGTCCCACTCACAGAAGCACACAGAAACCAGCCCGGTAGAAAAGATCAACACCCCAAAAAACTGGCAACAGGAAGTAGCATCCAGAAGAAGCCTCTCATGTTACAATCTGCATGTGGTGCTGCACTTTGGCCACAACAACCCCATGCAGAGATACAGGCTGGGGTTGGAGTGGCTGGAGAGCAGCCAAACAGAAAGGGATCTGGGGGTGCTGATCGATACCCGCCTGAACATGAGCCAGCAGTGTGCCCAGGTGGCCAAGAGAGCCAATGGCATCCTGGCCTGCATCAGGAATGGTGTGGCCAGCAGGAGCAGGGAGGTCATTCTGCCCCTGTACTCTGCACTGGTTAGACCACACCTTGAGTACTGTGTCCAGTTCTGGGCCCCCCAGTTTAAGAGGGACATTGAGATGCTTGAGCGTATCCAGAGAAGGGCGACGAGGCTGGTGAGAGGCCTCGAGCACAGCCCTACGAGGAGAGGCTGAGGGAGCTGGGATTGTTTAGCCTGGAGAAGAGGAGGCTCAGGGGTGACCTTATTGCTGTCTACAACTACCTAAGGGGGGGTTGTAGCCAGGAGGAGGTTGCTCTCTTCTCTCAGGCGGCCAGCACCAGAACAAGAGGACACAGCCTCAAGCTACGCCAGGGGAAATTTAGGCTTGAGGTGAGGAGAAAGTTCTTCCCTGAGAGAGTCATTGGACACTGGAATGGACTGCCCAGGGAGGTGGTGGAGTCGCCGTCCCGGGAGCTGTTCAAGGCAGGATTGGACGTGGCACTTGGTGCCATGGTCTAGCCTTGAGCTCTGTGGTAACGGCTTGGACTTGATGATCTGTGAGGTCTCTTCCAACCTTGGTAATACTGTGAGACTGTGATACTGTAATCTGAACTTCAAGCCTCATGATATTTTGCTCCAGCCCAGTGCTTTCATTTTGAAGCTGGCACGACAGCAGTGTGATATTGGATATCATCAGCAGATTCAACTCAACCCACAGCAGTCGGCATTTTTTTCCCCCCATTATCCTTGTACTGGATGTGACAGGGATGGAGTTCACTCTAGTGCATCTGTGTGTGCATCTCTTTTTCTGGCACTTACTACAGATGGCAAAAATCTGTACTGTTTGAGACACAGCTACTGAGAAGTACTAAGCTTCAGTAAGTCCCTGCCAGGTGACTTGGTATCGTACATAATGAAGATAGCACAGATTCCAAGTCAAATTACAAGTATATAGCCCCCTACTGCAACTCAGCTCTGACAAACATTTAATTTTGAGGAATTTAAAAATTCAAAAAGCTTTCCCTCTGTCCACAGCAATTTAACTGTCCAGATTTTTCCTTTACCTAAAAAACAGCCCTGACATACACATTTCAGTAGCATCATCACTCGAGAAGAGTCATAATGCTAGTTTGAAGTGTTAGAGTAATGTGTCTAGATGCTTCACATGATATATCTACTCAGCAACACTGCCAAGTATGATTGCAGAAGACATTAAAACCTGGAGTATAAAAAAAATTATATGACAAATAGCTTTTAAAACTCCTTGAAACAACTGTGAAGGAGAACTTCAGATAACAACATTAATTTTCTAAGGAGTTTTAATTGCAGGAGTGAGCAGGTATGAAATTGCAAAGACGAGAAATCAAACTGAACACATTCTCCATCTTTCATTGCTTTCTCTGTGTTGTCGAAATGGTACAAAGGGAGAGGAAATTTTTCTTACTTCTGCAGCTTGGTTCACATTTGTCAGGGAGTAAAGCCAAGGAAACACAGATAGCAGTCTTTTCACCTTGAACACATGCAAGCATATACATGTGCAAAGATGACAGAACTAGAATATGTTGAGCTTCATTTAACTGCTCATTGATCAGCACTAATCTCATATTAGTTGTGGTGGTTTTACACCATTTAAGAGTTTGAGATTTACTCCCCAAAGGTAAGTTACCACACTACTCAGAATTTGAAAGTAGAATTAAATTATTATTTACAACATAGGCTAAATCTAAAAGGTAATAAATATATACAAATACATATATACATACACAACAGCCTAGCTAACACCCCTGTGCAAATCCAGACCCCTTGGACAAAAACTCCAGAGGATGTTGTACCAGCTAACAAGTTAGCTCTATCCCGCTGCTGTTTCTTACCACAGCCTAAACAATTCTCAAAGTAGAGGAAGAGACAGTAAAGGCAAGCAAAGGAGAAAGAACACTCTGAGCTCCCAACTATATATATATATAAAAAAATAACAAACCAATGAAATGAGATAAATTTATCTCTTACGTTCTCTTCAGCCCCTTTTAAGAAGTACTCTCAAACTCTCTTGAAAGCTTTCTTTACAATTAAGACACTAGTCTTAAGCTGCAACGTTAGCTCATGACAATCTTTTCAGGGAGAACCAGAACTGAAAGGATTAAAGGCTTAAATGAAGATTTTTTTTAATTGTAAAATCAAAATGTATATGGAACACAAGATATTTTTTATTGCTGCAGTTATTTCCTATAGCTAACAGAAAATGAAGATCATAGAATCATGATTCTATGATTTTTACTTTCTATTAGCTATAGAAAGTAAAAATCAAATAATAATTAGAGTAAAAAACTTAAAAAAAGGAAATAAACCTGAGGCTTTTCAGAAATACTTTTGCTTAAAGTATAAAAGAGACATTTTTTTCCTTCCCAAACAAATACATGATCTGTGGTGGAAACAGATCAACCACGTCAAGCAAAATGAATCTGCAGTATGCTAAGGCCAAAGAAATCCAGACATACCTCTGTGTGAAAGCTGAAGTCATGTATAACACAAACCACATTACTACAGAATAATAGGTCACCACCTGATACAAAGTATGCAACAAAACTCAGAGGCACAGACAAATATGCCCAGCAACTTCATCCCACCACAGTTATCTGTCCCTACCCACAGCCCCTATCGGCGATACAGTTTCATGACACATCTTCAAAGTTTACTCTTATTTTGCCTCAGAGACATCTGTTTGATCTTTGTCAAAGATACAAAGCTAATTTTCACGAGTCCACGTTGAGATATTATGACCAAATAATCCCCACAAGACTTTATGAGCAATGAAGAGAAAAAGCAAAACAAAAAAACCCCAAACCCAAACTCACTGTGCTAGTTTGAGGCTAATTGAAATATTTTAATGAGAAAAACTAGATTATGGGCTGTGAAAAGAAAACAATGGTGATGTCTACTTCACTCATAGGTTCACTGAGATGTATAAAACCAAGAACACAAACAGATAAGACCGAGTGTGTCTCTTTGTTGGAGTCTGTTGTTTTCTCCCTGGGCTTTTGCAGCTGTGTAACCCAACTAATCATTTCTGCTTCTAATTCCCCCTTGCCAATCCTCCAAACTTACCTTGCACATAAGGCAAAGTCTGGGATAAGGTAGAGGAGTGGAAAGGAGATGGAAGGGTGGTTGGGAGCCCCTCCTGGGGACTCCAATTTCTGGGAGGAGTATTGTGTTTCTGTATTACTTTCAACTTGCATATTTCTGTGTATGGCTGTATATATTTGTAATATATTGTAAATATCTCCTTGTATATGGTGCTAAGCTGTGAATATAAAGCTTCATTCCTTCACTTCCAGATAGATGAGTCTGGTCTGAATGATTTCATAAGAGTAGGGGGGTGGGTAACCCCTAAACCAACACAATCATCAACAAAATTAAACAGATAAAACAAACCATCAAAAAGACCAAACACCAAAACCTCAAAACAATTTATGTGTGTTCCTTTCTTTACTTCCTAAAGAACATTTTTATTCATTCAAATATTTTTTTCCCTGATGAATTTAACTCATCTAAGATGCATTGGCAGTGAAACCTGAAGAGGCAATGAATTTTGCAAAGGCATAAATTCAAGAAAAGTAAGAAAAACAAAGCATGCACTCAAGAGTCAGAATTCTGAAGGTAGTGAACATTATCAAGATACTTTAACAGCACTGGATGTATTGTTTGCACATCTTCAGAACCCCTGAAGTGACTAATTTCCAAAGTATCACAAGCCTTTAGAACCTATGCAATATTTGGTAAAAAATAATTACACAATATTAATTACCATTATCACAAAGTAACTCTACACATGTTTTAACAAGCCATTTTCTTAAGCTGTATAAACAGCTAGCTCAGGTTATGAAGTTATTAGCATTGGGCTAGGATAGAAAACCACCAAAAGAGCAACTCGCAGATCTAGTTAATAAAATTCATTCCATTAGTGAATGTAGAAAGGAGCCACACTCAGATCATAACACATAACATTTTCTTTTCACAAGCTTTGTGGTTTTATTGCTGTTCCAGCTTTATTTATACAAGAAAATCTTAGAATCATAAAATGGTTTAGGTTGGAAGAGACCTCAAAGATCATCTGGTTCCAAACCCCCCACCATAGGCAGGGACATCTCCCTCTATAACAGGTCACTCATAGGTCTTTAACACTCTTAACAATCAAAACAAACCAGGAGCCAGTAACTACTATACAACCTATTGACTTGCTACAATTAAATAATTTTCACACTTCTTCATAACACAGCTTTAATTCCTACTTAAAGGCAAGGCAAACTTACATTTTTTTTCTATTTAGCACCTCTTCTTAACACCATTTTCCTTTTTCCCTCCCTGCTCTGCCACTTGAAGCTAGAACAGCTCCAGTAATGTGCTCATTTCTAAGGCGGCCACTTGGCCTGAGTTCACACCTTTTAAAGAAGGAGGGATGTATTGGTTAAGCTAACTGACCCACCTAGAAGGAACAAGGGATAGAGGACAGACCTACCCTGCACCCCTGCAGTGCTTCATTCTACACCAAGCTAACATACTCACTGCATGACAGGAAGGTGTTGACCAGGACTTACGGGACTTGAAGTATATTCTATTGCTTGTAAAGTTTCCTATTCAGGGTTTTGGGGATTTCGTGTGTTCCTTTTTTCCAGTCCTTTGGTTTAATGGGCATGGGCAGTTTGTGGTTTTTTTTCTGTTCTTCTGCTTCTACATATGCCAGTATTTCTGTTTACTTTTGTGTAGTGGTATCCCTGCAACAGAGCAGTAAATTGTCCTTATCTCTAACACCTCTGCCTCCTGGGCCTATTTTCTCCTTGCTCACCTGAAGGGGAGAGAAGTGGGATGGGAAAGATGAAACCTCTCTGTTGTGAGCAGATTGTCAGAGCTCAGCTGCCAGCTAAATTAAAACCAGGGTAAGGGAGTAAGCTAATTAATGTCACTTGTTCCCACTTCAAAATCCCGATTAAAGAGCTAGGAAAGATAAAATAATAATAAACAACACAAAGCCCTCACAAAGAGGAAAGAGATAAAGCTGATACTGATCTGGAGAAAAAGATGCAAAGAAGTTAACAGGGAAAGCTCTCTGTGATCTGGAGACTGCAGTAAGGAAGAGGACTGACCTCTCTTCCTTCGCAAAATATTTTAGTTTCTGCATATTCCTAGTGTGATGGTGGCTACCCAACAGCTGCTACCTTGTTTATTCAGTTAAATGCAAAAGATACTGTTCAAGCATCCATCTCCCAAGTCCATCTTTATACAGTGAAAACTGACACCCTGGGCTCACTGCTGCACCTTTTTATCTTTGCCAAATAACCCCTGCTCTACTGGTCCTCACACTCAGTATTAAAAGAAATTGCTAAAGATCCTAAATGTACATGAATAGATGGTGATCATACAAATGGAAATACTCACTCAAAGTAATCCCTTAGTAAAATGACAGAGAAAGGATACTAGAAGCATTTGATCAAACCACAACAATCAGTGTAAGCAAGGAAAAGGCAAAGCTTCCCATTGAGGGCACTGTTCCTACACTGTATTATGTCTACACTGTTAATGCTTCATGTTCATCTCTAATTTCTTTTAATCTTTTCAGGAGATACTGAAAGTACTCATCCAGGTACATTTTCACACTACTGTCTGAACCTCCTGAAAAGCAACAGTACAGCAACAAAACAAAACAAACATGTAGCAAAAAGCCACTTGTCCACCACTGAAAACTTTTTATATAAGAGAAGTGAAAATATCACCACTTAAAAGGACAAAGATTGATTTGATTTTATTATTTAAGGCATACTGTTACATCATTATTATAATCCATCAAAGTAAATGAACCATAATAGGTCTGACTCTAACAGCTAACTGGCCAAGAGAAAATGGCCTGAAGTTGCACTAGGGAAAGTTTCAGTTGAATATTAAGAAAAAAAAGTCTTCACTCAAAGGGTTGTGAGGCAGTGGAACAGGTTGCCCAGAGAAATGGTCAAGTCATCATCTCTGGAGGTATTTATCCATACATAGACCTGATGCTAAGGGATTTGTTTTAGTGGTGGACTTGGCAGCACTAAGTTGTCAGACTTGATCTTAAAGGTCTGTTCCAACAAAAAACTATCCTAAGATTCATATAAAGCCAGTATTATTAACTTAGCTGTATCATGTAAGTTTTCCCTGTCTCAGGAATTAAAGGAGTTTCAGAGTTGGAGTAATAATGCTTATGCACATATATCAGTACAGGCTACAGGCTGGGGGATGAGGTGTTAGAGAGCAGCCCTGTGGAAAGGGACTTAGGGGTACTTGTGGAGGAGAAGCTGGACATAAGCTGACAGTGTGCACTTGCAGTCCAGAAGGCAAATCATATAGAATGAATCATAGAATGGTTTAGGTTGGAAGGGACCTCAAGGATCATCCAGCTCCAACCCCCTGCCATACAGGGGGGGGTTGCATAGGGCTGCATATCCTGGAGTGCATCAAAGTATTATGGAAGTCTTTTGGTTTTGGAGAGATTTTTGTTTTGTCATTCATTTTGAGGGAGGTGGTGGGTTTGGGGGGATTTTTTGTTTGGTTGGGTGATTGCTTCATAGTTTGTTTTGGTTTGTTTGTAGCAGTCTAGCAATTGTGCTAAAACTGGCAAAAAATACACACACCAGGCAGCATATTTACCCTATCACTTCATAATTGTACCTGATTTTCAAATTACATGAAGCATTTTTCTGACTAATTCTACTTCCTCCCCTGAGAACATCTAAATTGGATTAAGACTGTGCACATCCATTATAGTCTGAGGATCAGTGCAGAAGGCTTATGGCTTACCTCTGAAACACACCTGAAGGAAAGGCTAAACTTCAGTGTCAAAAAGAGAAGCTACTATTTGCAGTCAAGAAGTTTCAGAAAATCCTGAATATATGTTTTAGACCTTTAAAAATGAAATTTCCAACCAACGTATCTTATATGTGTACTAAGTTAGTTCCCAAGTAACCATAAAAACAATGGTTGATGTTTTGATGATTAGAGCAAAAAATCCTTGTTTTTCCTCAAAAGCCCATTTCAATATAAACATTGCTGGGAGTACAGAGAGGTACTGAAAAGTATTGTAGACAGGAAGGAGGAAAAAAAAAATCAATGAAAAAAGTGGACTAATGAAATGCAGAGGAAGAAACACAGAGAAGACATGAAAAAGAAGAGAACATCTGGACCAAACTTTATGGAGAACAAGACAATGGAAGAGAAAAACACAGACCAGGAGAATCAGAAAATCAGACTGGGAAAACAGAGGAACTAAATTTAAAAGTGTTTGTCTTCAGAAGTCCTAGTGCTTAGCTCAGTCAGATCTACTCAAGTCTCCCAGGTATATGCAGGGTGGAAAAACAGACTCACAGTAAGAGATGCTTGGCATGCTACTGCAAGACGCAACCACTGTCAATGGCTATGATTGTTAGTCCTTGGACTACAACAGCAGTTGATGTAGTCAGACAGTTTCATTCAGAATTACTTGAGCCAGTAAAACTTTTTGAAAGGAACATCTGGTTAAATTGGAAGACATATGTTGTCTCAGACCATGTTTTTAGAAGTATTCTGTTTTTATTCTAAGCTTTTAATGCAACAGCTCCCTCTAGGAGACAGGTACAAAAGTAGAAGAGATCAGAAGGCTTACACATTTGAAAGGCTGCTTTAAAACCAGTAGTGCAAACACCAGACCTATAAGATACATTGGCTTGGATGTCTTCCGTCAGGCACGCACACAAAACTACAAAAGAACTCTGTATCTCTAAAGGTAGACTTTTATACCATATAGACTAAACCAAGACAACTTCAGACAGAAGGTGAAAACTCAGATCAGCTGGGGGAACAACATGAAAGGTTCTGAAAACAAAGGCTGTCTTCTCCAGCTGTGTCCTTTTGAGGCAAATCCATACTTTTAATTCAGCAGCCGTCAGAGGCTTTCAACAAACAGCACATTTTCCTCCACTACGTCCCCACAAGAAAATCTCCTTTTACCTTTAGGACAATATTAGAGGCTTAGTTTTTGATCTACTTCTTACTCCTAAAAGTTTCTAAGTCTGTTGGCATATACAATAACATTCCAGAGAAAAGCACTAACCTCAGCATATTCAGGTACTCTGTGAAACCCTCAGACTCTCTCCCTCCACCAGAGCATTCAGCCTGATACCAACCACAACACCCAGAGCAAAGCAAACAGGTGGCCATCTAAAAAAACCTTGAAAGGACTACACAGGAAGCAACTAAACTGCCCATATAATGGATACACCACCCTCAAGCTCTCTTTTACAAGTCATTTGTTGCATACTCACTGTAATAATGAAAAGTTTTCCCACCTGTGACTGTGGAGGAGTGCATTGAAAGCCAATCCATCAGACCAGCTACTGGTGAAATTGATAACATTGACCTGTGGGTAATTACGAGTTGATTGGCGGACCCAGCTCAAGAGAATCTTTTCACTGTTTGTTTGCTGCAGTCCAGCCATGATGTTTTTCATTACATCTTTGACCTGCAATAAGAAACAGAATTTCATTAATGATTGAACTCATTAAAAGCTGATTTTTTTTTTATTCTTTTGACCCAAAGAACCTTCAGTGGCCTAGATTTAAACCTTACACAAAACCCTCCTCAGTAATTACAGACCATGTCACAGCCTAATGATAGCAGTCAGGTCTGAATGATTAAAATCAAGCAGTACTGACTTGTTGGTCACGATCACTGATGCATTCAATTCATTGATCCCCGTGGCACATGAAACATTCCATGCATGAACAGACATGGCACATTTGCTTGCACCACTTATGGGAACAGAGTTCATTCAGATTAAGTATTCCTCCTTGTGGTTTTCTTTCTTGGAAACAGATCCTTAGTCAATTTAATACATTATGGCAAAATTTGACAAAACAATTAAAAACATTCTTCTCTCACTGGCAGACCTTTAGTAAGTACCAAGGTAAAGCAAATGTTCATAGGGCACAGAAGTAATAACTTTTACTTAAATGTTCAAACTATATTTGCATACATCTACTTGAATGAAAAGTGATTTTCACTGCAGGCTTTAAAAGATCACTGTGTATGTTGGTTCTTTTCTTTTTAATGAATAGGTAATATTCCTCTTTCATTATTTCATGATTTGCTGCCCAGGGAGGTGGTGGAGTCACCACCCCTGGAGGTGTTCAAGAAAAGACTGGATGGGGCACTTAGTGCTATGGTTTAGTTGACTGGATAGGGCTGGGTGCTAGATTGGACTGGATGAGCTCGGAGGTCTCTTCCAACCTGGTTGATTCTATTCTACTCTATTAGAGAAAGATCTCTGACCTGATTGTTCCTGGAGGTGTTCAAGAAAAGACTGGATGGGGCACTTAGTGCTATGGTTTAGTTGACTGGATAGGGCTGGGTGCTAGATTGGACTGGATGATCTCGGAGGTCTCTTCCAACCTGGTTGATTCTATTCTACTCTATTAGAGAAAGATCTCTGACCTGATTGTTTTACTTTCCAGTATCTGAAGGGAGCCTACAGGAAAGCTGGGGAGGGACTATTTACACGGTCTAATAATGTTAGGATGAGGGGGAATGGGTTTAAACTGGAAGAGGGGAGATTCCGACTGGGTGTTAGGAGGAAGTTCTTTACAGTGAGGGTGGTGAGACACTGGCACAGGTTGCCCAGGGATGTTGTGGATGCTTCCTCCCTGGAGGCGTTTAAAGCCAGGCTGGATGAGGCCTTGAGCAGCCTGCTCTAGTGGGAGGTGTCCCTGCCTATGGCAGGGGGTTGGAGCTGGATGATCCTTGAGGTCCCTTCCAACCTAAACCATTCTATGATTCTATGAAT
>WAAF01013746.1:4827-24693 GCA_013400475.1 Tricholaema leucomelas | reverse complement strand
CAGTATCTGAAGGGAGCCTACAGGAAAGCTGGGGAGGGACTATTTACACGGTCTAATAATGTTAGGATGAGGGGGAATGGGTTTAAACTGGAAGAGGGGAGATTCCGACTGGGTGTTAGGAGGAAGTTCTTTACAGTGAGGGTGGTGAGACACTGGCACAGGTTGCCCAGGGATGTTGTGGATGCTTCCTCCCTGGAGGCGTTTAAAGCCAGGCTGGATGAGGCCTTGAGCAGCCTGCTCTAGTGGGAGGTGTCCCTGCCTATGGCAGGGGGTTGGAGCTGGATGATCCTTGAGGTCCCTTCCAACCTAAACCATTCTATGATTCTATGAAAAAAAAGACAACCCCCCCAAAAAATCACAAACAAACAAACAAGAACAAAACAAAACCAAAATTAAGCAAAACCCAATCAACCAATCAACAACATCAAAAAATCATCAAAAAACAAACAAGCAAACAAAACTATTCTGAGAGCTCTATTAGCCTGGAGTTTAACCATTATTTAGTCAACTATCCATTTCTTAGCTACTATTTTACCAGTGAAAGAACATCCAAAACTTCCACTAAGAAGTCTGTAATTTATTTTCTCATAAAGTAATCCCTCTGAAATCATTGCTTCCTCCTTATATATTGTAAAGAGTAGCAACCCACGTAAAGTGCTCCCTAAGATATAATTTAATTATAAAATTGCTTATTCTTGCTTATTCATTTATGGAGTATATAATTGCACTGTAATTCTCCACTTGAATTGCTCTGCAGTATCAAAGAGCAACTTTCAGTACTTTTTGAGAATGGATGGACCGCTTTGAAATTGTAAAACCCATGAGATAGCATGCAGAAGATGTTAAAGAATAATAAAAATCAAAAGGAATTAGCTTATATGATACTGTAGAAAGAAATCCACATGTCATCTTATTATTCAGCCTGGTAAACTGTTTGATAGTTTCACAGTAATTAATACAATAATTTGAATAATTGAAGATATGCATTGCTAAAAGAATGTCTTGGTTTAACTCATACAGTATCAATGCCTTCAGTCTGCTTTCAGATGTGGGTATACTAAGTTAAATTTATTATTTATTTATGTTATTAGTTCTTGACATGGGAGGAGACACTGAACCTCTCTGAATTTCACAGGACACATTTCTGACTTCAGTTTCAGACTGTAATTTACATCAATTAAAATTAGTATAAACTTCTGCCAGAGAAGAACAGCAACATCTTAAGAGTTGCCTCCATTTCTATATCAGGAGACATAAAATAGAGAGCTTAAGAAAGTTAAGAAATATACCCTTCATTTTTGCTACATATGTCTGAGTGGGTACTTTTTTGCTCTACTCTACTCCAGTGAGACCCCACCTTGAGTAATGCATGCAGTTCTGGAGCCCCTATTACAGGAAAGATATAGACATGCTGGAGTGTGTCCAGAGAAGGGCCACAAGGATGATCAGAGGGCTGGAGAACCTCTCCTGTGAGGACAGACTGAGAGAGTTGGGGCTGTTCAGTCTGGAGAAGAGGAGGCTCTGAGAAGACCTTACTGTAGCCTTCCAGTATCTGAAGGGGACCTACAGGAAAGCTGGTGAGGGACTTTTTAGGGTGTCAGACAGTTAATGGACTAGGGTGAATGGAGCAAAACTAGAAGTGTGTAGATTCAGATTGGATGTTAGGAAGAAGTTCTTCACTATAAGAGTGATGAGACACTAGAACAGGTTGCCCAGGGAGGTGGTAGAAGCCTCATCCCTGGAAGCTTTTAAGGCCAGGCTGGATGTGGCTCTGGGCAACCTGATCTAGTTTGAGGTGTCCCTGCCCATGGCAGCAGGGGTTGGAACGAGATGACCCTTGAGGGCCCTTCCAATCCTGGCAATTCTGTGATTCTATGACTCTATGATATTTTTTTGTGACTTCAACACCAAGAACTGTCATAGCAGATTTACATAATTCAGAAGTAAGCAAAGAGATTTGTCTCTTGTATCTCTACATAAAAACCTTTCTCTGCTATGAGAAAAAAAAAAATGGTTTTCATACTAAAAATAAGAAAAGTTTCACAACTGGAATATAGTGACTCAAACTTAAACAATATGAAAGACTAGAAATATGGGAACAGAGAATTGTCCAAAACAGAATTTCATTATTCATTTTGGATTTTGTATTGACAAATTATTTTATCTGGATATTATAAGCAAAGCAAACTGGAACATGTGAAAAATAAAACTTGCATTCATACAAAAGAATAGCTAAATGATTTCAGAAATCATAGAATCATAGAATCAACCAGGTTGGAAGAGACCTCCAAGATCATCCAGTCCAACCTAGCACCCAGCCCTGTGCAATCAACTAGACCATGGCACTAAGTGCCTCAGCCAGTCTTTTCTTGAACACCTCCAGGGACGGTGACTCCACCACCTCCCTGGGCAGTCCATTCCAATGCCAATCACTCTCTCTGTGAAGAACTTCCTCCTAACATCCAGCCTAGACCTCCTCTAGCACAACTTGAGACTGTGTCCCGTTGTTCTATTGCTGGTTGCCTGGCAGAAGAGACCAACCCCCACCTGGCTACAATTTCCCTTCAGGTAGTTGTAGACAAGGCTGATAAATATGAAAGTTCACAATATACAGAAAAGGTCAAATGTTTCTGTTGACTTCAACATAAGAGAAAGGAGCAATATGTACGAAGAGAGGAAATTAGGCAAAAAAAACCCAAGACAATGGGCCATCAGGAAGGTAATTATCAAAGAATCCAGATGATACTTTTTCTTCAGCTTTAAAGAGACCAAGACAAAAAAATAGCATTTATTACTACCTTTGACTAAACAAATATAAAATTCAAATGTGTCTGGTAAAATTTAATATGCTGAAAATTAATAAAGGTTTATTGTAATATTCCTTCATATTTCTGCAGCAGTGGACTGTAAAAGTTAGGCTTTTTTGTTGTCTCCTAGGGAATGTCAGGTTTTTAAAATAAGGGAGTAGAAGGTGTGATTTCACCTTGAAAGCTGAGGTCACTTCCTATTTAGTGAGAAATGCTGGAAAACTACATACAGAACTAAAGGCAGCTCATCCTCCTGAGTTCCCCATTGGTGCTGCCATCCCTCTCACCCTGCTGTGACACCTCTGCAGCACCATACAGCACCATGCCATGCCATGCCATGCCCCTTTGGGTGCAGCACACTGCTGCCTTAAGAACAGCTGGGCCCTGAAGCAAGATCAGCATCTGCTGGTTGACACTGAAGTCAGTTTTTTGAAGGCTTCACAGTTAAGATGTACTGTTCAGAAATAGCAGTTTGTAGAGATGTGTTCATGTCAGCCTAAAGAGCTTTTGGATGGATAAACTCCTTCAGCATCCAGGCTCAAAAGCTACAGCTATTTCAGTGTCTAGTAGACTGCTGCTTGCTGTCAAAGGATGAGCTGACCTCTGATACTCATTTCTTTGTTACTTCTCCTTTCTAATGCAGTATATCCTGGCAGGAAACAAAGCTTTAAGGTGTAGGAAACTCCAAGTCTCAGAGAATAAAAATACTTGCTCTTCCTGGGGAGTGGACTTATACTGTGACAATAAGAAAAGATTCATTTTTAAATAGAATGGAGGAAAAGCACCAGATAACTCTCAGAAATGTCAGACTGCCAAATGGAAAGGTCTGAACAGAATGTGAGCTTTGCTATTCACGTCACAACACTGAGAAGTGGTTCAAAGCAGTGCACTCAGGATGGGCTTATGTTAGCAGCGGATGCTCATTTTCCCTGCTGCAGGACCACATCTTGGATCATAGCTCTGTGTGTAAGATGTCTAGGAACACAGCAAGATCTCAAGCTTGTACTATATATGTTTCATCTACAATCAACACTCAGGCTCATAACGTTTTATAAGACTGGCACTTGGCTTCAGAATGCCAGACCCTAGGAGGGAAGGCAGAAGGAGAGAATCTGAAAAAAATATCCTCAAAATAAAGTGATTTCATTTTTCCCAATCATAAGAGAGACCACCTTATAGCTCCCTAACACAACAATAGTATTTTTCACTTGATATATTTAATAGAATCAAGGAATTGTTTTGGTTCTAAAAGAATTCTTAGCTCATTGAGTCCAACCAGCAATCTAACACCACCACAGCCATTAAACTATGTCCCAAAGTGCCACGTCCACGTGTTTCTTGAACACCTCTGGGCATAATGACTCCACCACTTCCCTGGGTACCCTATTCCCATGCCTGACCATTCTTTCTGTAAAGAAATTTTCCTATTATCCAATGTAAACTTGCCCAAAACAATTACAGGCCATTTCCTGTTATTATATCGCCTGACACTAGAGAGAATAAACCAACCCACTTACACACACAGAGCAACCCCCTTTCAGGTAGCTGGAAAAACCAATGAGGTCTCCTCAGTCTTCTTTTCTCCAGACTAAAAAATCCCAGTTGCCTTAGCTGCTCTTTGTAAGATTTGTTCTCTTGACCCTTCACCACCTTCGTTGCCCCTTTCTGGACATGCTGCAGCTACTCAATGACTTTGTTCTTGTGAGGGACCCAAAACTGAACACAGTGTTTGAGGTGTGGGCTCCACCAGTGTTTAGTACAGAAGCATGATCACTTCCCTTCTTCTGCTGACCACACTGTTCCTGATACAGGCTAGGATGCTGTTGGCCTTACTGCCACCTCAGCATATTGCTGGCTCATGGTCAGACAGCTGTCAACCAGCACCCCCAGGTCCTTTTCTGCTGGGCAACTTTTCAGACACTCTGCCCCAAGTCTATAGCATTATGTGGGGTTATTGTGACCCAAGTATGGGACCTAGCACTTGGATTTATTAAACCTCATACAACTGACCTAGTCCAATTGATCTGGCCTGTCCAGGTATTCTGATTTCTATACCACTTCAGGTATTGATTCATGTAGGATATTCTAGATCAGATATTCTGATTGGATAGATTACCTTAAAATCCACTAAACTCTTTCAAAATACATTTTAAAGAAGCCTCTACATTTTGGTAGATGTTCAAGATACCCATCAAAGAAAATAATGTTCTTTGCTCATTCATTCACAGTGGATTGAATCATTCATATTTCATTTCTACCATTATCATGGTAGATGGTTTCATTTCTACCATTATAATTTCTACCAGGATCACAGGATGTTAGGGGTTGGAAAGGACCCAAAGAGATTATTGAGTCGAACCCCCCTGCCAGAGCAGGACAATGCTATCTAACACAGATCACAGAGGAATACATCCAGACAGGTCTTGAAAGTCTCCAGAGAAGGAGACTCCACTACTTCCCTGGGAAGCCTGTTCCAGTTCTCTGTGACCCTTACAGTAAAGAAGTTCCCCCTTGTGTTGAGGCAGAACCTCTTTTGATGCAACTTACACCCATTGCTCCTTGTCCTATCCCTGGGAGCAAGTGAGAAGAGCCTGTCCCCCCACTCCTGGCCACCTTTCAGATACTTATAAACATTTATCAAGTCCCCTCTGTGTCTTCTTTTCTCCAGACTAAAAAGCCCCAAATCCCTCAGCCTCTCCTCATAAGCCATGCCCTTCTGTCCCCTAATTATCCTTGTAGCCCTCCGATGGACCCTCTCCAGCAGATCCCTGTCCCTCTTAAACTGGGGAGCCCAAAACTGAACACAGTATTCAGTATTATAAATCATCACAAACTAAAATGCTACTTCCAATTAAAATAACCTGCAAATAGCAGACATCAAGTCTTACACTCTACAGAACTATCCAGATGAGGCCAACTGTTGAAATGAACCTCTTTCTGAAATATTTGCCTTATGCATATGTGTATTATTTTGCTCACCCCCTCCCTCAGCCACCCCACTCACCCTTTTTTTTTTTCCTAAAGTAATTTAAGATGTTGGCTGTGACTCTCAAACCAAAGATTCTTCCTGGATTTTTTGTTGCTGTTGGAGATTTGTTTTTGTTTTGCTGGATTTTTTTTTTTCTGGCTGGTTGGTTTGGGGTTTTGTTTGTTTGCTTCCTGATTTTCCTGCACAACAGGAAAATAAGTTTGCTCTTAAAATCAAACTATAAAAGACTGCATACTTTGATACAGACTTTTTCTGCTTTAAAGAGTCTTTGTTAAATTTAACAGTTCAGAAATTAATGGTTTTGTTTTGCTTTTGCTTAAATATTAATGCTGCAGTGAGGCTGGGATCACAGAACTGTGAGAAAGAGGGCAGCAGCTTTAAGGAAATAGAAACTCTAATAAATTCAGTACTATAAAGAGCTTTGGCAGCAGGTGCTTAACTCAGAAAGATGGTTCAATTTCAGTAAAACTTAATAATAATCTGAAAGACAGATAAGAAAGGACACAATCATCACAGGGGATATGGAAAGCCACAAGATTTCTACTGAACTGGAATGAAAGCAGCAAGAATGAGTCAAATCTTGTCTGCCGCAATGCCTCTGCCGATGCCTTTCCTTAATGTGACTGCTGATACCCACTCAGAGTGCTACTGTCTCATTATTCTTTTCATGCACTTCTTCTTTTTATTTTTTTCCCAGCTTTTACAGAAAGACATTGAAATTTTGTCAAGAGACAGTATTGTTGTCACATATAAGTAAAGTTCTGCGTTAACTTGGTCCTGGCTGCAGTGTGTGAAACTTGGAAAAAGCTTCTTGCCTTCATCTGTGACAAAGTAACTGCCCACAAAACTCATATTCTTTTTTTTTTCCTTTCCCTACAGAGAAACTTTCTCTAGGTGACTCTTCTCAGGTCTGCAAGTTCTTAGAATCAGAAAGCAAAAAGATTTCAAAAGCAGGACTGAAGTATTATTCACAAACTGCACCAGCAGCATACACTAAATCAACGGCCCTGTCTGTTGTTATTTTTTCATGTCTCCTACAGATTACAAATAAGTATAAAAGCCTTGAAAAGTTATTGTAGGTAACATGGTATTTTATCCAACTGCAGATGACTGACAGATAAGTTTGGTGGCCCTGAGTCCATAATTTAGTCTTTAACAACAGCTTGTCATGCTTCCAGCTGCTTAGTGCCAAGAACAACCTGTGGAAGGCAAAAATGGTACCAACAGGAAGAAACATCTTTTCTTAAGAAAGTTGCAGCCTCATTTCACTAGAAATGCTGCCTATTAATATGTAAGATAGTGACAATGTATAAACGAGGCACAACAATCACAAAGCTATTCTACATCTTTCAAATCACTTCAAAATTTTGGAAGATAATCTGAAAGGAAGGAAGACTTTCCCCACAGAGATGTAAATAAGCAAATTCACTGTATAATCACATTGCCTTTGTATATCCATTTAGAGAGTTGTAAATAAACAAATTCACTTGGAACTGCTCCAGTCCTTTGAGAGAAACAGGCTGTAAACCAACACCTCCTGAGTTTTGTTTAAACAGATAAAAGCCCAAGTACAAATCAAACTTTATATGACATTTTAGGCACATTTTATACCTTTCAGATATTTTTTATATCTTTGTATCTCTTTTATATGAGCCCTCACTATGAAACAGCAACAGGGCTTCTCCTTGCCAATTAGGATTTAATTATAGGCCACTGGGATGATGGAAGAGGGCTGGAGCACCTCTTCTATGAGGACAGACTGAGAGAATTGGGGCTGTTCAGTCTGGAGAAGAGGAGGCTTTGAGGTTGACCTCATTGTGGCCTTTCAGTATCTGAAAGGGACCTACAAAAAAGCTGGGGAGGGACTTTTTAGGCTCTCAGGGAGTAACAGGACTAGGGGGAATGGAGCAAAGCTGGAGATGGGTAGGTTCAGGCTGGACGTGAGGGGGAAGCTGTTCACCATGAGAGTGGTGAGAGCCTGGAATGGGTTGCCGAGGGGCATGTTTGAGGCCCTATCCCTGGAGGTGTTTAAGGCCAGGCTGGATGGGGCTTTGGCCAGCCTGCTCTAGGGTAGGGTGTCCCTGGGCATGGCAGGGGGGTTGGAACTAGATGATCCTTGTGGTCCCTTCCAACTCTGACCGATTCTATGATTCTACTCTTTAAATAGAAACCAAAATTGAATTCTAGCTAAATTGGAAATTAATTCACAAAATTTTGAATAAAGAGAGAAATCCACAACATGGAGGTCACTTCCTGAGTAGAATAAACTGAAACACAAACCTCGAAATATAGGCTAAAAATCACAACTACAACAGCAAAGAACTTTCACATCTTTAACCACTGCTTTGAAAATATGGCCCATAGATTTTCCAAACATGGGAAATCCACCTGAAGCTACAGGTACAGCTCCTGCCACAGTTATCATTAAGCTCAAGATGAAGCTTGAAACCTATGCAAGCAATCAGTACCCTAAGAGCATATGTCTGCTGTCAAAAACTTCAGCAGACTGTAACAGGGAATGCATGTCTTCTGTGTGTGTACCAGTATGCATTAAGAAGGATGACATGAAAAGCTGAAAGAAAAAAATAGCAAGTACACAAAATCAGAATCACAGAATGACAGAACATTAGAGGTTGAAAGGGACCTCTAGAGATCATCAAGTCCAACCCTCCTTGCCAAAGCAGGATCCTCTAGGGTAGTTCACAATGGAACGCATTCAGGCAGGTTTTGAAAGTCTCCAGAAGAGACTCTACAACCTTCCCTGCCCCGAGCTGAGCTGCCTGTTCCAGAGCTCTGTCACCTTCACTGTAAAGAAGCTTCTCCTCATGTTGAGCTGAAATCTTCTATGTTCAAGTTTGTATCTATTGTTCCTTGTCTTATTACTGCAGACCACCAAAATCAGTTTGGCCCCATCCGCTTGACACCACCCCTCAGATATTTACAGACACTGATGAGATTCCCTCTCAGTCTTCTCTTTGCTAGTACTAAAGCACACCTTTAATAGGTTGCTTCAGGATAAAACATGAACAAATCAAATTATGAATTTGAATGTGATTACTCATCTCAGTCCATAATTCATATAAACTGAAACAAAATGATTCAAGGATTGCTGGTAAAAGTTACACAGACAGGTTTTGAATTCCATCTGCTCTTAATAAGTAATTTAGAACAATGTTATGCCATTACACTACCATACTGGAATGGCAGGCAAAGGAACAACTGATTTAACTATTTTCAGGTTTTCTGTGTTGCTTTCACTACACATTGTGTACAGCCAGGGAAAAAAGTTCTTTAATTCAATGTGATTTTCAATTGGAGTGTTCAGATTTCAGTACAAGGCTTTGTTTCCCACCATCTTTATTTACAACACAAAGTAAAACATATAGATTATTTATTGGGAAACTGTTAAGCTTTGAAACTGAAAAAGAAAAAAGTTGTAAACAGATTTTTGTAGAGCTTTTAGACAAGTTTGAGGGGAGTGGACTCCTCAGAGTTCACATTATAAGATAAATTCATCCCACTCAAACGGTCCTAAGAAAAAGTTTATGTATTCTGAAATAGTTTATATTCTATGGAACAAGGTACTATCCTTCTCTTCTCTCACTGTTCTGCTGGGCTTCAGGCTGTGCTTTCCTCCCTCTGACCTTGCAGCTTCTCTCTGTTTTGGATTCTGCAAGATACAGGGGTAGGAGAGGGAGCATGTGTGGTACTAGCCTTTGGCAGCCCTTTGTCCCCAGGAGAGCACAGATGAACTGAATTAGGTACAGGGGGATCCTGTGCTGTTGCTGAGCTGTACATATATGTGTAAATATACTTTGTACATTTGTATTGCCTTTTATAGTCTTACATTTAGGTTTGGTTTGACTTTTTTTGTTGTTGTTTTGCTAATACAATTCTATTTCTGCCTCCAAGTTCAGATTGTAGTGAAATTGCTCTTTGAGGGGCAGATTTCAAGAAAAGTTTATCAAGGGGGATCCAATTCAACCCATAACAGAAACAGCCAACACAAAATAACAGAATCTTATCTCAGATTCATGCAAACAGCCTCAGAGCATCTAGATGCTAGTTCTTTTTGAATTTTTGCTTTACTGCTGTCTCAGAATTTGTTTACTTAAGTATCTACCATGTTGCTTTTTATGAGATCTTTATTGCAATCCTTTATTTCTCTCTAAAGTGACAGAAAGCTAAATGTGTCATAACTGCTTCAATACATTGTCAGAGAATCTTTTCAGTGTTCTAAAAATAATTCTTGGGAGGATGGGTCAGCATTGAAAAGCAACAAATGTGATTATTTAATTAAAATATAAAAGTTACTTTAAGACACTAAAAAGAAATGTGATTATGAAAGCTACATAATCACATTGCCTTTGTCTATCCATTTTTCCTACAGTAATTGTACTGCATATTCTCTTGAAACATCTGACTGTGAAATTGGAGCCCAAAGAGCTGCTGCCAATTCTCTAAAACCTATTTTGTCTTCTTAAGATTCTTGATAGCCTAGATAGTATGTAAACAGGCTATTACAATACTTGCTGACTTAGGACATTGCTGGCAATGTCTGTGTTTACTTTGTATGTTGTGGCTGGATAGGAAGAGAAAAAAAGATCAGTAGAGCAAAGGCGCTTCATGGAAAGTAAGCAGCAGTGCCACTCACCTGCCAGTGGAGGATTATATTCCAAATCAAACCAAGGGTTAGTTTATGATTTCCATCTACAATGTCCGAGCTCCCAATATTTACCAAATCAACCTATTAAAGAAAGAAACAAACATATAAGACTAACAGCAAGCATAAGAGGTTGGTGTTATTTTCACACATCTGGTGATAACATTTTCTTTGTGAGGAGGAATGGGCCAGGGCAAATATCTCATTTGGTTTCTGTTGCTTAGTAAACATCCAGCTCATGTTTTATAAATGATGTAATTAATGGGCTGGCAAAAAGCAAAGACTGATTTAGAGCTCCAATTATTCCAGTTATACCATGTTGCAAAATAAAAAACCAACTGAAAGTAGTAGTTAATAATAACAACTCAAAAATAATGTAGATTAAGCCTCTACAATTATAAACCACAAAACTGATAGGTGACACAGAAAAAGATACCCTATATTATACTCCTTATTATCTTACATAGTATTCCTTGTTGAAAGTTACATCTAGAACTTACACACTGTAAGAACTTACAAAATCAAGATATTGTTAAAAATCATAGAATCATAGAATCAATCAGGTTGGAAGAGACCTTCAAAATCATCCAGTCCAACCTATCACCCAGCCCTAGACCATGGCACTAAGTGCCTCATCCAGTCTTTTCTTGAACACCTCCAAGGACAGTGACTCCACCACCTCCCTGAGCAGCCCATTCCAATGGCTTCTATCACCTAGGGAGTAAATGACTGCAAAGTGTCTAGGATGCCACCCAAAACTGGTTACAGTAGAGCTGATGCAATTTCTAAAAGGCAATAGGAAGTATAGCAGATATTATTGACCAAGGTCATTGACATAGCTGACTCTTAGTCTGCTTCAACATCTAACTGTTTTTTTTGTTTGGTTTGGGTGTTTTTACGTTGTTTTGGTTTGTTGTTGTTTTGGGTTTTTTTTATCATATTTTAGATTAGAAGAGAATTTATTTTACCTTAATTAAATTCTACAATGTACAAGGCAAGGCAGGATGTGTTCTGGAGCACAGAGAAATAAATGATTATGATCTATGCGAGTCTTTTTTCCACATCAGGTTGTCCAGCAAATTTGTTTTCCATTGTTACATTATGCTTTCACAACTTCATAATGCATCAGCATTTCCTACCCTGAATTATTCTGTCCTTCACATGTGAAATGATCCTTCACACTCTCCCTCTTTTAATGAAGCCAAATTCAGGGATGTGAGTACAATCCAATACAAGCTAAGACCTGCATATTTGGATGGAAGCTGACTCTAAAATTTGCATCCTCACAGTTACATAGATGCAGTTTTTCATGGTCAAAACTGATACTTAGGTAGTGAAGTAACCTCATTCCTTCACAAATTACAGTCAGCATACCTCTACTGCACTTCTGAAGCTATTTGATGTTACATCTGTAGAATGAAGAAAAGTTCTGGATGCTCAAAGCAAACCTCTTTCTCAAAACATTTATTTCAGTGCATCTATAGAATCATAGAATCATAGAATGGTTTAGGTTGGAAGGGACCTCAAGGATCATCCAGCTCCAACCCCCTGCCATAGGCAGGGACACCTCCCACTAGAGCAGGCTGCTCAAGGCCTCATCCAGCCTGGCCTTAAACACCTCCAGGGAGGAAGCATCCACAACCTCCCTGGGCAACCCGTTCCAGTGCCTTACCACCCTCACTGTAAAGAACTTCCTCCTAACATCCAGTCGGAATCTCCCCTCTTCCAGGGGAGGAAAATTACCTATACATTACTATGTATAGGTAATTTTTATTGATCACATACAAAGTTCATATTTTGTTTGGAACTCTTTAGAACCATTGATTTTGCATTCCTGAACTCCCACAGAAACCCCTCCGAAGGCTGAGGAAACTATTTCAAAGGCAGATCCTTTGGCTTTTTACTAATTTGATACAGTACACCTATACTAATTATTATGTTGTGCATAGCTTATATGGTTTTCATTACATGAATATGATGACACTGAATGCTCACTTTACTTCCTAAAGTAAATTTTTTCTTCATCTGGAATATTTTTCTTTCTGTGTATGAAAGGAACTACTATTGTGTCCTGGAAACTGAATGAAGAGCACATTAATGGATTTAGCTGATACACAGTGAATAAATACTTTCATAGAATTAACCAGGTTGGAAGAGACCTCCAAGATCATCCAGTCCAACCTAGCACCCAGCCCTAGCCAGTCAATTAGACCATGGCACTAAGTGCCTCAGCCAGTCTTCTCTTGAACACCTCCAGGGACGGTGACTCCACCATCTCCCTGGGCAGCCCATTCCAATGGCAAATCACTCTCTCTGGGAAGAATTTCCTCCTAACATTCAGCCTATAATTCCCCTGGCACAACTTGAGATTGTGTCCCCTTGTTCTGTTGCTGGTTGCCTGGGAGAAGAGACCAACCCCCACCTGGCTACAACCTCCCTTCAGGTAGTTGTAGACAGCAATGAGGTCACCCTTGAGCCTCCTCTTCTCCAGACTGCTTGCAACCACATTCCAGGTATGCATCAAAAACTTTACTGTAAATCACAAAATAATGCATTGCTGGTTTTGTTGTTTTTTTTTCCCCAACAACATGAAGTATCACAGCTACTGAAGAACTGGAAAGTTTTTTCTTCTATTTAAATTAAATTCTATTTATAAAAAGAAAAATCAAGTGGAAGTCTTTAAGCCAGTCTTATAAGGTCACTTTCATTTACACACAAATCTTCAGATGGATAAGCATTACCTTAGATTTATAAAATCGATAACTTTATTCAGCAGCTGAACTCATGCATGTTTAGTGACCTACTGCAGCTATAAAGAAACCCAATATAATATGTAGCACAGAATACATTAGCACTGTTCCATCACATCTTACTGTTAAGTTTAAGCAAACATTATAGTATATTTGAATTTATTCTTGAGGAGGAGATATGATATAATTAGTTAGCCACTGAAAATGTCTGCTAGAGTTATGGGTCCTTTAGAATGCTTGCCCAAGGAAGATATTGTGAGAATACTTTCTCAGAAATGATGTACGGGATACTGGGTAGAAAAGAAAATCTTGACAAAGTAGAATGGAAAATGGCTTCAATATGATTAATTTCCTTTATGTTATGAACCATAAAGAAGAGACAGCAATAAAAATTCACCAAAAAAGATTTCTTGTATGAAAATGCCAATGGCATCCTGGCCTGTATCAGGAACAGTATGGCCAGTAGGACAAGGGAAGTTATTCTTCCCCTGTACTCAGCACCAGTCAGGCACCACCATGAGTACTGTGTCCAGTTCTGGGCTCAATTCAAGAGAGATGTTGAGGTGCTGGAACGTGTCCAGAGAAGGGCAACAAGGCTGGTGAAAGGCCTGGANACTGGCTAGGGCTGGGTGCTAGGTTCGACTGGATGATCTTGGAGGTCTCTTTCAACCTGGTTGATTCTATCATTCTAGATAGTTTTTCAGACTTCAGAACTGTTTGAGATTGTGAGAGGATATTTTAATAGGCAGTATTACCCCTGGGAGGTAGTCCTGAAGGACAACGGGGTCCAAGGAGGCTAGACAACAGTTTTTAAAAGGGAAATCATCAAGGCACATATACAAGCTGTCCACGTTCATCAGAAGACAAGCTGGCAGGGCAGAATTCTGTTCTGGCTAAGCAGAGAGCTTTGGGTAGAACTCAGGAAGAAAAGCAACGTCTACTGGCTATGGAAGGAGAGTCAAGCAACTCAGGAAGAGTACAGGACTCTTACAAGGATATGTAGGGAGAAAATTAGACAGGCCATAGTTCGACTAGAGCTCAATTTGGCCACTGTCTTTAAAGAGAAAAAAGAGCTTTTAAAGTATCTAACTGTTAGAAATTATGCAAAATTAATAATCTATATTAATTTTGATATCCAGGTGAAGATTGTTATTAAGTATAAAAACTGTTTATTAACATTAAATCTCACCAGAAAACTTATTTACAATGTTCAAAATGCACAGTTTGGATATTTATACACACATGGAATAGGCAACCTAGAACACTTAAGAAATAACTAGCAAATACAATCATTAAACTTAGAACTGGAAAGAAATTCTTGGTTTCAGTTATACTGCTTGCCCACTAGGGGCCTCGAGAGGCTCCTTTCTGCTGCTAAGGCAGAAGGCACAACAGAATCTAGTTACAGAATCTTTTTACAAAGAGGCTTTGAATATTTACTCACAATACAGTATCAGGCAGTCCCCAAACACGTGAAGGGAGTTCTGTCAGTGTCTTGAAAAACGTTGCAGGCAAAGCAGAGCATAATGTGGCAGGGTAGAGCAGGAAAAAGGCAGCCACAGGCATGTAGCAAAAGCTTATTTATTGTTTGCCTGAATGGAATGGCCTTTTTAGTCACAGAGATTCAGCAATCAGAATGGCACTTTGCCAAACCTGACCATATTAGGTCAAGTCAGGAGCTTGCTTTCCCTTATTTGGGAAGAAAAGTCTTGGACCTTCAAAGTTGGTGTCTCCAAGCCTTTTGCCTTTTCCCTGCACTCTGCTTCCCTGTCCCAGCAGAGGGAGAGGGACCATGGAATCACGCCTGGGCAAGCCAGGACATGTATTAGGTCTATTCTGGCCTTCCACAACTCCATCTCACATTAATAAAACTGCCTTGACTCCAGTAATTGCATACTATAGAGTGGAGCTCAACCCAACAGTTACAAGACATTAAGTGTACTATCTATAGGATGCTTTGACCCTGTCCAGCTGATTACTTACATTATTTCTCTGCAAGACCTGCAGTGCTTTGTTGACATTATTCAGAGCATGAACTCTTGTGGAGCCTTTTTCTTTTGCCTGCAAAAACAAACAATAAAACAACTTGACTGCTCAAAATCAGGAACTAGCATGCACCATCTGTAATTCAAATCATCAAAATGACACCTGTAATTTTGGATTTTGTAAGTTTATGACAACAGTGGGAATAATTCCACACATTGTGCATAAGCAGCTTCCCAGTATGAAATATGGTCAATGGTGAAACAAGCCAGACACAAAGTTGGAAGTTAATCTGGTACCACTTTCAGTGAATTAATCATTGAAATGCATATAAAGTCAGATGTCAAATTGTTTTTATTTTGATTAGTCTTGTTCATGGCACAATTTAGGAACATTACTATGACAACCAAACAGATAAGCATCATTTTGTTTAATATTTATTTAGTGTATACGGTTAACACTCCAGGAGGAGTGTCCCTGAACTTGAAACCTGACCTCAGGGGGTCCTGACCCCTCCTCAGGGGTGGGTCTGGACAGCCCCAGGTGAGGGTTAGCCCACTCCCCCTTCTTGTCCCTTAAAAGCAGGGGGACTTCCTGTTTTCTCTCTCTTGGGACTGCTCCCTTGGGACACTGCATCTCTCCACACACACGTGGCCATCAGCATCATCACCACCATGAACTCGGGTTGTAATCATACCTTTTTGTATTTGTTATCCTCCCTTCCCTATACCCTCTGTAACCTCCCTACCTTTGATACCCTTTTTAAGTTATTGTTAAACTTGTTTTCCTTTTTAACTTCCAAATCGAGTGAGACTGATTTATTTGGTGGGTTATCCTATCAAAATTATTATTGTCTTTGAGGATTTAATTCTAACCCCAGACATTTAGAAATCTATTTTCTCAGATTTTGACTATCAAACTACTAGCCTGCCTCACTTCTCTCATGAGAACGGTGCAGACAGAAATCCCAAGCTCACAAAGTCCATCAGGAACAAAAGAAAGGATATTTAAAGATACATCTGATGTGTCACTTTAGAATTTCCAGGTAGGAAGTGAAAGCTGTTCTCTCTTTTCAAACTTGTACAACTCCAGTACCTAGACAGTGTATTAAATTTATCAGCAAAATGTTCTCATTCTCTACATCAAATTTTATTCCTTGCGATTGGCACAAACATCTACTGCTAAATAATTTCTGAATTTCAGCTAAAATCTAAATATCCAAATGAACACCACTTAAGTCATGCTTCTCATTCCTGTACCTCCTTAATAAGTGCATAGAACAAAATATACCAGCTGCTTTTTAAATATAGAATCATAGAATGATCTGGGTTAGAAGGGACTTCCAAAGGTCATCTAGTCCAACCCTCACTTCAGTAAGCAGGGTCATGCTCAGGTTGTCCAGAGCCTTGTCAAGCCTCACTTTGAATGTCACCAGGAATGGGGCCTCAACTACCCCCTTAGGCAACCTGTTCCAGGGTTCCACTAGCCCCATGGTAAAGAACTTGTTCTAACATCCAGTCCTACTCTTCTGTGCTAGTTTGAGCCTAGCTAGCATGTTTTGGTGAGAAGAACTAGATGATAGGCTGAGAAATGAAAACAATGGTGAGGTCTACTTCGCTCACAGTCTTGCTGAGATGTATACAAAAGAAAGACAAAACAAAAGATAAGGTCACTTCTGTTCTGCACATCGTGCTGGGCTGTTCTTCTCTTTGCCTGCTGGGGAGAAGCTGAGGCTGCTGGCTGGACTCCATCTTGCTTTCTAACCTCACCCTCCTTTTGCTTGGCTGCTTCACCTTGCTTTTTAACCCTCTTGGCCGAACCTCCATTCTTCCTTAGGACTGGGGTAAGGTTGAGAGGGGTAGGGGGAAGGTGAGGGGGTGGTTGAGAGTCCCTCCTGGGGACTCAGGTTTCTGGAAGGGGAGTTGTGTTTGTATTACCTTTTTTACCTTGTATATTTCTGTCTATAACTGTATATACTGTAAATATCTGCTTGTAAATTGTGCCAGCTGTAAATATAAGCTTCATTCAAATTTCCAGAGCCGACTGAGTCTAGTCTGGGTAATTTCTAAGAGTGTGGGGGAGCGGGGGACACCCAAACCATCACATCTTCTCTAGTTTGAAGCCTAGCAAAGTGTTACTGTCTAATATAGCTCTCAGTCACCGTTTCAAATGAAACTAAAAAATATTCAGATTCTTAAAAACAATTTCCACAGGCCCTTATCAACATCAGATATTAACAAACACCACCTAGTACAATTATCAGCACATCAAGACTTCAACATGTTCACATACACGTACAAGTTTTTGGCCTGTAAGGCATTCCAGAAGCTCCAGAAGTCTTCGTCCATCTCGGAAATCGTTAAAAAGATCTTCAACGTAACGTCTTCCAAACTGAAAGGAAATAGAGGCTTTAGTTAGTCTGAACACCAAAGCATAGGAAGAATTTTATTGCTAAGACAAGACAAGGAAGCAATACAAAACTACGCATTGCAAAGTGAGGTGTTCCATCTCTGTAAGGATTTATTAAATAATAAATATAAAAGGTACGATGTAAAGCGAAGCAGGAAAATCTCTTACAACCAAACTGATAGGATTCTTCAACATACATCTGGTTTTAATGGGATTCCATTGTATGAGAGAGATTGATGCCCACCTTGATGCCCACCTTTTCTCAAGTACTTTTCTCATGATAAGGAATGTACATCCTTTATGCCTCTTAAAATTATACCACTGGCAAGGGAGCAGGGGAAGAGAGGTTATTGTAGGGCAAGGGAGGTTATTCTTTCCTTGTACTCAACACTGGTGAGGCCACATCTTGAGTACTGTGTCCAGTTCTGGGCCCCTCAATTCAAGAGAGATGTTGAGATGCTGGAATGTGTCCAGAGAAGGGCAACAAAGCTGGTAAGAGGCCTGGAACACAAACCCTATGAGGAGAGGCTGAGGGAGCTGGGGTTGTTTAGCCTGGAGAAGAGAAGGCTCAGGGGTGACCTCATTGCTGTCTACAACTACCTGAAGGGAGGTTGTAGCCAGGTGGGGGCTGGTCTCTTCTCCCAGGCAACCAGCAACAGAACAAGGGGACACAATCTCAAGCTGTGCCAGGGGAGGTCTAGGCAGGATGTTAGGAGGAAGTTCTTCCCAGAGAGAGTGATTGGCATTGGAATGGGCTGCCCAGGGAGGTGGTGGAGTCACTGTCCCTGGAGGTGTTCAGGAAAAGCCTGGCTGAGGCACTTAGTGCCATGGTTTAGTTGACTGGCTAGGGCTGGGTGCTAGGTTGGACTGGATGATCTCGGAGGTCTTTTCCTGTTTGATGCTATGATTCTACAAATCTGTGAGAAACTGCTGAAGATGTGTTCATTTACTAAATACTAATAAATCTAGAACACGGACTGGACTCGACAATTAAGGTGCAGTTTAGGAAAAAAACATTTAAAAAGGGGGAAAAGAACTTGCCTAATAAAATAAATTACAAAGCTCAACCAAAAAAATGAAACATCTAGAAAGAGAGATCAACTTTAAATGCCTAGGAAGGTCTCTTCCATGTGGCAAAAACAATCTTGGAGTCACATAGGTAGGTCTCAGGCTTACTGTAGTGAGGATCTAAGAAACATATCTATGTGTAATGGTTTGGCACAAGGGCTAACTTGCCTGCTCCTCCAACACAAAAGTGAGGGGAAAAGTAACATACAAAACTCAGAATTGAGATAAGGAGATAAGAGCCTAATATAACATATCATAATTACAATGCATAATTGCCTTAGCTAATAATCTAATTAATATAATGATACAACACATAATTACCTTAGCTTATCCCATCTGCAGAAAAAGGGTGATGAAATACAGGGAAAAAAAAAACCAAACCAAACCAAAACCAAAGCCAGTGCTACTCAACTCCCACTCATTGCATTGCCATGCCTGCAGAAAAGAGCCAAGACCAAAGAACCTGGAACCCAGAGGCGGCAGCCAGAACAGGAAGCCTTCCATGTTGCATACTGAACTTCAAGCCCCATAATACTTTGCCCCAGTTAGCACTTTCATTGTTTGAAGCTGACATGACTGCAGCATGGTATGAGGAACATCAGCAGATTCAAATCAGCCCATGACACTATGTTAACAGGATATGGAATCGCACTCAATCAAGGCCTCATCACCATAAGTGGCTAAAACAATTCACATTTTGTACATAGCATCAGCAAAAGACAAAAGGAAACAGTTGGGATTTTCCCATATGTGAAAATGGTAAAAGATTATTTCCTTTTTTTTCCAAAATTCAAGCTAATTTCTGCTCTTATGTTTTGACTTATGCATTGCTCTAGGCCATGTGGGAGAGGGAGAGACACCGGGCGTACACCAATGTGATGCATGAAGGTGCTTAACAGAGGTGCTTAACACCTTCTTTGCCTCAGTCTTCAATAGTGGGACAGGTTGTCTGCAGGACAACTGGCCTCCTGAGCTGGCAGGTGGAGCCAGGGACCAGTATAGTCCCCCTCTAATCCCTGAGGAGGTAAGGGACCTGCTGAGCCACTTGGATCCTCACAAGTCCATGGGGCCAGATGAGATCCATCCTAGGGTGCTGAGAGAGCTGGCAGATGAGCTGGCCAAGCCACTCTCCATCATTGATCAACAGTCCTGGCTCACTGGAGAGGTCCCTGAAGACTGGAAGCTGGCCAATGCGAT
>WAAF01013745.1:3094-23659 GCA_013400475.1 Tricholaema leucomelas | reverse complement strand
CCAGACCTTGTCAATAGTCCCTCCCCAGCCTTCCTGTAGGCTCCCTTCAGATACTGCAAAGCCACTCTAAGGTCTCCTCGAAGCCTTCTCTTCTCCAGGCTGCAGAGCCCCAACTCTCTCAGCCTGTCCTCATAGCAGAGGTGCTCCAGTCTCAATGAATGGCTGCACAGCCTCCAGGTGTGTCAGCCAAGCCCCCCAGTTTGGTATTGTCCACTTATTCTACTTGGTCAGTACAACTTTGTGGGGTTCCAGCTGGAGTGTATCATCTCTGCCCTCCTTGTCAACTTTGCATGAAAATTCCTAGCCACTGTATCCAGGAAGGACAAACCTCCCTGAATAATCTTGCCACGTTCCAGCACCTCAGCATCTCTCTTGAATTGAGGAGCCCAGAACTGGACACAGCACTCAAGGAGTGGCCTGAGCAGTGCTGAGCACAGGGGCAGAAGAACCTCCCTTGTCCTGCTGGCCACACTGCTCCTGAGCCAGCCCAGGATGCCATTGCCTCTCCTGCTCACCTGGGCACACTGCTTGCTCATTTTTAGCTACTCTCTACCAGCACCCCCAGGTATCTTCCTGCCTGGCTGCTCTCAGCCACTCTGTCCTCAGCCTGTAGTTTTTGCTCCAAGCTAAGAATACCTGACAGATAAGCAGATAAAGCAGCACCATTGCTGTTTTTCTTTTGTGATACCATCGAATCTAAAGCAGCACAAGGCTTTTAGTTGAAAAGCTTTTGAACTGCAGTGTAAATTCATTCTTGTTTTGTGGATCTTGGGCAGTTTTATGCAGGGGCTTAAACAATGAGATCAAATCAGTCTGGAGAAAAGGAGGCTCTGAGATGACTTCCTTGTGGCCTTTCAGTGTCTGAAGGGGCCTACAAAAAAGCTGAGGAGGGACTTTTTAGGCTCAGGGAGTGACGGGACTGGGGAGAATGGAGCAAAGCTGGAGGTGGGGAGAGTCAGGCTGGAGGTGGGGAGGAAGTTGTTGAGCATGAGAGTGGTGAGAGGCTGGAATGGGTTGCCCAGGGAGGTGGTTGAGGCCCCATGGCTGGAGGTGTTTCAGGCCAGGCTGGCTGAGGCTGTGGGCAGCCTGCTCTAGGGTAGGGTGTCCCTGGGCATGGCAGGGGAGTTGGAACTGGCTGCTCCGTGTGGTCCCTTCCAACCCTGACTGATTCTGTGATTTTATTTGTATCAACTGCTTTAGCCATCAATATGCTTTGGTGTCTCAGCACAGGCTAATCTCTTGTGCCTTGAAACACCCAGTTTAGGAATGTGATGAAGACAGTTTTACTCTGGATAGCTCTCCTTCTTGACACTAGAAGAAGTCTCCATGTTCAAATTAGAGCAGATTGTAGATGTTAGTTGCCTAATGTTGCAGAATTTGCTGCTTGCTTGCCTGTGGGAAACGTGGTCAAGGCCCCACAGAGCAATGTGATCAAAGGCAATGCCACATGGACTGCAGGCGACTCAAGGTGAATTATGCCAGAGACCTTTACTGATCATTTGGGCTCTCAATAAATACCCTCAGGGCCACAAGGCAGACGCCCACACATTAGCATAATTAGTCAAGGACAACCCACTCCATCAGCATAAACCACACCTTGTTTTCCTCATTAACGAGGTGTTCGTTATCACAGTCTCACAGTCTCACAGTATCACCAAGGTTGGAAGAGACCTCACAGATCATCAAGTCCAAGCTGTTACCACAGAGCTCAAGGCTAGACCATGGCACCAAGTGCCACGTCCAATCCTGCCTTGAACAGCTCCAGGGACGGCGACTCCACCACCTCCCTGGGCAGCCCATTCCAGTGTCCAATGACTCTCTCAGTGAAGAACTTTCTCCTCACCTCAAGCCTAAATTTCCCCTGGCGCAGCTTGAGGCTGTGTCCTCTTGTTCTGGTGCTGGCTGCCTGAGAGAAGAGAGCAACCTCCTCCTGGCTACAACCACCCCTCAGGTAGTTGTAGACAGCAATGAGGTCTGCCCTGAGCCTCCTCTTCTCCAGGCTAAACAATCCCAGCTCCCTCAGCCTCTCCTCGTAGGGCTGTGCTCGAGGCCTCTCCCCAGCCTCGTTGCCCTTCTCTGGACACGTTCAAGCATCTCAATGTCCCTCTTAAACTGGGGGGCCCAGAACTGAACACAGCACTCAAGGTGTGGTCTAACCAGTGCAGAGTACAGGGGCAGAATGACCTCCCTGCTCCTGCTGGCCACACCATTCCTGATGCAGGCCAGGATGCCGTTGGCTATCTGTGGTTTCTGAGATAAGGCAGCCAGCAGCTGGTGGGAACCAAGGTCAGCATCTGCCTGTTATTATCTTTCTTCACTTTGCATTTCTACAGCCTAAAGTCAGAGGAGTTTCAGAAGCCACTCAAGGCAGGCCAATTACTCCAGTTCTTGTGGGTTTTGTGGCAAGTCAGGAGGTTTTACTTTGTCAGCTTGGACCTTTCTCAGGCTCTGTGACAAGTTGAGAAGAAAATCAAGTTTCATGCTTGGAAAGGAGCTACAGCTTCCTAGAGAAATGTTTGAGAGCTCAGAATCTGCTCTGGTATTAGTCTATCACCAAGGCATCAAGCCTTAGTGTCACTAATCTGACAAATGAGTCAGCCACTTACTATTTGATTGCCAATTCCTGTGGTTTTCAGATCTCACTGGAAGACTTGACAGGAATCTCAAACATCTGACAGCAGAAAGCACAAATCCATGCTCTTGTTGGGTTGCTTTAAAGTCTTTTTCACATTTTGAAAGTGAGAACTGCCTAAATATTGTGCCCCATCTGAAAGAGGTAGAGCTCCTCCAGAGTTCTTTTCCCTCCTACAAGGACAGGCTATGAGAGTTGGGGAGTTGGGGCTCTGCAGACTGGAGAAGAGAAGGCTTCCAGGAGACCTTGGAGTGGCCTTCTAGTATCTGAAGGGGGCTACAGGGGATCTGAGGAGGGACTATTGACAAGGTCTTGTAATGACAGGATGAGGAGGAATGGGTTTGAACTGGCAGAGGGGAGATTGAAACTGGATGTTAGGAAGAAGTTGTTTGCAGTGAGGGTGGTGAGACACTGGCACAGGTTGCCCAGGGAGGTTGTGGAGGACAGAATCACCCAATGTGATCAAAGATCACATTGGGTGATTCTGTCCTCCACAACCTCCCTGGACGTGCTCAAGACCAGATTGGTTGAGGCCTTGAGCAACCTGTTCCAGTGGGAGGTGTCCCTGCCTATGGTGGAGGGATTGGAACTGGATGCTCCTTGAGCTCCCTTCCAACCTAAACCATTCTATCATTCTTTGATTCTATGATAAGCTGCTCAGAGCCCAACCCAACATGAGCTGGGACACCCACCACATCTCTGGGCAACCTGTGTACAGAAGACAGTTTATAACTCCCACTTTGAAACAACAGAATGTTTAAAAGTCTGAACTATTCTGCCTCAGAATGGGTTTGGGAATTAATTTAGTTATTGCCTTCGATTCTTCTTGTTAAAGCAATCTAGGAACTGAGAAACACATTAGCTTAACCCTAGGGAAATGCATATGGATGCTAGAAGCTGGCAGAAAGCAGAAGGCTGCAGAGATAATGAATCCACTAAAGGGCATATCTCCAAAGTTACTTGGTGCTTTGAGAAAGCAGCCCTCACCACTGGGCCAGCTCACAGATTAAACTGGCCAACAGAGCAGTTTATTTTAGGTGCAGACCTCTCATTCATCCATTTAGAATCACAGAATCAGTCAGGGTTGGAAGGGACCACAAACATCAGCCAGTTCCAACCCCCCTGCCATGCCCAGGGACACCCTACCCTAGAGCAGGCTGCACACAGCCTCAGCCAGCCTGGCCTTAAACACCTCCAGCCATGGGGCCTCAACCACCTCCCTGGGCAACCCATTCCAGCCTCTCACCACTCTCATGCTCAACAACTTCCTCCTCATCTCCAGCCTGAACCTACCCAGCTCCAGCTTTATNTGCTGGCTCCTGGTGAGCTCTGGTCCAGCAGCACCCCCAAGTCCCTCTCCTCAGGGCTGCTCTCCAGCCACTCACTGCCCAGCCTGGATTTGTGCTTGGCATTGCCTCCACCCAGATGCAGGACCCTGCACTTGCTCCTGCTGTGCCCACCTCTCCAGCCTGTCCAGCTCCCTCTGGATGGCATCCCTTCCCTCCATTTGCTGCCATGTGTTTTGTAAGAGAAGAAAAAGGGACTGGAAACAGTGGTTTAATGCTGTTTTATCTCTGCTGGCTGTCATACAGCTGGGACCATGGGAAAAGTGAGGCACTGATAGTCCACATTACTTTTTAAAGACTGTTGTGCTTGTGACACAGAGAACTTGATCATGAATTTTTAACACTGTACAGGAGAGAGATTCATCCTACAATGTTCATTCAAGGACCTAATACTGCATGGAAGATCCAGTGTGGAAAAGGGGTTGTTGCAAATGGCCTTTCCTTTTATCTGCTGGGTGTCACTGGAGAGAAGATTACTAAAGAGAAAAAAAACCCCAAACACCTCACCTCCAGTTTGTTTGAGATGTCACATTGGAACTTCTTTGGCATGTTAAATAGTTTGAGATTTTCTGTATGTGTATCATAGAATCATAGAGTCATAGAATCAGCCAGGTTGGAAGAGACCTCCAAGCTCATCCACTCCAACCCAGCACCCAGCCCTGGCCAATCAACCAGACCATGGCACTAAGTGCCCCAGCCAGGCTTGGCTTCAACACCTCCAGCCACGGCCACTCCACCACCTCCCTGGGCAGCCCATTCCAATGCCAATCACTCTCTCTGCCAACAACTTCCTCCTAACATCCAGCCTAGACCTGCCCTGGCACAGCTTGAGGCTGTGTCCCCTTCTTCTGTTGCTGGCTGCCTGGCAGCAGAGCCCAACCCCAGCTGGCTACAGCCTCCCTGCAGGGAGCTGCAGACAGCAATGAGCTCTGCCCTGAGCCTCCTCTTCTGCAGGCTGCACACCCCCAGCTCCCTCAGCCTCTCCTCACAGGGCTGTGCTCCAGGCCCCTCCCCAGCCTTGCTGCCCTTCTCCAAACACCTTCCAGCACCTCAACATCTCTCTTGAATGGAGGAGCCCAGAACTGGACACAGCACTCCAGGTGTGGCCTGAGCAGTGCTGAGCACAGGGGCAGAAGAACCTCCCTTGTCCTGCTGGCCACACTGCTCCTGATCCATGCCAGGATGCCATTGGCTCTGCTGCCCACCTGGGCACACTCCTGGCTCATCTTCGGCTACTCTCTCCCAGCACCCCCAGCTCCTTCTCTGCCTGGCTGCTATGGACTAGGAAAAAAACAAAACACCTCCTCCCTGGATGTGTTCAAGGCCAGGTTGGATGAGGCCTTGATCAAACTGTTCCAGTGGGAGGTGTCCCTGCCTATGGCAGGGGGTTGGAACTGGATGGATGAGCTTTGAGGTCCCTTCCAACCTAAACCTTTCTGTGATTCTGTTCTGATGCGTACATGTACTACAGAAAAGTCCCAGAAGGCTTTAGCTGGGAAGGGGTCTGACATGGTCATCTAGTCCACCTACCCTCCACTCAGCAGGGATGTCTTCAGCCAGAGCAGGCTGCTCAGAGCACCACTCAACCTTACCTGGTATGGTTCCAGGGATGGAGCATCTCCCACCTCTCAGGAGCAACCTGGGCCAGTGTCTCACCTCCTTTACTGGAATAAAATCTCTTCCCCATGTCTAGTCTGAATCTCCCTTCTTTTAGTTCAAACCCATCTCCTCTCCTGCTGTTGTAACAGACCCTTCTAGATAGATTGCTTCCATCTTTCTTATAGGCCCCATGGGAGTACTGAAAAGCTACTGTAAGGTAACACAGAATCACAGAACCTAAGAGGTTGGAAGGGACCTTTAAAGATGACCCATCCCAGCCCCCCTGCCAGAGCAGGGTCACCCAGGGCAAGGCACACAGGACCACATCCAGGTGGGTTTGGAAAGTCTCCAGAGAAGGAGACTGCACAACCTCTCTGGGCAGCCTGCTCCAGGGCTCTGCCACCCTCACAGTGAAAATGTTTTCACATCGGTTCCTTGGCAACTCCTCTACTCCAGTTTGCCCCCATTGCCCCTTGTCCTCTCATAGGACATCACTGAGCAGAGCCTGGCTCAGTTCTCCTGACACAGCTCTCTGGAACCCTCTCTTCTCCAGGCTGAACAACCCCAACTCTCAGCCTGGCCTCACAGCAGAGCCCTTCCAGCCCTGCCAGCATTGCTGTGCCCACTCAACAACCCCAACTCTCAGCCTGGCCTCACAGCAGAGCCCTTCCAGCCCTGCCAGCATTGCTGTGCCAACTCAACAACCCCCAACTCTCATCCTGGCCTCACAGCAGAGCCCTTCCAGCCCTCCCAGCACTTCTGTGGCCACCTCTGGCCCCACTCCAACAGGTCTCTGTCTCTGCTGAGCACTCCAGAGCTGACCCCATCACTGCAGGGGAGGTCTCAGAGCAGAGGGGCAGAATCCTCTCCCTGCCCCTGCTGCCCATGCCCAGGACAGGGCTGGCTCTGGCAGTGCACAGTGCTGGCTCATGTCCAGCTTTACATCCACTAAGGGGATTACATCCTAAAAAGGTGCTTCCTCCACATGATTAACATCAGTGGCTTCTGGCATTGGACTGACATAATTTGCTGGAGTCATACTTGAGGCAAATTATATGTCTAAGCTTTGTAATACCTGTTCTACCCTGACCATCAGTTCAGGCCTTTGGGTTGGGTTTTTTTCCTTGGTTAGGTCTCTCTTTTTTTCTTCCCCCCCCCAGTTGCCTTTAATTTAGTAAAAGCATCACCTCAAATCAATAAATATTTATAAAGCTGATGTGAATTTGCAGGAAACATGAAGTAGTGGTGGCTAGCCATGCATTCAAACAGCCTTTTAAGTAAAGAATAAAGGATGAAAAAGCAGGGAGGGGAGTATTTAATACCTGCTGATGGAACAAATCCCTTCCTGCCTCCTGGTTCATTCAGATTGATGTGGCTCTCTCCAGGACTCTTTTACAGAAGGACCTTTTGTGCACTCAGACTTTTCCTGCAAATCAGAGCTATGAGGGGGATGGAAGGACTGGAATATCTGTCTGATGAGGAAAAGATGGGAGCCTTGGGGCTGTGGAGCTTGGAGAAGAGAAAATTGAGAGGGGGTCATATCAATGTTTATCAACATCTGATGAAGGGTGGGTGTCAAGAAGGGGCCAGGCTCTTATCAGTGGTGTCCTGTGATTAGACAAAGAGCAATCATAGAATGGTTTAGGTTGGAAGGGACTTCGAGGGTCATCCAGTTCCTCAAAGTATCATAGAATCCTAGAATCAACCAGGTTGGAAGAGACCTCCAAGATCATCCAGTCCATGTCCCTCCCCAGCTCCCTGTCAGGTACTGGAAGGCTATTCTAAGATCTCCCTGGAGCCTTCTCTTCTCCAGGCTGGAAAGCAAATTACTATAAACCAAACTACTCTGCAATTCCATGAGTTGTATTTTTTTTCCTGGATACATTGTCCTGTGTCATGGTTTCTTTGCCATGGTGCTTCTTTATTCAAGAGTAGATGCAGTATTAAAACACTCCTGTGACTGGATTTAGTTTGAAAAGTGCTCAGTGGGCAGCAGAAGGCACTGACAGGACTGGGGGGAATGGAGCAAAGTTAGAAGTGGGGACATTCAGACTGGATGTGAGGAGGAAGTTGTTGAGCATGAGAGGGGTGAGAGGCTGGAATGGGTTGCCCAGGGAGGTGGTTGAGGCCCCATGGCTGGAGGTGTTTAAGGCCAGGCTGGCTGAGGCTGTGGGCAGCCTGCTCTAGGGTAGGGGGTCCCTGGGCATGGCAGGGGGGTTGGAACTGGCTGCTCCTTGTGGTCCCTTCCAACCCTGACTGATTCTGTGATTCTGCCTGCAGATGGGCTTGTTGTAGGTCTTGATGCTCATGCCCACCCCACCTTTAGTAGACAACTGCCTAATGTGGTGTATACTTACTGGAGACTGAGTCTTAATTAGGAATATCCTCATTGGTGATATTGACAGCAGGCTTGGAGGCACCAGCAGCATGTTTGCAGATGATACTGAGCTGAGAGGTGGAGCTGATAAGTCTGAAGAATGGGATGCCATCCAGAAGGACCTAGAAGGGCTGGAGAGGTGATCTGAGGAATCTCAGTTGAGTAAAGTGAAATGTCCTGCACCTGCATCAGGACAAGCCTCAGTACCAGCACAGGCAGGTTCTTGATGAGATTGAAATCAGCCCTGCAGAGAAGGGCTGATTCTGACACACTGCTCTGGTGAGACCTCATCTAGAGCTTTGTGTCCAGTTCTGAGGCTCTCAACACAAGGAGGATATGCATCTGCTGGGTGGGTGCAGAGCAAGGTCACAAAGATGATCAGAGGGTTGGAGCACCTCCCTAGTGGAGACAGGCTGAGAGAGCTGGAGCTGTTCAGCCTGGAGAAGTCTCCACGGAGACCTCAGAGAGGCACTGCAATATCTGAAGGGGACCTACAGGAAGGCTGGGGAAGGACTATTCAATCTTGGGTCACATTGGGTGATTCTGTACTCCACCACCTCCCTGGGCAACCTGTGCCACTGTCTCACCACCCTCACTGCAAACAACTTCTTCCTAACATCCACTTTCAATCTCCCCTCTACCACTTTAAGCCCATTCCTCCTCATCCTGTCATTACAAGACCTTGTCACTAGTCCCTCCCTAGCCCTCCTGGAGTCCCTTTTAGATCCTGGAAGGCCACTCCAAGGTCTCCTCGAAGCCTTCTCTTCTCCAGGCTGCACAGCCCCAACTCCCTCAGCCTGTCCTCACAGCAGAGCTGCTGCAGCCCTCTCAGCATCTTGGTGGCTTCCTCTGGACTGGCTCCAACACTTCCATGTCCTGCTTGTGCTGGGGGCTCCAGAACTGCAGCCAGGACTGCAGGTGGGGTCTGAGGAGAGCAGAGCCAAGGGGCAGAATCCCCTCCCTTGCCTTGCTGCCCACACTGCTCTTGCTGCAGCCCAGCACAGGGTTGTTATCATGGAATCATAGAATTGTTTTGGTTGGAAAACACCTCTAAAGAGCATAGAGTGTAGCCATTGACCTAAGAGCACCATGGCTGTTAAACCATGTCCCAAAGTGCCATGCCTGCATTTTTCATTGACACCTGTAGGGATGGGGACTCCACCAGCTTCCTGCACAGCCTGTTCCAATCTCTGACCACTCTTGCAGCAAAGAATTTTTTCCTAAACTCTAATTCAAACCTCCTCTGGCACAGTTTCAATATATTTCCTCACCTCTGTCACCTGATAATTGGGAGAAGAGGCCAACTCCCACCTCACCCCAGTCTCCTTTCAGGGATCTGCAGAGCAATGAGGTCTTCCCTCAGCCTCTTTTTCTCCAGGCTAAACAACCACAGATCCCTCAGCTGCTTGTCACCAGCCCTGTTCTCCAGACCCTTCACCAGTTTAGTTGCCCTTTTCTGGCCCTGCCCCAGAACCTCAACGTCTTTCTTGGAGTGAGTGGCCCAAAATTGAACCCAGTATTGGGGGATGAGTTGTTCAAATCATGGAATCACAAAATGATTTAGGTTGGAAGAGACCTCAAAGCTTATTCAGTTCCGACTCCCTGCCATAGGCAGGGCCAACTCCCACTAGAACAGAGATCATTTATCAATCACATATATATATATATCAAAACACAACATTTTTCTCTCTTCATAGGACATCCAGACAGAATTCCAAAGCTTCACATCACAGAGAATTAGCTGTACCCTTCAGTAAATATTTCTGGTGGTTAATTGTGTTCACAGTAAGGATGCAGAGGATTGCTTCATGCTTGGATGCTTGGAGCAAAGCAATGGCAGGCTTGGTGGACTGGATGATCTTGGAGGTCTCTTCCAACCTGGTTGAATCTATGATTCTGTGATTACCTTTTATTGCTTTTCCCCAGCATTCAAACACTGACCTGGGAATGGGAGATCAAGGTTTAATATTCTCCTCTTGCTGAGAGTGCTCTGTTCAGACACTGACCCCCACAGTGAACCTATGGGGCACTCGCAGCTGTTCCGCTCCGTCCTGGTTATTAAGCCAATGGGAGAGAGCAAGGGGAGGTAATTCCATAAATTTGGGATTAGGAGCTAATCTAGTGAGTCCCAATTGTGGGTCCCAATTGCAATGAATATAGCATCTCTCAAACAGTAAGTGGAGCACCACCAGTGAGATAACCTCAGAGCAAGGCTCAGCATCAGCGCCATGCAGGGAAACTGGGATAGGCCTGTGAGTGATGAGGGTTCTGGGATTGAATCTCCACAGGTAGAGAAGAAAATTGAATTAGCTGCCCTACCTCTAGCTCGAGTGCCTGAAAAAAAGAGGATTACTGGCTAAAAGACAGCCACATTTCCTTCCTCACAGCTGTCCAGCTGGTGCCTCCAGAATGTAAACCAGGTCTAGATTGCGGGTAGCCCTCAAACTTCATTGCCTTCTTTTCTCAGATGCTAAAGCTGTTTTTCATCTTTCCTTTCTGAAATATGGAAGCACTTGACATGAAGCAGAAATTGCAGTAAATGCATCTCTTCACCTGAAATTTATTCATAGATTCATAGAATGGTTTGGGTTGGAAGGGACCTTAAAGTTCCAAACCTCCTGCCATGAGCAGAGACACCTTCCACTAGCCCATGTTAATCAGGCTCTCATGCAACCTGGCCTTGAACACCTCCAGGGAATCATAGAATCATAGAGTCAGCCAGGTTGGAAGAGACTCCAAGCTCATCCAGCCCAACCTAGCACCCAGCCCTGGCCAATCAACCAGACCATGGCACTAAGTGCCCCAGCCAGGCTTGGCTTCAACACCTCCAGCCACGGCCACTCCACCACCTCCCTGGGCAGCCCATTCCAATGCCAATCACTCTCTCTGACAACAACTTCCTCCTAACATCCAGCCTAGACCTCCCCTGGCACAGCTTGAGAGTGTGTCCCCTTCTGTTGCTGCTTGCCTGGCAGCAGAGCCCAACCCCACCTGGCTACAGCCTCCCTTCAGGGAGCTGCAGACAGCAATGAGCTCTGCCCTGAGCCTCCCCTTCTGCAGGCTGCACACCCCCAGCTCCCTCAGCCTCTCCTCACAGGGCTGTGCTCCAGGCCCCTCACCAGCTTCAAAGAGGCATCCATGACCTCCCTGGGCAACCTGTTCCAGTGTCTCACCCCCCTCACTGTAAATTTAGATCAGGTTTGGCAAAGAATATTAAAAAGTCATGTAAAGCAGATGAAAGTTTGATGATGACATGGCCTGGGAAGGATTCCTTGCTGCATTATTCAAGTGTGACATAACAGATTGCAGCATGACTCCATGCTGTTGCTTTTCTCTCACTGATTTGATTTTAGCACAGCCCATTCAGTTCCACTTCCATGCATGTATGAGGCAAAGGCTTTCTTTTCACAGTCTTGAAAGAGATGGTTTAGAAAGGAACCAAAGATAGTGAAGGGTCTAAAGAACAAGTTTTGTGGGATTGGCTGGGGGAACTGGGATTGCTTAGTGTAGAGAAGAGGAGGCTGGGGGCAGACCTCATTGCTCTCTACAACTGCCTGAAAGGAGGTGGGAGCGAGGTGGAGGTTGGGCTCTTTTCCCCAGCATCAGGTGATAGAATGAAAGGAAGCAGCCTGAAATTGTGCCAGGGGAGGTTTACCTTTGAGATGAGGAAACATTTCTTTGCTGCAAGAGTGGTCAAGGATTGGAACAGGCTGTCCAGGGAGGTGGTGGAGTCCCCATCCCTGGAGGGATGCTCAACAAATATGTGGACATGGCACTTGGGGACACAGCTTAATGGCTATGATGAGGTTGGGCTGGAGGTTGGACTCGATGACTTTGGAGGTCTCTTTGTTGTGGGGTGCTCGAAGGTCAGAAAATAGGCTTGTTTATGCCTTGCCTTGCCTGGACTTGTTTTTCTGCCCAAACCAGAGGTAAACACATTAAATGGATAAAAGGGGCACAATAGGCCTGGTGCTACAAAGTCTGGCCTGCCCAGGGTCTGAGTTGTATAAGGTGGTTGTAAACATGTTGTGTGAGCCCACGCGCCCAGCTCATGCTTGCCGGGGGCTAGCCTGTGTGTTTACCATATTTGGGAGGTCCAGGCCTGTGGCTTTTGCCTGTTATGGTATTGTTTGGTTGACTGCCAAAACCTGATAGGTCATTGTGGTGGCCAAGGGGTCATTAATCCCAGCCCACATTTGATAAAAGAGGCACACAGGTAACCGAGGTGTTGAGGCTCCATTGCTCACGCTCAGGCTCCCCTGCTCACGCTCAGGCTCACGCTCACTGCTTTTTGTTTATGCATGCCTGTTGGCTTGGCTGTTAAAGAAGCATCCACAACCTCCCTGGCCAACCTGTGCCAGTGTCTTACCACCCTCACTGTAAAGAACTTCCGCCTAACATCCAGTCTAAATCTCCCCTCTGCCAGTTTAAACCCATTCCCCCTCATCCTGACATTACCAGACCTTGTCAATAGTCCCTCCCCAGCCTTCCTGTAGGCTCCCTTCAGATACTGGAAAGCCACTCTAAGGTCTCCTGGAAGCCTTCTCTTCTCCAGGCTGAAGAGCCCCAACTCTCTCAGCCTGTCCTCATAGCAGAGCTGCTGCAGCCCTCTGAGCATCTTCGTGGCTCTCCTCTGGACTGGCTCCAGCACTTCCATGTCCTTCTTGTGCTGGGGGCTCCAGAACTGCACACAGTACTGCAGGTGGGGTCTGAGGAGAGCAGAGTAAAGGGGGAGAATCCCCTCCCTTGCCCTGCTGCCCACACTGCTCTTGCTGCAGCCCAGCACAGGGTTGCTGTCTGTTCTTTTGGTTTTTTTGTTTCTTAACAACTAAAAATGATCTTAAATGAATTCAGCCAATGCAAGTATCACAGTCTCACAGTCTCACAGTATCACCAAGGTTGGAAGAGACCTCACAGATCATCAAGTCCAAGCTGTTACCACAGAGCTCAAGGCTAGACCATGGCACCAAGTGCCACATCCAATCCTGCCTTGAACAGCTCCAGGGACGGCGACTCCACCACCTCCCTGGGCAGCCCATTCCAGTGTCCAATGACTCTCTCAGTGAAGAACTTTCTCCTCACCTCAAGCCTAAACTTCCCCCGGCGCAGCCTGAGGCTGTGTCCTCTCGTTCTGGCGCTGGCCACCTGAGAGAAGAGAGCAACCTCCCCCTGGCCACAACCACCCCTCAGGTAGTTGTAGACAGCAATAAGGTCACCCCTGAGCCTCCTCTTCTCCAGGCTAAGTAGGCTGTGTTTAGAACTGGAGTGACAGACTGACAAGGAAGTATCTTGCCCTGAATGAAGACCTGATCGCTACAGGCAGCTTTCCACATGAAAGAAGCTAAGCAATTAGTTTCCATGGTTCTAAATTATTATACAGCCACAATGGAAGTGGGGAAAATGTAGAGAGATTTGCTCTGTGAAACTGTAAGATTGTTAGGTCTACCCCATGAGGACAGGCTGAGGGAGCTGGGATTGTTCAGCTTGGAGAAGAGAAGGCTCTGGGGAGACCTAATAGCAGCCTGCCAGTACATGAAGGAGGCTACAGGAGACCTGGGGAGAGACTTTTTACCAGAGCTTGTAGTGATAGGATAATCATGGGATCATAGAATCAGTCAGGGTTGGAAGGCACCACAAACATCAGCCAGTTCCAACCCCCCTGCCATGGCCAGGGACACCCTACCCTAGAGCAGGCTGCACACAGCCTCAGCCAGCCTGGCCTTAAACACCTCCAGCCATGGGGCCTCAACCACCTCCCTGGGAAACCCATTCCAGCCTCTCACCACTCTCATGCTCAACAGCTTCCTCCTCACGTCCAGCCTGACTCTCCCCACCTCCAGCTTTGCTCCATTCCCCCCAGTCCTGTCACTCCCTGACAGCCTAAAAAGTCCCTCCCCAGCTTTTTTGTAGCCCCCTTCAGATCCTGGAAGGCCACAAGAAGGTCACCTGGGAGCCTCCTCTTCTGCAAACTGCAGCCCCAACTCTTTCAGTCTGTGCTCACAGCAGAGCTGCTGCAGCCCTCTGAGCATCCTCCTGGCCCTTCTCTGGACACTCTCCAGCATCTCCACATCCCTCTTGTAATAGGGGCTCCAGAACTGGCTGCAGTACTGCATGTGAGGGTCTCAGCAGAGTGGAGTAGAGGAGGAGAATCACCTCCCTTAACCTGGCCACAGCATAAGGGGCAGTGAATTGAAGCTTGAGGTGGGGAGATTTGGGCTGGTTTGAAATTAGGAGATATAGGTTGGATATTAGGAACAAGTTCTGCATCATGAGGGTAGTGGAACAGTGGAATAGGTAGCCCAGGGGCATATTTGTGGTCTCATCCTTGGAGATATTCAAGGGCAGGCTTGACAAATCTGTGACCAGGCTAATCTAGTGGAGGATGTCCCTGCTCACTGCAGGGCAGCTGGACTGGATGACCTTTGGAGGTCCCTTCTGACCCAAACCATTCTATGATTATATGATCCTGTATTCTCGTCCTATCTATTTGCCAACCAGTGGCTGTATTCCCCTGCACAGATGGAAGTGTTTACTGGAGACCTTGACAAAAACCACACCACAATCAGGACTTTTCCCCAGAAGTCTGACACTAAAGGCTTCAGTGAACTTTAATTAGTATATCCATTCTGGCTGAACCTCCAGCATGAAGGATTTCACCTAATGGAGAGCTGAGCACTTCTGTCTCCTTGCACAAGAAGATGCTGCTGGCAAATCCCAGAGCTGGACTGAAGTACAGCCTCTGCCTCCTGTTGTGCCATGAGTTCTGGTGGGTGGATGCCTACTGCAAATGATCATTGCTGAACTTTTCAGTGGCTAAAATTGCCTAAAGCAAGTTGGCATTGGTGCAGGGTTGATATTCCCTTGCATCTAACTGGGAGATGTTTGCAGATGATCCTTGAGGTCCCTTCCAACCTAGACCGTTCTATGATTCTATGTCTGGTCATGACAGGACAAGGAGTAATGGGTTTAAACTGGAAGAGGGAAGATTCAAACTGGATGTCAATGTCATGGAGGCAGGGAATTAATGTGGCTGAGTCGGGAATTAATGTGGCTGAGTCAGGAATTATAAAAATAGAATTATTTTCTTTTCCTGGAACCCCTTCCCCAAAACTATATCCAAAAAATAGTTTAATTTATTAACAGATTCAGTTTGCTCAGGAATATCTTCCAAAAAAAAGATGTTATAGATAAATTTAGATATTTAGGATGTCAGGAAATGGCAAGGGCTAAGCTGTAAATGCAGCTTTACCTCACTATCAATCAGGCTGAGCAGAAGATTAAGGGAAAAGCTTACTCACAGAGGTGAGGTAGGCATTCATCAGTGATCCCTTGCTGGGTTCCTCCGCAGAAGCAGCCTTCTGATGCTGCAGGCAATATCCAATCATAGAGATCCATGCCACAGAAGCCCTTAGGTGAGTGGCAGAGCCACCAAGCTCAGAAATGTCTCCAGCACTTCTTCCCCAGTGGGATGGTCGTGGACCGATGCTGCCTTCACAGTGGCAGGGGAACGCCAAAACCACTGGGATCCCCCAGTCTGGGAAGCAGCCAGGAAGTTGGCTACAACCCACTCCATCAGCATAAACCACATCTTGTTTTCCTCATTAACGAGGTGTTCATTATCACAGTGTCACAGTATCACAGTGTCACAGTATCACAGTGTCACAGTATCACAGTCTCTCACAGTCTCACAGTCTCACAGTCTCACAGTATCATCAGGGTTGGAAGAGACCTCACAGATCACCAAGTCCAACCCTTTACCACAGAGCTCAAGGCTAGACCATGGCACCAAGTGCCACGTCCAATCCTGCCTTGAACAGCTCCAGGGACGGCGACTCCACCACCTCCCTGGGCAGCCCATTCCAGTAGCCAATGACTCTCTCAGTGAAGAACTTTCTCCTCACCTCAAGCCTAAATTTCCCCTGGCGCAGCTTGAGGCTGTGTCCTCTTGTTCTGGTGCTGGCTGCCTGAGAGAAGAGAGCAACCTCCTCCTGGCTACAACCACCCCTCAGGTAGTTGTAGACAGCAATAAGGTCTCCCCTGAGCCTCCTCTTCTCCAGGCTAAACAATCCCAGCTCCCTCAGCCTCTCCTCATAGGGCTGTGCTCGAGGCCTCTCCCCAGCCTCGTTGCCCTTCTCTGGACACGCTCAAGCATCTCAATGTCCCTGCCTGTGGCAGGGGGTTGGAACTGGATGATCCTTGAAGTCCCTTCCAACCTAAACCATTCCATGATTCTATGACAGAGATTGGTAACCAGAAGTAGATTAATTTCCTGCCCCTCCACTTGGTAATTCCTTTTTTCCCCTGACATGCTCTGCAGTGCCCCAGGTTACTTGGTCCCGTCAGCCTACATCTGATTTGCATTTAATTGAATTCATTGTGAGCAATTATTTCTGTGCAGACTCCATCAAGCATACCATATTTCAATATCAGTATGTCCTCAATTAATTGCTTCACAAAGAACCTGCCTTCTGCAATTTGGGTACAACTACTGAAATAAATATTGGTTTAAATGAAAATGCTTTGCTTGATTAGTAAATTAAACCTATCTTGAACTCAAACCCACAAAACTCTCTGGTAGCTGGCAATGTTCTTACTCCATCAATCACCCAATTGCAGAATGACAGAATGGTTGGGCTTTGAAGGGACCTCTGGAGATTATCCAGTTCAGCCCAACTGCCAGAAGAGGACCACTCAGAGTAAATCACACAGGAACATACCCAGGAAAGTTGTGAAAGTACCCAGAGAAGGAGACTCTACAACCTCTCTGGGCAGTCTTCTTCAGTGCTGTCACCCTCACAATTTTTTTTCCTTATGTTTAAGTGTAACCTCCTGGATTCCACTTTTTGTCCATTGCCTCTTGTACTGCCACTACTGAAAAGAGACCAACCCCATCCTCTATAGCCCTACCCTTTGATCAGCACCAAGAAAAAACCCTCTCAGTCTTCTCCAGGCTAAAGAGTCTCAGGTTCCTCAGGATCTCTTTGTGACAGAGATGCTTATGATCACCTGCAGACTTACTGAGGATGCCTTAATCCTCTTCTCCAGAGCATCAGCTAAATGCAGAGTTCTACACTTTGGCCACAACAACCCCAAGCAGCACTACAGGCTGGGGCCAGATTGGCTGAGAGCAGCCAGGCAGAGAGGGAGCTGGGGGTGCTGGGAGAGAGCAGCTGAAGATGAGCCAGGAGTGTGCCCAGATGGGCAAGAGAGCCAATGGCATCCTGGGCTGGCTCAGGAGCAGTGTGGCCAGCAGGACAAGGGAGGATCTTCTGCCCCTGTGCTCAGCACTGCTCAGGCCACACCTTGAGTGCTGTGTCCAGTTCTGGGCTCCTGAATTGAAGAGAGATGTTGAGGTGCTGGAAAGTGTCCAGAGAAGGGCAGCAAGGCTGGAGAGGGGCCTGGAGCACAGCCCTTTGAGGAGAGGCTGAGGGAGCTGGGGGTGTGCAGCCTGCAGAAGAGGAGGCTCATAGCAGACCTCATTGCTGTCTACATCTACTTGAAGGGAGGCTGTAGCCAGGTGGGGTTGGGCTCTGCTGCCAGGCAAGCAGCAATAGAAGAAGGGGACACAGTCTCAAGCTGTGCCAGGGGAGGTCTAGGCTGGATGTTAGGAGGAAGTTGTTGGCAGAGAGAGTGATTGGCATTGGAATGGGCTGCCCAGGGAGGTGGTGGAGTCGCTGTGGCTGGAGGTGTTGAAGCCAAGCCTGGCTGGGGCACTTAGTGCCATGGTCTGGTTGATTGGCCAGGGCTGGGTGCTAGGTTGGGCTGGATGAGCTTGGAGGTCTCTCCCAACCTGGTTGATTTTATGATTTTGTGATACTGAGGTATGTCAGTTTTCATGTGAGCTGAAGCAGAAGTTCCCCATTGCTGGGCTGTGTCTAGATGTGGTAAGACTATGACAATAATGATTCCTGCTCCTGACAGATACCCAGTTTATTTCAGAGGTTTGGAGGGGTTTTTTGGTGGGGGGAGGAAAAGAACAGAACCAAACAGTAAACTTTTTCATACATATGGAATAATTAATCCTGCTATTCCATCATCTTAAAATGTTCAAGGGCTGGGTCATTTGATCTGCTCTCACTTGCATCGATGTTGAATGGAAACCTTTTCTGTTTGTCCTCTCCCAGGCTTCAGAACGAGCACATGGGTTTCATCACAAGCTGCCTCATAAATAAGGGATCTCAGTTATCAGAATCTCTCAGGCATGTCACACCATCTGCCTCTTCTCGTTGAAACATCCCCTCCTGTGTTATGTTCAAAGAACATGGAGCACAGAAGTAACCATCCCTGGTGCACGGAGGATTTAGCTGGGCTTCTTCAGCAGCTTGTTACATCATGGTCACACCACAGACTCCTCTGTTTGATGTTCTTACCTGACTTGGTAAGAAATGCTTGGCAGTTTTAGGCAAGTTTGACTAATGCCTGAGAAATTACAGAACCATAGAATCACAGAGTGGTCTGGGTTGGAAGGGATCTCCAAAGCTCATCCAGTCTGATGCCTTCTGCACTCAGCAGGGACATCCTCCATTAGATCAGGTTGCCCTGAGCCCTGTCCAGCCTCATCTTGAATGTCTCCAGGGATGAGGCCTCAACCACCTCCCTGAGCAGGCTGTTGCAGTGTTCCACCACCCTCCTGGTGCGAAACTTAGTCCTCACATCCAATCTAAATCTGCTCTGCTGTAGTTTGAAGCCATTGCCTTCATCCTGTCCCTGCAGGCCTTGTAAACAATCTCTCTGCAACCTTCAGGTACTAGAAGGTTACTATTAGGTCTTCTCAGAGCCTTCTCTTCTCCAGGCTGAACACCCCCAGCTCCCTCAGCCTGTCCTCATAGCAGAGCTGCTCCAACCCCATGATCATTTTGATGGCCTCCTCTGGACCTGCTCCATCAGGTCCGTGTCCTTCCTCTATTGACAGCTCCAGACCTGGATGCGGTACTCCAGATGAGGTCTCACCTGGCAGAGTGTAACCTTATGAAGTTCAGCAAGAGTAAGTGTAGGGTCCTGCACCCAGAGAGGAACAATCCCATATATCAGGCTGCCCAGAGAGGTGGTGGAGTCTCCTCCTCTAGAGTCATTCAGTGGTCTCCTGAATGCTGTCCTGTGCAACCTACTCTAGCTGAACCTTCTCTGGCAGAGGCACTAGATGGTCTCCAGAAGTCCAACTCCTATCATTTATGACTCTGTGACATGTTCCTGTGTGACCTCTAGGTGATCCTGCTCTGTCAGAAAGGTTGGGCTCAGTGATTTTCAGGTAAACATGAGGAGGAATTTTTACCCTGTGAGGATGACAGAACCCTGGAACAGGCTGCCCAGGGGAATTGTGGAGTCTCCCTCTCTGGAGATCCTCAAAACTGACCTGGATTTTTACAAGAGGTTACAGTGACAGGATGAGTGGCAATGGCTTTGAGCTGGAAGAGGGGAGGTTTAAATTGGAGATCAGCAACAAATTCTTTCCAGTGAGGGTGGTGAGACACTGGCATAGGTTGCCCAGAGACGTTGTGGATGCTCCCTCCCTGGAGGTGTCCAAGGCCTTGAGCAACCTGGGCTAGTAGCAGGTGTCCCTGCCCGTGGCAGGAGAGTTGGATGTGGATGATCTTTGAGGTCACTTCCAACTCAAACTGTTCTGTGAATCTCTGGATCTGATGCTGCCACTTGCTGTCAGGTGACGCTCGAGAGTAGACCAGATGGGCAGGTGAGGGCCAGCCCTGCTCACAGAGCTCTTGCACTCCATAGCATTTAAGGGTTTGAGGTAAGAGGAATCATAGAATCATAGAATCAACCAGGTTGGAAGAGACCAAACTCATCCAGTCCAACCTAGCACCCAGCCCTGTTCAATCAACTAGACCATGGCACTAATATTNAAGCCAAGCCTGGCTGGGGCACTTAGTGCCATGGTCTGGCTGGGGCACTTAGTGCCATGGTCTGGCTGATTGGCCAGGGCTGGGTGCTAGGTTGGACTGGCTGAGCTTGGAGGTCTCTTCCAACCTGCTTGATTCTATGATTCTAAGTTGCAGGAAACCTAACAGCAATGTAAGGCTGCAGAACACAGCTTGACCAAAACGAGTGCGACAGGAGGCTGAAAGCCTCCAGTAAATTGGAAACTGTGAGTCATTAATGATGCATATTGTTCAATTTACAACTGAAATTAATTGTGTTAAAAGTTCGTGGCACTGAGTCAAGTCATTTTTTCCCGAGTACACATCATATTTAGAGCCATTAAGGAATTTCTGTGGAGGGAAAGTGAGCTGTTATTTGATGATTATGCCTCTTGCCTGAGAACCCTAAATTAAATGTTTCAAATGTCAGGCAAATTACCCGTGTGTGCACTTCTGAGGCACAAAAAACCTTGTCAAGATGTTCTTCCTTCCACGGGTAAGACCCACTCTGCCTTGAACATAGAGAGCCTGCTCCAGCAGCTGGCCTATCAAGCACTCAGAGCTTCTGAAACTTCTCCCAGGATAAAGTCAGGATGTGGTGTGCTTTGAAATTAATCCAATTAATTAAGCAAGAGCTTATTCAGTTCAATTGACACTTACCTTCTCTTCTTTCTTTTTTTTTTTTTTCCTAGTCCATAGCAGCCAGGCAGAGAGGGAGCTGGGGGTGCTGGGAGAGAG